>OY757916.1:42532051-42557051 GCA_963585895.1 Sepioteuthis lessoniana | reverse complement strand
CACCCCTTCATTGCCATCGCTTCCATGTCCACTCTGACCTAGAGTGGTAGCACCTGATAGGGTCCTATCTCTGTGTCAAATAGAAATTAACTGCGTACTTATGCTAAACTGAATTGTGTGAATTAGAACTGTTTGACTAAACTGAATAGATTGAAATAGAAATATTTTTGACAATTAAACTCTGTACTCATGCTAAACTGAATTGTTTGAAATAGAACGGATTATTTGTATCAAGATGGATTTGGCATTAAATAACCTACAAAAGTTGATATGCCATAAAACCCAAACGACTAACTCACAGGTTATTCACAGTATCTTCATTCCAGAAAACCCAAAGTTATCACTATTTGACAAATACTTACGTATTGGTAACAAGCAGGCATGTAGTAAATATATCTTAATTTTGATTTAAACAACTTTCTAGCGTGAAGAATATTTTTTCTGTTTTTGACATCAGATTAAAAACACCGGCAGAGATCACGGTAACCCAAAGGAAGAATTAGAGGCCATAAACATGTAAACATATGAGCATATGAGCATATAAGCATATAAACAGTGCCTTTTAATGTCAGTATAACCGTCTTGTTCGGTAAGTAATTGGTCAGACGCTAGAAAACCAACTAAAGTAGCTACAATAAACAGGTAGTTACATCAACATGAGGGATTTATTCCTCTGCTATAGCTCCGTTTAAATTGCTTCATTACATCTTGAATCAGCTGACAGTCCTGGGATCTGACTCTTTGTGTAACAGCTAAAGAGATTATATTCTCAGCAGCTGTATGATACTGAAAGTATTTGCAGTGAAAGAATAGCTTGACACTGCGGTGGTTTCCGGTGTGGTATCTTGATGCCATATTGAAGTGTTTTGTTTAAGCTTTGCTTTCTACAAAGTAACGGCAGAACAAATCCAAAGATTTTGTGAATATTATCAAGTTTCAATAGCACAATCACTTTTCGCATCTTTTGTTTATTTATTCATTTTTCACTCAGGTTGGTCTCTTTAGAGAGAAGTGGATAACAACAATAAAAGTAAAAGTTGGCGACCTTAGTCGAGGGTGACCCGAAAGTTCCCTTTTCAATAACTACTACACTGAGGTGTAGGGGAGGGCGCTACTCCATTCCCTGGATTGCTTACTTTACCCTTGATCCTTACCTTGTAATGCTAAGTGTTAAGCAATGCGGCGGCATCAAGCATCATTTTTTGAGTCTTTGGTATGACTCAACCTGGGATTGAACCCCGGTCTCTCAGACCATTGTCGAACACTTTACTCATTAGACCAATGGCCTGGTGTGGAAAACAATATAAAGAACTTTAAAAAGCCATATTCATACAGAAAGTTGACAAAAGTCAGATATGGATGACCATATCTTGGATGGAGTCCAAACGAAAGATAGGGGACACCGCTATAAAGCGAACAAAGTGAAAGAAGCGACATACACGAGCCAAACGGACAAATGTACAAGTCAGTTCAGCGTGAACATCAATGATGTGTGAATTTCTTTATTTAGCCGGAAAAGTATCCCAGCATGAAAAAAAGTATGTGAACTCTTTTGGTGAACTGAAAATTGAACTGCTTGTTTGGTTTGCATGGTTAGGAATAGGCACCATCTCTTTTCTGTTTGGCACCATTTTCTAGAAAAAAATTGAATAATTCTGGTTACTACAAAAGAAACCAAAAGAACGATTTCCAGAACATCAGTTGAAAGGAAGAATGAAGTAATTACTTCATAGGTGTGCGTGTCAGTATGTATGTAGGTATGTTAGCATGAATGTATCCTCGTATCCGAGCGTTTATGTGTATGCATGTTAGTTTGTGTGGAAATATATGTAAATATGAGTAAATGAGTTCTCTGTATATGTAATATATATGAATATGTATATATTTATTTGAATGTGTGAATATATGTGTTTGTGAGTTTTAAAATAGAATTGCAAAGTAAAAACTAAAAAACTGAAAAAGTCATTGATACTCTATGAGAAAAGCAATATGTAATGTTAAAACTCATAAAAATATTCCTGATGCTTAAGTTTCACGAATCTAATTCCTCCTTTTGGCTGCAATATATATATATATATATATATATATATATATATATATATATATATATATATATATATATATATTGCTGTCTTTATATATATGTATCTATGTGTCTGTGTTTCTGTGTGAAAATATATATTGTATGTCGGCAAACGTGTGTATGTACTAGTGATGTGTATGTATGTTCGTACTGATGTATAACGTGTGTGTATAACAGTGTATGTGCATGTACATATGAACATGTGAAAAAACTTAAATATATATGTTTAAATGCACGTTTACATGCCTGTATATGTATGTATATCCGTGAATATCTATATCTATGCATGTTTGTATATATCTATAAATCTGTATGCACGTGTGTTTCTGTATGTAGCAGTATTGTGTCGTTGTGTGTTAATTTTGTTCTTATTTATGCATGTGTATATGTATGTATTTGTATGTGTGAGCCTGTGTTGGTTAGGGCGATGCACTATAGGCAATAAAAGACAAAATCGCATAATGGAAGTTTTCAGTCGATATAGTTTTGTTCAACCGTTTAACTGATCTTCGATGAAAGAAAAAAATAAAGGCATAAAAACTTCTGAGCCGAGCCTCGTTTTGATACTCACGAATGCAGAAAAGAGGAAAAAAAATAGCGTTCCCGCCTACTAGTCGTATTCACTTTGAAAAGCAAATCGCTCATAGTAAATTTTTAATCGTTTCCAGGGAAAAATTATATTGATGACAAAAAGCTGCTAGCCGTCTCTGACAAGGAAAGGATAAATGAATAAAGAAAAGAAAAATGCTATTTCCTACAAAATTCTTCTTCTTCTTCTTCTTCTTCTTCTTCTTCTTCTTATTATTATTATTATTATTATTATTATTATTATTAGTCGTAGTAGTTGTAGTTGTAATTATAGCATTTTGCAATCGCCATTTTTATTGTAAGTAGGTGTGCGTCTTTTTCCCCTTTTCCACTTTTAATTAATAATTTCATTTGTTTTTAATATTGTATTCTCCTTCCTCCTTCCTTTCTCCCCTCCTTTCTTTTTTCTTTCCTTTTCTTTTTAAATTGTTTTGGTACAGACATGTTCAAAAAATACCGAGACTGAAGCTGTATTTACCAAGACATAAATAAAGAATGAATTAAGTACTAATTTCATTCAAAATAGTCCCCTTGGCATTCAAAACGCTTTTTGCAACAAATGTTTCCATTGGTAACAGCACTTCCGAAATTTTTGTTTTAATATGGTGCAAAAAGTGTACTGTCGTATTTCTTTTAACCCATTACAACCAAATATCCTCGTTTAAGGACAGTTAAAACAAATATGAAAATCTCCTTACATTTTGGGTAATTTAATGTATATTTTGCATCTATGAAATTTATATTTATATTTATAATAAAAATGGTTAATTGAATATTTCGGTTTGTTTGCTATTTATTTTTATGTGTTTCCTTATAATAATTCCATTATGAATTGAAAAATCAAAAATTTGGATTACAATGGGTTAATATTCTCTACGTCCTCAAAATTTTACAATTTTTCTTTTAGAAAATAAGAAAAAGTCGCACATTGTAAGGGTGTCTAGTGAGTTTGAGCAGTTGCACAACCCTAAATTTAACCCAAGACATTTTATTGAAAAAGTATCAAGGATTGGCACAGACAGGTCTTGATGAAATATGTAGATACAATCTGGTATGTAGATACAATCTGGGCATCAGGTATGTTTTTATTTTATAAATACAGTTTTTACCTCATTCATTTAATTTCTCTCACATAATTTTCTTCTTTCTTGTTCGTGTAATATCTTGTCTTTTCTTCATTATATAGATCGTTTAAAGTCCATCTTTAGCGGGCATTAAGCTAAATATCGGTCCACATCCCATATGTAGAATTTATAATTTGTATTGCAAATAAGGAGAGAAATATGGGAAGAAATTAAGAAATCAAAGTGATTTGGGTGACGGCAAACGAAGACTCTACACAATAGTTATTAGGTTATAAATTGCAAATCCAGAATTTTAACTTAACTACAAAAGTAAACATCTTCATGTGATGTGCTATTCTTGCTGTATTACAAAAATCAGGTCATTTTTTTCACATTTTTCTTTCTATTTTGCCCTATAAATGGCCTGATTTTTGCAATACAGCAAGAATAGCACATCACATGAAGATGTTTACTTTTGTAGTTAAGTTAAAATTCTGAATTTCCAATTTACAACCTAATAACTATTGTGTAGAGTCTTCGTTTGCCTTCACCCAAATCACTTTGATTTCTTAATTTCTTCCCATATTTCTCTCCTTATTTGCAATACAAATTATAAATTCTACATATGGGATGTGGACCGATATTTTTTTGACCGATATCTTTCTTTCTTTCTTTCTTTCTCAACTTGTCCCTTTTTCTTTTGTCTTTCTCTTGCATTCCTCCTAAATTTTCTTTCATTTTTTTTTTTTCACCCACAGAGATATATTACAGCAATTAATAGCCAATTTCCTCCCCAATTGTTTTTTATCTTCTCTTCTGTGATTCAAACCAAACCAAACCAAACCATACAAGCATGTTTAGTTAACGGATTCACTCACCCACCGCACGAAAAGAAAAAAAGTCCCTCTTTAAAATGGCATCATACTGCGAGTTTTATTCATTCATACATCTCTTTGGATTTGTATATTTTCGGGGACACACACACACACACACACACACACACACACACACACACACACACACACACACACACACACACACACACACACATTCTTAAGGTATAAAGTTTGTTCATGATGTTTGAGGTTTTCTTCTCTCTCCCTCTCTCTCTCTCTCTCTCTCTCTATATATATATATATATATATATATATATATATATATCCAAGTCTGATCTTCTCTTATGCAATTTATATAGTTTTATCAATGTATTCAGTAGTATAACTTTGTGCTGTTCTTTGGTGATAATTGCAATTAATCATTCCATCATTTTGACAAGTATTCTCATTTTTTATTGTTTTAAACTTAACATTCCTATGTGTTGGCTTTTCATATACAGAATCGGTGAAAAATGTATACGCCAGTAACAAATTAAAAAAAGTTGAAAGTTAATTTTCTTTTAAAGTGAAAATAACTGGATGTTATTATTTCCATTTGAAAATGACAATCAGCGAAACGGATACTATTAGGTATTATTAGCCATCTCTACAACTCCAGAGCATGTAAGAAAAATAAATGAATTATTAAATAAATGAATATAAGAGCTGAGGTGAGAACGTTTAGTTATATTGTTGGTTGATGTTTTGGAACTGAGAACGATCTTTACGTGAAATTCTGTTTCTGAATTAGGAAATGTTACGAAGGACCAATGTGGGGGATTATTTGAGTCGTACTGTCAGGGGTGGTACCAGCGTTTCACCTCGGGGAGAATGCCTACCAAAAGACGATCACAAATCTGGGTAACATTACACATCCATTGAGATGACGATCAAATTGAGAATCATTTATCTTTGCGAAGAATGACTCAACTCTCACCCCCACTGGCCCTACTTCCCAGATTTGGCCTTTGTGGAAATTTTTGTTCTTAAAACTAAAAGCCACTCCCCTAGGTAATCCATTTTGGATAATACAGGGGTATATCCCCTCTCTCATATACGGGACAATAAACTGCGATATTTCGCTATGACATATGCGAGTCAATTGACTTCATGGTATACAAACCCCAATGTTATATTCGGAATGCACTGATGCACTGTTACTTGCACTTTATTTCAACTTAATCGTTTCAAATTGTTGGCGTAAAATACAGCAATTGTATCCCCTGCAGAGGGATAAAACCTCTTGGTAAAAATCTATAAAATAAAGTAAATTAAAAAGTGATGTTTTAGATATTGCATTAAATTGTATCTAGTGAAGTGGCTCCTGTTCTTGAGTTCAGGAGAGTGTGGAGTCATCTTTTTGCTGTCATTACCCCCAGATCCACTTTGATCCGCAATAGTTCTATCTATATGGCTCAAATAGATCTTAACTTAATCAAAATAAACTTGAAACTATATAAACGGTGAATAAACAAAAACTGATAATTGTTGACATGCCATAAAACCAACCAAACAACCAACCTTCATTTCAGGCATAACATTAATTGTTACGACTCTTCTTTTGAATTTCTTATTAGATTTCTGTATTATTTTAGACAGCATATTTCTAAAGGGTGACTAATTTTATTTTTTTAAAATAATACACTGAAATCTTTATCAGCTGTTGCAACAAACTAACCTCTGACAACAATCATGTAAGAATATAAAACAAATGTGTCTTAGAATATGTGTGATTGAATATCAGTTACAATGAGTCTTGTAAGGAGTTTACTGTAATATGAATTTCTTGAGTATTTTATAATTAAAACAACTAACAGTACTTATCTGGACGATACTGTTTACGTTTTATTACGCATTCCTTAGTAAAGGCATGAATTAATCTTTTCCCCAGCTATGGTTAAGCAGTTGGACAAACTGGGTTCTTTAGTCTTGGTTAGGCAACCAGGAAAAAGGAAATTCTGAATTCAAACCAATTTACACTGCTTAAGAACTGACCTTGTGTCACATCTTGCCAGTGGGGAGGGGTTGGTAAATACATACACACCGGAATACATATATGTTTTTAAGACGGTTATTGTGGCTCATTGGCCTAGTGGGTTGAATGTTCACCAATGGTCCAGGGGACCTGGGTTCAATCCCAGGTCACGTCATACCAAAGACTTTAAAATGGTACTTGATACTTCCTTGCTTAACACTCAGCAATATAAGGTACGTATCAAGGGTAAAGTGGAGCAATCCAGGGAAAGGAGTAGCGCCCTCCCCTACACCTCAGTGTAGTAGCTATTGAAAAGGGAGCTTTCGGTCGCCCTCGACTACGGTCGCCAACTTTACTTTTTAACTTATTGATAAGTATTTATACATGTCGAGCATACATGCCATTTTCAAAATCTAATATCACAAATATTTTCACCATGAAAGAACCTTTGGATCAACATCATTACTTTTGATGCATATGTCTTATTTGTCAGGATTTGCAACTTCCCCGGATTTCAGACTTTGTTCTTGGCCACCAAGATCTGATCATGTGAGAATTTACTTTTGGTTAGGGTGATTTGATTGGAATTTCATAAAAAGAAGAATTGCTTGAAAATGATCATTAGAAACTAGTGAAGTTACCGTGAAAAACCTAGTAAAATCTACTCAAACTGAATTTCACCCACCTGTACGCTCATTTCATCCATCTTGAGTTAACATGATTAATGTGTCTTGATAAATCAAAAAGTTTCAAATTATTGTTATTCTATTCTACCGTGCAATATTTGGGAGGTCACTACAAGAATTTTTTCGAGTCCAAATCTTAAGACAAACCCCATCTGGATCTAAATAAATAAAAAACGTCTTTGTGAAAAACAAAATGAATTGATTAAATCAAATAACTCTTGAAAATGGTAAGAGTCTGGTAACAGCCTATATAAGCTGTGCAGAAACAATATAGTAGTTCCATTCTTTACCTGGCCAGGTAAACTATATTTCATTGCTTGTGATTACTGCTCAAACACACAGACACACTAGAGCTAAACTAAAAATCTCATAGTCGTCCGTCTGTTTCAAATTCTCGAAAATGACGTCTTTAGATTATTATATTAAAAAATGAATAAATAAAAATGTAGTATAATTTAAAGATTTTCAGTTTAGTCACCTGAGTCAACCCAGAAGCTCATTTTCAATCATATTAATTTAAGATAAAATAAATGTTGAACTTTCACTCTTATAATCTTCAGAATTTCCAGAAACGATTAAGCTGGAAAGACGATAACTATATCGCAACCCTAAAAATACCACGACGACCGTTGCAATTATAAAGGAACTCATCTAAATGCAAAGCAAACAGTTTAAAAGCCAAAGAGAGTTTTAAACCATGGAGAAATAAAGTGATTATCTCCCTTTTGAGATTGACAGGCACTTGGCACCATGGTAAATATATACTTGTACTTTGGTATTGTTGGTTACTTTGATACATCTGTCCAAACAAACGAGTACATTGGTCCTGTCTAGGAGGGCTATCTGTCAATGTAGCACCCGCCTCTATTATCTAAAAGGGGTAAAGTTTGGGTTTATTGTCCGACTCCTGATAGACAATACCGAGAGGACTAGGATGATTTTTACACTTCCCACTTTGGAGGTCTCTGTGTTTAACCATCCTTGTGTCAAGTCTCGCCACTGCAGGGAGAGGGATATATGCGTACTATCCTCTCATTGACTCTAAGCTTCAGTTAACTGTCTTCTATATTAACATGAGTCTTCAAAATAAGTGCTTTTTAGTTCTCTTTATATGTACCTGCTCTCGATCACGTGTCTTTTCTGGCTTTTCTTTCTTATTCAATGTTTTTCGTCTTTCGAAAGGGTCTCTGAAAGCACCCGTCAGATTACTAAAGTTAAGCAGCGTTGAACCAGTGCAATACTGTGATGAGTGACCTTTTAGTAACAGCTTGCACTGTAAGCTGCTTGTGAGCCTGAGTCTATAAGTATATAATTGGGAACCTCTCGTGAGGTAATGCTTAGCATAATAAGTTAGCAGTTTATTGTTTGTGAGTTTAATTCTTTGTGAGTGCTCTATATTTCTGGCATTGTGTTAACCTAAACTAAGTTCAATAAATTACATTTTTTACGCTCTTTCCTTAACTACCTTTTCGATCAAGGAGAAAAGTATTTCAGAAGAGATTGCTACATAATTTGATAAAGGTATGGGCTTTCCCTAATAGAATTAGTTCATTTACATTTTTTGTTTAAAAAGTGAACCCCTTTCTTTCTTTCTTTCTTTCTTTCTTTGATAATAAGCGATTGTTTGTTGATAGTTTTTATAATTATTCTTGGGCGTGATAATCTCGTTATCAACCTTGAACTTTTCGCGAACTACCATCAATTTATTGCATATCGAACGACCCACCTAAAAATAAAATAACTAATTTTTTCTCGGTAGTAAGATGAATAATGTTAACACTTTTAACACTTGAACTATTTGCCCACGATTGTTATATTTACGTGCCTTTCACTTCTCTATAATGATTATCATCATCTTTTTCCAACCGACTAACAACTGTACCTACCGTCACCACAGTTTAATTATTGCCTACCCTTCTTTCTAACTTCTTTTTCCGAAACTCAATTCAACTACGCCATTACGGCCGCCATTGTTGTGCATTTTCCCGCCTTTTGTACCGGTACGCAGTCGATACATTGGAAATAGGTTTTGACACGCATAGATCAGACAGAAAAGTGGGGCGGGATTTGATTGTCACAGCCAATATCCATTGTGCTCAGAAGATGGACAGAGTTTAGTCATGTGACTAATTCGATATCACACGGTCCGTGTGAGATTTATCTTTCTTTTATCGGCAGTCATTCTTTTCTGTCTATTAAGTCTATCCAACCATCCCATCGCTGCCGCCAATCTACCATAGACACATATTTTTAGGGTGGGGTGGAGACAGGAATAGCAGAACGGGTCTACATTGGGGTTGGGCCCGCTGGTCTTCTTTTTGGAAATGGTATAAATTTTCCTTTTCTTTTATAATATATTATCGAACACAAGACACAATGTATTTAAAAAAAATCTCCGATCATTCATTCGTTACTTTCTTTCTTTTTTTTTTTTTGAAAAATATTCTCCAAGGTCTGAATATTTTCTTTCGATTTTCCCCTCTTTATTTTTTAACTTTCGTGTTTTAATTTTTTTTTATTTATTTTCATTTTCCTATTCAAAATGAACCCCGATTATATTCTTTCTTGTTTATTTACATTGCCTTACTTATTTATATATTTGTTTTTCCTTTTTATGTCTGCTTTTTATTTATTTATTTACTTATTTATTTATCGATTTGTTTATCTATTTTTCATATATTCTTTCTTTCTTTCTTTCTTTCTTTTATTTTCTCATGCGGATTAGCATGATCATTTTCTTCTACTCACAAAACACCTTCCTCTTGAGTTCCACTCACTTTTTCCTTATTTTCTCACTGTTCCTCCCTTTTTTACTTCACTCTATTCTTCCATCTAAATCCTTGCCTTCGTTCTCGTTTTTCTCCTATTTAAATCTTTAATTGCATCCTTCCTTCCTTCATTCCTTCTTTCTTTTCTTCCCAACTTTCCGTTTGACATCTTCCTTCTAACAAGCTCTTCCACATTTGCGCAGTGTTTTTGTTTCATTTCGTTTTGTTATTTCTGTTTTTTCTCTCCTCCCATTTGCCTTTCCTCATAAATATTCATAAAGTTAACCTGAGCGTGAAATAAGCCTCCAACGAGACTCTACGGAGGGCGGCACAACAGTAAATTGTTTATAGACGAATTGTGTTGAACCGTTTCCACATCAATAATCAGGAACAAAAAAGGTCATCCCTTGACGACCTCTAAATCACACAACATACATTCCTGCCGATTTACTTTTTCTTTTAATAGGAACTATTTTTTAAAAACTACCAATCACCAAACTATTCTAGCATTCTTCTCTAAAGGCCTTTATATATATATATATATATATATATATATATATATATATATATATATATATTAAACTGATGCATCTATCAGATTCTACACGAAACCGTACGGCCAAAACAACCATTTTTCTCGCCATAGACAGGTTTCTGTCTAGTCCGCAGTATGACTTGACAAATGTATCGATTTTTTCTGAATTAAACTAGCTTATTTGCATATTTTGCTTTAAAATCGCTCAATTAAAAAGATAAAATAGATTATATGTTTTAATAAATATAAAGGAACAGATTGAGATAGATATGGATGTATTAATCAATTATAGTAAATTATAGTATAGCCCAACAGATCGTCGTGATGCCATTCGTAGGTCTTTTATTGCATTTCTCAGGGCGACAGAGGTTAATTGACTCTATTCATCTATCTACATTCAGTTTTGGAGTACTGGTAAGTTTATAGCTACATTGTCATTACTTCCATGACAACTTTGTTCAGGTAGAATTTACGGGTCGAATAGATCTATTGAAAAATCATTAATGTTAGATTAGCATACTTGAAACCACACAATTGTGTTAATATGATTACTATTTCTCTATTTGCTTTTCACCATTTTAAACTAGTGGTCTTTCACTGGAGTCTGAATGATAGCGACTCACCTCAGGTTTCCAAGTCTCTTCTGAGATTTCTAGTCGTAGTATTCTAACAATGCAGTAATCTGGAAGGTCTTGATTTTTTTCTCTGATTTCAATTTCTTTCAGCCTTTTTTCTAGGGACAATTCAAGCGCACCTACTACAATTGGTATCACCTTTACCCTCTTGTTCCTAAGCTTTTTTTAGTTCTCAGGCAAGATCCAAGTATTTGTCAATTTTTCGCTTTTTCCCCTCTGTCCGCTGTTATAGCAAAATCCATCAGATGACAAACTCTTTTTTCTTGATGACTAACTCTTGGTCTCGGTTTCTGGTCGGGGTTGTGTATCTCAAAATCTCAGAGAATTTTATGTGTTTTATTCTCCAAGTCGGATTCTAGATTGTGCGTATACCTCTGGGTAGTATGACAAATTTTAATCTATTGCACAATTCCCAGTGGATCACATTTTCTACTAGTTGTGCCTAATCTTGTACTCCTTTTGAGCCAATTTGCTTCATTCTCTCCTTATGTGATCAACTTTTTCAT
This sequence comes from Sepioteuthis lessoniana, assembly GCA_963585895.1. Lineage (NCBI taxonomy): Eukaryota > Metazoa > Mollusca > Cephalopoda > Myopsida > Loliginidae > Sepioteuthis > Sepioteuthis lessoniana. The sequence continues at coordinate 42,545,336 of OY757916.1, read as the reverse complement.
CCCTGTTTCCACATAACCTACATTTGCTTGTCTGTTGCGTATTATCAATTTTTGCTTTGATATAATTGGTTGTTATGACGTTATTTTAAGCTGTTATCATAAGAGATTCAGTTTCTCTCGTTAGGTTTCCTCTTCTTTGCCATGTCCCGGTCATCGTGTTTGTAACTTTACCTGTTTGTTGCTGGATATACAGTTGTTTTTCTTTTGTTTTCTAGATTTTGTTCTTTTATTGTTTCTCCTCATTTTAGCATTGCTATAACTGGCTGCTGTAATCAGTTGTTCTTGTTTCTTTTTTGCGTATTCCTCAAATCCAATGCAATTCTCAATGCTAGTTTGTCCTCCTCCTCCTCCTCCTCCTCCTCCTCCTCTTTTCTTGACATATATAGTCTATGTCATCTTTCTCTATAATTATCATTTTACTTCTTGCCAGTTGATGGTCTTTCATTGGACTCTGAGCGACAGCATATCTCCTATGTCCCCAGAACTCTTCTCTTTATTCTGGCCAATCTTAACAATGTTGTAGTTTGAATGGTCTTGATTCATCCTCCGATTTCTAACTCTTCTAGCTCACTTTCCTAGCCTTTGGCGACCAATCCAAGCGCACCAATTACTATTGGTTTTCCCTTAACTCTCATGTTCCAGAGATTTTTTTTATTCTCTAGCAAGGTCCAAGTACTTTGCGCTCTTTTCGCTCTCTTTGATTTTCACTCTTTGGTTCGCCGCAATGGTAAAGCCTACTATGCTGCTGATTCTCTTCTTTTTTCTTTTTGTTAATTACCACTAAGTCGGGTCTTCTGGTCGGGATTAGGTGATCTGTTTGTATCCAGAAATCCCGAAGAATCTTATGCGTTTGAGTCTCCCGGATGGATTCTGGTTTGTGCACATACCATTTGGTAGTATGCTCAGTTTCTTGCATAATTTCTAACAGATCAACTTCCCCACTCAGTCATGTTAAGTCTTATACTCCCTTTGCTCTAGTTTGTTACATTCACCTATTTTGTGATTCATCGTTTCGTCTTAATTACTCTTTCACACAAACTAAACTTCCAATTCAATTGTGTTTTATTGATTTTCGCTTTAATATACTTGGTTTTCATGGCGTTGTATTGTACTGCTGTTAGAAAAGATTCAGTTTCTCTTTTAAGGTTTCCTTTCCATGGCCATGTGCAAGTTTTCTCTGGTGAGATTTCGCCAGTTTGTAGCGTGAAATGCCAATACAGTTGTTTTTCTTCCTATTGCCGTTACTGGTCGCTGTTATTAGACTTTCTTTGTTCTTTTTAATGTAGTCTTCGATTCGTTGTATTGATGTATTCACGCTATTACTACTATTATTATTATTTTACTCATTCGAGAGTTTTTCACACTAGCGCGAGCTGATGATTTTCCACTGGAGTCTGAGTGACAGCAAGTCTCCTCAAGTATCCAAGACACTTCTTAGTATTCTGGCCGATCTCAACAATGCTTTAATTTGGATGGTCTCTACTCGTCATCTTATTTCTAAGTCTTCTAGTCCTTGCAACAATCCTTTAGTGATTGTACCGAGCGCAGCAGTTACCATTGGTATTACCGTCACTTTCATTTTCCATTGTTTTTTCAGTTCTCTAGCAAGGTCGAGATACTTATCTCTCTTTTCTCTTTCTTTTCGTTTTACCTTGAGGTCAGCCGGAACGGCAAAGTCCACTATTCGACAGGTTCTCTTTTCTTATTATTGACTATCACTAGGTCTGATCGTTTGGCCGAGATTATATGATCCGTTTGTATCATTAATGGTTAAAATTATATAACCGTGTGCAAATTATTTGTATCAAGAATAAGTAAAGTTGGCGACCTTAGTCGAGGGTGATCTGAAGGCTGACTTTTCAATAGCTATTACACCGAGGTGTTAGAGAGAGAGCGCTACACCATTCCCTGGATTGCTCCACTTGACCCGTGATCCTTACCTTATAACGGTGAGTGTTATGGCAGCATCAAGTACCATTTTTTAAGTCTTTGGTATGACTCGACCTGGGATTGAACCCTGCTCTCCCAGGCCATTGGCGAACACTCTACTCATTAGACCAATATCATTAAGAGTAATTGATGCTATGATTTTTTTTACAAATTATGAGTTTTTTTTACACGAGCGTTAGTTGGTTGTCTTTCACTGGAGTGTGAGTGACAGCAAGTCTCTTCAGGTATCCAGGACTTTTCTCTTTACTATAGCCGATCTAAACAATGTTCTGTTCAAAATGGTCTTGATTCTTCCTCTGATTTTGGAGACCGTTCCATCACCTTCATGTTCTTTAGTTTTTCTCATCTCTGGCAAGGTTCAAGTATTTGTCTATCTATTTGCTTTCATTATTATTATCGCTATTGCGATGAGTTATATACTTGAAATCATATAGTTACCGGAAAAAATGACTTCAGCATTAAATAACTCAACAAGAGTTATCATGCCGTAAAACCAACCAGTCTATGAATGTAGCTTTCTCGGATATTTTCTGAGTAAGTGAGTTGTTAGAAAAAGAAAAAAAAAAAAAAAAAAAAAAGAGAGAAGAAATACAACTGAACTCTTTCTGTCCAGTATATTTACAGTCCCACGGAATCTATTCGCCATGTGTAATATTGTCGGCTGGTTGGGGAGTCAAGACTTAAGCTATTTTATAGCAAAATCAATTCTCCTATAATCGTAAGGGTTATACGCAAAGTACATTCATCTTTAGAAAACGACATAGCTGATTTTAGCCCATATGAAGAGATGCTCGGCTGAAGCTTGCGCATGACTCAGTCATTTCAACTGCTTTCTTTCTTTCTTTCTTTCTTTCTTTCTTCTCTGATCAATACTTTCATTATCACAAAATTCATGAGTTAACTAAATAGTTTTTTGGTTCAATGGTATATCAACATTCGTGGCTTATTTAATTCTCAAGGCCATCCTTTTAGAACAGTTGTGGTCCTATTGAATCCATAGTCATGTGGGATAGGGGATGGTTCCTACCTTTTCCAAGGTTATCAATCCGAAAGTGAATAATAAGCGAATTAAAGCAAATACACAATTAGAGTAAACACGTCTGGGTGGACAAGGTGATCCACTGGGAATTGTGCAAGAATACGAATAGATAATATATGCACAAACCAGAATCCGCCCGAGAAAATGAGACACACAAACTGCTCTGGGATTTTGAGATACAAATGGTACATCATCAAATCTTGGCCAAATGACCAGACCTAGTGACAGTAAAAACGAAAAAAAAAAAAAAAAATGAAAAAAGAGAGAACTTATCGAATAGAGAACTTTGCGTTCCGGCTGACCACTGGGCAAAACTGATAGAAGGCGAAAAGAGAGATAATTACCTAGACCTTGCTAGAGAACACAGAAAACTATAGAACATGTAATTGGTGTGCTCGTTACAGTCACCATAGGATTGGGACAAGGACTGGAGGACTTGGAAATAAGAGATCATGTAAACTAGAGCATTTTTCAGATCTGCCAGAATACTGAGAAGAGTCCTGGAGACTTGAGCATACTTGCTGTCACTCAGATTCTAGTGGAAAACCATCTGCTAAACCTGGTGAGAAAAACTCTAAAATGAGTTAAATAATAATGAAAGACGTCCCCGTGCTGCAAACGTAGTGAACATCATAAAGTTTTAAAATCATCATCCTCCAATTATGGATTAAAGAGTACCACTACTGTTCTTAAGGATCGATTGGGTGATATGCCCCTAAAAAAAGAACCAAACCAATAATAATAAAATTAATAATTTGTTTGCACTGAGTTATATAGTTTCAAGTTGTCTTGAGATAGATAGATAGATAAGAATAGACTGGGATAGTCTGCTGCATACTGGATTTTATGACGAGCATACATTTCCAAATTAATATTTTTTCGGAAATGCACGAAACAGCCTCTTCCAAAAGGTAAGACTAACGTGTATTTCTTGCAGCTGATAGTATATTACCCCATATAGCCTGACGCATTTCACTTGAGGAGTAGATGGTCACCGATAATTAATCCCTGTTGTTCTATCTATGTGTTTTTCCTTCTACCATATTATAATATTAGATGAGATTAAATTCCAGTCTAATCCATGTAAATAGACAGTATCTCGGGAAGATATGATAAAAAAAATAGGCAGACAGGGATTGATAAAGCGATAGACAGTTCGTCCAATGAGTGTGAACAGATATTGACAGCAGAGCAAAATAATGTCAAAGATCATCTTACAGCGAGAATCAAACTCAGTATCAAATTTATTATGTAAGACCAGCTCAAAGCCATCGTGGCCGGATTTACACGGTGAAGTGGTTTCAAATATTTCGGCGAAACTAAACCTGTCATAAATTAGACTTGTTGAAACGAGTCACTGTGTAGCTTAGATTGACGTGTGCTCTAGCAGATTTTCTCTCAGTTTAGAAGACATAAAATAAATCACATGTTAGTACACGAGCAGAGGTACCAGTCTACAACCATGTAAGACTTGGATCACTATTGGTTAATTGAACTTGTTTATTGTCATTTTTTAAAAAAATACGATTTAAATTCTGCGACGAAGTGTCTTCCTATATTTACGAATATTTGATTAATGATAGTTATTTCTCATTAAACCAATAATTTTCTAAAAAAAATGATTTATCTTTACTGCTAATCAACCGGAAATTTACATCCCCACAGAAAACGTGGCTATGGTGAGTGAAGGGAGACAAGGGGTAATTTATCTCTACTGCCAATCAACAGGTAATTTACACCCCAACAGATAATGTGGGTTTGGTGAGTGAAGGGAGACAAAGGGAGTAATTTAACTCAACTGCCAATCAACAGGTAATTAACACCTTCACAGATAATGTGGTATGGTAAGTAAAGAGAGAAGAGGGGGTGATTAAAGCCTACTGCTAATCAACCGGTAATTTACACCCCACAAATGATGTGGGTATGATGAGTGAAGGGAGACAAGGGGGTAATTTAACTTTACTGCCAATCAACTTGTAATTTACACCCCGAGAGATAAAGTCGGTATGATGAGTGAAGGGAGACAAAGGGGTAATTTAACTCTACAGCCAATGAACAGGTACACCTCCACAGATGAAACCGCATTACCGGGGACGGTGAGTGCAGTATCTTCCGTACAAGTAAAATGTTTTTCGCGTAATAAAGTAGCCTGCAAGACATATTTGCCCCACCCTTACAGGAAAAGTTTCAGTGAATGCCTATGATACAAACTAGAGTTGTATAATTCAACTTTCGCAGACACATTATTAGATATAATAGATAAGCTTGTATATAAGTTAGTTTACGAATATATATATATATATATATATATATATATATATATATATATATATATATATATATATATATATAAAATTCATTTAATGAGTGCTGTGTAAACCGTAGTGTTGGTTCCAACAAAGTTTTCATCAAGATGACTCTCGGTTCTACTATAGTTTCGAGGCCGAAAAACCATCATTCCTAACTCAGAGCACCTTGGCAGTACCTCAAGATACTAGCAGGTTTTGTTGGTTTGTCGTCACTCTGTCATAATTGCATATCCAGGAACGCCTATGATACATACACAACTTGAATAATTCGACCTCCAGGAAACTATTATCGGATATCAAAAATTAGATTGTTTACAAGTTAGCTTATATATATATATATATATATATATATATATATATATATATATATATATATATATATTGAGGAAAAATGAAAAACAATATAATCCAAAATGATGAATTTTTTGTTTATAGAAAGTCGACGCTATAGCGTTTCGTTTATAATAATCTCACGTATGCTTTTCAATTCTTTTCCTCCTTTCTTTGATATATATATATATATATATATATATATATATATATATGTGTGTGTGTGTGTGTGTGTGTATATGAGTGTGTGTTTATTATCGCTACGTCTGTTATTTAAATCTTCACCGCCCCCTTTCTCCCCCGCTTTTGTTTTTCAACATTTTCATTTATAGATATATCAATTTACATACAGTTATTTTTTTAATGATTTAACCCTATTTAATTATTTACTTATGATACACCCGTTTGTTCTACCTTCTTTTCTACCTTTCTTCCTCTTTTCTATCCATATTCTTTTTCTTTCTTTCTTTTTTCCTCCCTCTTTTCTTTCTTTCTCTCTCTCTCTCTCTCTCTCTCTCTCTCGTTCTTCCTTTTTCTCTTTCCGCTCCCTCTTTTCTCTCTCTTCTTCTTCTTCTTCTTCTTCTTCTTCTTCTTCTTCTTCTTCTTCTTCTTCTTTCTAATCCGTTATATCTCTTGATGGTTCCGTTTGTTTTATATCATTGCCTGACGCAATCAGGTTTTTTTCTTAAAAATATAAACGGTGATTTATTGATTGAACGGTCGAAAGTTCTTTTTTTATATATATAATTTCTTCCCTTGTTTTTGTATTTTATAAAACATCCATCGCTGATCCAACAACACACGGTATCATCATTTCTAAAATTTATTAAATTTATTAAACCCAAACGTAATAGTGCCGACTATCTTTCATAATAAATTCATCACTTTGGATGACTTTGTTTTTCAATTTTTCTCTATACTGTTGAATTCTTTTCCATTATTTAACAATATATATATACATATATATATATTAATTGGAATCACCATGAAATAAAAAAAATTATATCAAATATATATATATATATATATATATATAGATGTATATATATAAGGTTGAATATGTTACTGGCATCCGGGTATTTTAAAATGCATATCTTTTCTTTAAGGCTAGCAATTTTTTTCATTTCTTTCATGTTTTTTTATTGTATGTCATTTGGCAATATCCATGTAGATATCTATATATGTACATAATATGTGAATGTGTGTGTACACACATACGTGTTAATGTATTCGCATATGATTTAGTTCCTTATTCTTTTATCTAATGTCCATGTTTCAATAGCTCTATCAGATGACCCCGTTCTTCTTTAGCAAATGTCATAGGTCACAGAGTTTACTGTATAAAATTTCGCTATAACAATTTAACAAAATAGGTTTGACACACTTATTACATACCTGTAACGCTTTTAAATAGAAAATAGTAAAAAGTAAAAGTAGATTTTTAAAAACTTTTGACTCATGATTATTGTACCATCTGCTTTTGAATGCAGTAGATATCAAGAACCCTGACTTTTATACCACTACACCACAAACTTTATAGCAATTCCTCTACTCTCTGTCTCTCTTTACTGTTTAGCTAAAAGTAAATTCTATCGTAAGAATCTATCGTAAATTTTAGAAATGATGATACCGTGTGTTGTTGGATCAGCGATGGATGTTTTATGAAATACAAAAACAAGGGAAGAAATTATATGTAAAAAGAAGAACTTTCGACCGTTCAATCAATAAATCACCATATAAATTTTTCTGACGACAGCGAAATGATTTGGTGATTAACTTTAGTCTGATTTTTCGCAGTTTTTCATTTAATTTTTTTTTAGTTTCAGCTCTTAATATGTTCTTCGTATTAATTTGGGAGTAAAAGAATTTTCGGTTATCTTGAATAAATACAAGTATTCCTGAAAGAATCTATCTATCTATCTATCTATCTATCTATCTATCTATCTATCTATCTATCTATCATCTAATATTCAATAATACATTCTCTTAATTTGAGTTTAATCCGTCAAAAAATAGTTTTTGCTTTTCTAATTTTCCGAACTTGAGAATAATTCAATCGATAATTCAAACTTGTTCATCTTTTTTTCTCCTTTCTCCCTCTCCCACTTCCTCTTCCTCTCTCTTCCTCTCTCTGTTCATTTTTTACAACTCTCTCAAATTCAGCAATCACACACCCACATCAGTCTCCCCATATACCCAATCTTTCTATTCTCATCTCATTGTATCTTTTACAAGTATCTTTATCTACCCTACTAGATATGTTTCCTTCGGTGAGCAAGGAACAACCCGTTCCAATTTTGAGCACAGGTTGAATTTTCTATTGTATTTGATTGTGTACTTCAGTTTGAACTAAAACTATTTATTTTAATAGATTTGCGCGGTTACAGTCAAAATTGGTACTTCTGTGAGTTAATTTTGTTGGCTATCTCTTCTAATTTGGTTGAATGAGTTTTTATAATATTTTGCGGGAATGTTCATCGAGATGAAGGAAGAACTAAGTAGATTGCATTGCATAAAAAGTCGTCCAGTGTGTCGAAATACATTACTCAATAACAGATATATAAACAAAGTGGAGAGAGAGAGAGAGAGAGAGAGAGAGAGAGAGAGAGAGAGAGAGAGAGAGAGAGAGAGAGAGAGTCAGTTATTGTAGCGGCAATGTCATGTTATAACTTTTTAAAACAAAAATTTAATGCCTTTTTTCTGTAAAAAACATCAAATATCATAGATGTCAACAATAAAAGAAAGATGATCCCTCAGCCAGGGACCGTGCGTGGTCTCAAAACATAGAAATGACAAAACAATCAAATTAATGTTCAAGAACGTAAAAGAAGAGCAATTCATAATCAAAATAAAACTTTTTTAAGATAAATAAAATTTGAATAAAGTCCAATAGTTGGCATTGAAAGCTTCGTTTCTATAGGACTTAATTTCGATCTCACTAGAAATCGGGATTCAGCTTTGTAACTTGTGAGGGAGAAATTTTATGGATTCATAATTCTTTAGTTGGTTCGCAATGACTTTATAGCATGTTTTATATGTCATTAAATATTTTATTGTTACAAAAATCGAGAGAAAAAGATTGCACTAAATAATATTTTTTTCGAAATATTGCACGAAAAAGTTGACTTTGAATCAACTTGAAGCAAAAGTTTCACCGGAAAAATGGCGCGAAATAGAAAATAGAGAGAGTCAAGTGAACTCAAGTAAATCGAGTAAGCTTCTTAGGTTGAAACTGAAAATAGATTACAAATCGTCTTCCTTCAGAAATTGTCAGATGGTACGGCAGAACATCTTAAGTCACCTCAGCTTGCTTTCATTGCAGACAGTCAGGTACCAACACAATGCTGTGCTGTGTCACCGCTTAACACTGACAATTTCTAAATCTGTTCCATGCAGTGTGAGGGCTTGGTCGATTTTGTGTCATCCTGTGCTGATGGGATTGCAGTTGATATAATTGCAGATATACGTACCACATCTCAATATTCAAGTCCGGTTTGAAGCCTGGAATTTGAATGTTGATTTTCAGGGCATGTAATCCTTTAATGTTTGAAGAGCTGCAGCTATACCATCCTACTACTTCCTATTTGTTATTAGTATACTTGCAAAATTTGTAGCTTTTACCTGCTACATAAAAAACATATTCTCAAATACGCTTCCAAAATCACTGGTTACTTATCTCCCAAACAAGGCCACACAGACACACACACACACTGACGCTCACGCATACACACATATGTATGTGTATGTTTTAAAAACGTTGGTAGAATTTAAAAACTATTAATATAGATTATATAAATTTGTTTATCCAGACCGATTTTGGCCTTAGTATGTTTATTTCACAGATGTTCACATTTCAAAACTAAAAGGCTGGAGGATTGGCATCACATGTGAATGAAACCTGGACATTGAAACTTAACAATTTAAACATTTAACTTTGGTCATGTTTATAAATATTTTCGAATGTTTTTTTATGAAAATATTGTTCAGCAGAAATCTTATATACATCCAACTGGAAGCACGAATTAATTAGAAAACCAGTCCTTAATTTTTTTATGAACTTAGCAACAATGTTCAACCAGTGTTTTGCAATTTAAAGCTCCTTTATAATTCGTGACAAAAACACACTTCACATACATCAATATAAATTTTAATTCACGAAATAATACGTTTATATGAGAATTTCCTTCTTCTTGATTGTCCAAATGCACCAGCAACAAGCAGTCTTTCGGAAATTTTCTTTAACATTCAGCCCCAAAAAGATTTCACATGTTCATATATAATAAAAGCTCAGTAGAAAACCTACGACAGGCTTCTTGTCAGTCATCTTTAAAGAAACATGCATAAAAATGTGGGTAAAATGTAACTTTGCGTGTGTGTATATATATATATATATATATATATATATATATATATATATATGTATATAGATTAAAATTATATTTAAAATTACCGTGACTATTTATAACTACAAATAGTCTAAAAAAGAACGCAGAGCAATACCATGATATTTCAACTATAAATTAAAACAGGGTAAAAGCTTATTTCTCTTTCATGTGCCCGATCTTTTGGGGCGCTTGCAGGCGAGCTTTTATTCGCATGCCTGAAGTCCGGGGTTCATACACACACATACGCGCACGCGCACACACACACACACACACACACACACACATATATATATATATATATATATATATACCACCAGACTATTGATAGCGAGAATAGAAAAGCATAAAAGTCATAAGAGGAATTGACGGACTGTTAATTCATAAAATGATTTCTGACTAAAACTTGCCACCTCCAGGACGGATGTATATATGTATCATTTTTGAAAGACATTTCATACGAAATATTGTTATTTTGCGAGTCGTGTTTTGTTCTCAGTTTCTTTGCATCTACTTGTATTTTTTCTTATTTTCTTGATTATGCGGTCTAATTCGTTTGCTCGCCGACCGGTGACTCCGACCTGCAATTGTTCTGCTGTTTGAAACTAAAAAAAAAAACACAACGTGGGCAGATAATCGATCGTGTCATCCTCCCAGCAGATCGTTCAGCACATATTAATACGAAAAATAAACTGAGATGAAAAACATTAACTACTTTTCATCTAAGTTTATTCTACGAGAATGACTAAAACGTTTTATAATATTTTGGTACGTGCTAGTTTGGAGGGTGTGCCTTGGTAATATTGTGGTAGTTAATGCACTGAAACATTGTGTATTGCTTTACTCGGTGTGTGATTTGAAAGCCACATAGATGAAAATGCAACGTTGGCTGATTCGGGAACATTTTTTACGAGTTCAAACGAGGCTACAACGCCGCGGATGCAACCAAAAGTATGGATTGCGCGAGTTGATTCATTCAGATTGCAAGATGCTTGTCGATCAGATAAGGTTAAGTAGGCCTAAAACCGTGGATTCCAAGGCCGTGCTCCAAACCATAGAAACAAATCCGGCGTGTAGCACTCGGAGAGTATCAGGTGTACCTGACATCTCACAGAATTGTACCTCATGTTACCAAAATACAGCGAAACTTTTGATTCACACTAGTATTTCTTTCTTTTTGTAATAGATTATTATAAATGTTTGTTTCTTCTTTGTGAATTCATAAGCTCATTATTCTTACGTGTTTGCTAAAATTTCCAAATTCAAATTTGAAGTATATTTATTTATGCAAAGCATAAATATATATATATCTTTAATTTTTGTTCTATATATTAGAATATAATTTTGTTTATCAATTCGTAATTTATTTAATAACTCATTTTTAATTTTCAAATTTCAGGTTTATTTCTTGTATATATTTTTGCCTTTTCCTTATCAGGTAACAGCAAAATCATTAAATTCTCTGAGAAAAGATGTATGTGGATGTTTGGAGGAAATGGAGACAGCAAAAGTGTTGATAATGCACAGATTATCATTTACTAAACTTTCAAATAGTAACTGATTTCTCTAACCTTGATAAGGCAACTAGTCTAGGAGAAGGAAATCTTGGAATTCAAAACTAAAAGATGGAGCTTCTAAGTCAGTCCGATGTTTTTGTTTAACCTCATTCTGACAACTTCAGTGACGACATTGACGTGAATTTATATCGTCAATTATTCTTCCCTTGAACAACGTCGGATTTTGTGGAGATGGAAGACTCGCTGCATTTAGATTAACGGCTATCAATAAATAAAGATTTATTCGAAAAGTAATAATTACCAGAACAACCTTAAAATTGACCTCGTGTGGATGTAAAGAGACAGCAAAAATGACTGTCGCCATTAAACAGTGGCAACACATACAGGGGCGACATGTCATAAATTTTTGGGTGCTATGGTGACACTCAAAAATGAGTAGAAAGCAGATATCGGGCTGATGCAGTGCATTTACTGAGAGGGGCGTACCAATCTGCAAGACAAGTTTTGTATCAGGCGTTCTCGTTTTAGCGTGTTGAAACTTTGGTTAAAGATCATAGATGTCAGAAACTTTAACATAATGAGGCAGAACTTGAACTTCCGAAGAATACCAAATCCACGATATCACCCATGAATGGATATTGGAAAGAATCGTATCGTTGGGTCACAAAGTAATTGACTGACGAGTGCAAGTTCAAGCGCATGGGTTGATATGATTGTAATGTTGTACTGTATTTACTGCATAATCTCAACTTGGCTCCTACAGACAATCACCAATTTGAGCCCAACCAAACGATACCTGGGAAACAGTTCTACGTAGATGATGCTTTTATTGCCGAGGTGCAAGGATTGCTTCAATCGTTTGACTTTACGTTCTTTGAGGAGGGTATTTATGCGCTCGGTTATCAATGGGATTGGTGTATCAATCTCGATACATAGTAGTATAGCAGTTCTAGTAACATACATATGATTTATTTGAATTGTGATGAACATAATGGATTAATGAATATTTGTACCTTACTTTTTGGTAATCCTTCGTAGTTGTCATTGTTAAACAATATTTCTTAATCCAGTTTTCCACTATCAGTGCTATTGTATATTTAAACACACACACATACACGCGTGCGCGCGCGCTCAAACATTTTCCTTGATCTGTTCATATGCATGGCCAGGTTCCTCCCTTATACCTAAACGACCAAATCTTCGTTTATATTTTTCTAAGACCTCATCCCCTACCAAAAAAAAAACAAACAAACAAAAAAAACAAAACAAAAAAAACAAAAACAAAAAAAAAACAAGCAAGAAAGAACGCAGCAGATTGACGGAAAGAAAAAAGTGATTAGTAGAGAGAAAGAAAGAAGAAAAAGATGTCGAAAAAAATTAATAGGAAAACAAAAAGAAAGCTTGACTAAGCAGATTAAATAAAAATCAGAAAGAAGGAAAAGGATGGAGAGAAAAAAAAGAAAGAAATAAAAGAAGGAAAAGAAAACAATAAGCCGAAGAATATGCGACAAGAATGCTAATCCCTAGCAAAAAGCAAGAAAAAAATTAGCAACAAAGAAAATACACAAACATATAAATAAGGAAACGAAAGAACAGGTAATGAATGATAACACAAGGTCTGACAAACAATAGCAGAGATAAAACTAATGAAATAAATAAAATAGATGAACAAATACAGAGAAAAAACGAGACAGAGTGATATAAGCTGACTAATATATATATATATATATATATATATATATATATATATATATATAT
>OY757916.1:42434551-42529551 GCA_963585895.1 Sepioteuthis lessoniana | reverse complement strand
TTGAGCCGATTTAAAATATAAATTGAGCCGATTTAAAATATTAAATATTAAAATGGTCACCATGTCAAATACTCCGAGTTTCACGTGCAATCTCTCTCTCTCTCTCTCTCTCTATATATATATATATATATATATATATATATATATATATATATATATAAAGATGGCTAAAAGTGATGAGACAAATAGGAATATTACTTTTATGCAGTTTATTTTTTGACGGTTCACAACTAGTTTTGACCTAAGGTCATCACGAGGAGAAAAAGTTTTGCGGAAAAGGTTTTGAGGGAAAGAAACTTTTTTGGGGAGCTAACCTGCTAAGGGAGTGTGATTTACATTAGCCGTGACTTGACTGGCTTGTTTGTTTATTTGGACCTTTTCACGGCCTCATCTTCAAGGGGCTGCTTTTCAAATCAGAAGCGACTTGTTGTCGAGTTTATTTGTTTGTATAGGTGCTTATGTATGTTATATTTTTATTCTTTCCACGTCAAGTGATTAAATTTCATATTAAATCCAAATGGTATACATGTTTTTAAACTTTTTATCCATTCGTCATCTTTTTTTTCAATTATTGATTTTATGTTTATATATTTTTTGAATATGTCTATGATTGTGAATTTTGCATCTCTGTTTAAGTCTTAACCGTTTGAACGGAAGTGAATATTTATCGCTGCCTCACACCAGACAGGATTAGACACAAGGTCTTTTTTTATAGTGGGGGTTTTTAGGGAAGGGGAAGGTCGGGCACAAGTCTCAGCTTGTGCCCTATTGGATCATGCTGGTCATAGGCTAACTAGGTGCAATGTTAGCCAGATGATTCTGCTGGGATTTGGACTCACTAAGTGCAATGTGAGTCCAGCATGTATGTTTGCTCATAGCTTGAACTAGACTCGAAGGTCTAGTGCTATGCTGTGTTTGTCAATGATTCTTTGCTCACTTGAAGGTGACTCAGCCAATGCTGGGGGTGGGGATTTTGCCTCGAATCTATCATTGACCTTGAGTCCCATACGGTATGAATACCAGACGACCCGACTAAAAAGCCAAGTGCAGCAAGCACGAATGCCCACCGAAGTGTTGTTCGCCTAATATTAGTTTGTTCTGATCCATAGATTTGATCCTGTGTCAGTTGTTATTTAATCTAAAATAAAAATGCCATTCTGACTTTCCAAAATTCGTTTTTGTCAGCTTGTGTACATTTTGTACTGGGGCTGTTGAATACACCGACTGCACCTCTGCAGAGGGATAAGACCCCCCTCATCGAGTGTCCTGGATATGACACTAAACAATCTGATAGTGAGGTTCTAGTAATGCTGCAGCTTTGGGGAATTCAGAGTACCCCTTCATTGCCATCGCTCCCAAGTCCACTCTGGTTCGGAGTGGTAGCACCTGATAGTCTTATCTAGGGATCAAATAAAACTAAACTGATTTACTTGAAATAGAGCTGTTTTGACGTTTAAAATGCCTACTTATGCTAAACTGAATTGTTTGACATAAATCTGTTTGCTACGTATTTGAATAGTTTGATTGTGTGACAATCAATTAAAGAAGTTATTGATCTTCCTGGGTTATTCATTTTATGTTTTTTGTAGCATATAGAAGCGGATGGGTTTTGCGTTGCTCTAATGTTTCTTTGTTATTCTTTTCGGATCCTATCATTAAATGAATTTATGATGGTGTCATGATGCTTTTCAAAGGGGTCGGTTGGAAGTACGTGGTAGAATTCTTTGTTATTTAGTTAGTGGTTGGTTTCTTTTAGATATTCATCAATACCCCAGATGACTGTTGCTCCACCTTTATCTGCTTGTGTTATCATCAGGTCTTCTCCGGTTGAGAATTCTATTTAAGCTTCACTTTGTTCCTTTGTCAGGTTGTCATGTGATAAGAGTCGTTCTTTGTGTGTGTTTTCGGTCTTCTTTTACAGCCATTTCAAATGTTTAGATAGTTGCGCCTGTATTGATGGGATTTAATTTGTTGCTTTTTTCCTTTGAGTGAGTCGGTTCGTGGTCGGATGATCCAAAATGGGCTCGCAGTTGAATTCTTCTGAAAAAAAGATTTTTCATCATTTTTCTTACAGTGATTATCAAAGTGTAATGGACAAATACAAAGATTTGTTCTGTGGTTGAAATAGATTTGAACTGAATTTTTGCCTACTTAGATTTATTATTCGTCGATGAGGGTCAATTCTAAATCTGCAGATCTTTCGAAGTTGCTTCCCAGAATATCGAAAGTTTCTATTGTTGCTGTTAAAATGTTATGTATCCGCCCAAGTGAGTTGGTTGAAGGACTCTTTTATCTTTTGGGTTGCTTTATGTATTTAGTAGGGTCTGAGTGTGCTTACCTAGGTTGTTTAAGTAGTGTCTTTCTTATTTGAACAGGTTTAGTGTTGGTACTACTACTTTGATTGATTTGTATTGTGGGTTCACCTATTTTATTTTTCATTAGTTTGAGGATGTCTGCATGTGTGTGGTTTGATTTGAGGATTTCTACATGTTTGTGTAGTTTGGTTTGAGGAAGTTTATTTATATGTGTGCTTTGGTTTGAGGATGTCTGCATGTGTGTCATTTAGCTAGCGGAGGTCTGTATGTGTGTTGTTTTATTTGAGGATGTCTGCATATCTGTTGTTTGGTTTGAGGATGTCTGCATGTGTGTCATTTGGCTTGAGGATATCTACATGTGTGTGGTTTGGCTTGAGGATGTCTGTATGTGTTTGGTTTGGTTTAGGAATGTCTGCATATGTGTGAATTGTTTGAGGATGTCTGTATGTGTTTCATTTGCCTTGAAGATGTCTGCATGTGTGTGGTTTGGATTAAGAATGTCTGTATGTGTGTAGTTTGGCTTGAGGATGTCTGCATGTCAGTGGTTTTGTTAGAGGATGTCTTCATGTGTGTGGTTTGGTTTGAGCAAGTTTTTTCCTTGGTACCCTTACTCTCTTTATTGTACTTTTTAGGTGTTGCTGTTTTTGTTCAATTGGAGATTTTTTTTTTGTTTTCCATTGTTTTGGGTTTTTTGTTGTGTTTTGATGGCTGGGTTCCGCCGTAGTTTTCTGTGTTTTGATATTTTGGTCTTTCCTGTTTTCCGCTTGATTATTACTGTCAATGTCATTGCATTCATCTGTGTTTGTTTGTATTTTATTGATTCATCCTGGACTTTGGCTTCCGATTTTGTTTCGGAGATATTTTTTTTTCGTAGAATTTTGCTTTGTCTTTCATCAGTTTAAGAGAGAACTGTTCGATTTTTCTGTACCAGATCAATTGAAAATATTTATCGTGGTCATCGATTGAGAGTTCCAGTTTTATCTTGAAGCTGTGTGGAATGAGTTTTCCTTTTATGTAGGTTTGTAGGTACTATAAGTATGACCCGTAACGAGTTGACTCAATATATATATAAATATATATATATATATATATATATATATAAAATCAAACACTTTTTTGACTGAAGAAAAATAAAAAGTAAAAATTAACAAAACATGCTGATTTAAATTGTGATTATTACCGCCTCCTTCTTCGAAATTGTTGATGGTAGAGGTCACAGTCGTTGCTTAAATTTAAATAGAAAACAATTGCTATCTTCAGAAATATCTGTCGATTAATTTTCATATCGTGAAATAGTTATGTTATCAAAGTACCATTCGATTTTAAAATTTCCTGTCAAATCGCCCACCAAATGATAATTTTGTGGTGTCTTCATTCATGCTGAATGTAATCATTCGAATATTTCAAATTCTCGATATATCTGAGATAACTAATTAGAATCATTTATTTTTTTTCCAATCAAATACCTCATTATCATTATGGTCCATTGTTACGATTGAAAGCCAATTTGGAAGAGTTTGTCGGTCGTCTATTGATGGCTAAAGGGTTTGATGCACACCTATCAAATTTGATACGCTAATTCATTAAATTTATTTGGAGGTTTTAATACAAAACTTATTTAAAATGACAAGGTCTCTGATTCAAAATTTTCAAACTTCAAAATAAAAATATTTGAAATAAATTATTTGCCTTACTAATATAACTACCATATTTTTTTCGATTCTAATTACATACGTATTTCGTAAATTTGGAGATAATTACATTGCATTATAGATTAGTTTGTGCGAACAATCTGGACGAAAAACCAGGAATGTTTAAATCAATTGAATTAAAAATATATTTATCAACAAAGTTCTGTGAAAATTTTTCCGGAACCTTTTTAATTTTATAAGGTGATATAAAGAATGTAATTGGTAAATATAATTTCTGTGATCTGGAATTTTGTATGTATTTACCCAACCCCTCCTCCTCTATGGGCAGGATATGACACAAGGTCAATTTTCAAGCGGAGTTGTGTTTGGTGAGGGTTGAATTCAGAATTTTCCTTTTCTAAGACCGGTTGCTATATCAAGAGTAAATATCCAAGTCTGCTCTACAATTTATCTGTAGGTGGGGCTAGAAGAGTGGGGTTCATACCATTCCTAAGGACATCAGTGCCAAGTGAAACGTAAACAGCCTGGTCGAAGATTTTAACTCATCTCTCCGACAATAATCGTTACGCATAGCACTCCAATTGATACTATTAAACTTCTAGTTATCGGAATTATAACGTTTGTTTTTCACAATGCAACACACATAACTGGACTCTTCAAATCATGTTCTATGCTCCAGAAATTGAATTTCATAAAACAAAAACTACCCTGCGTTCCACTTAATCACTGGTAAATAGACGACTGCTTTACTACATAACTAGAACTCTTCTCATTCAACAGCTGATTATTTATATAATTTTGGCCTCAGCCTAACAGAAGTGGCAGTGAATGATAATTCTAACAACTTTTAAAAAGTTAATTTTCTTTTAAACCAAAGATACCAGGATTTTATCGTTTCTAGAGAGACATTGTACAACCGTAAAGGATATCATTAGCAATTATTTATAACCGAACTCTTCAGCACTGAAACTTTGTAACCAACAACAAAAACTAAAAGTTGTGTACTTATTTGTATAGTTTTGTATTCATAGTTTTCTTTGTAGAAATTCGATGCTGTAGAGTTTGGTAATAAATATTAGCAAATGATATTCGTTTTAGTTCTATAATGTTCTACTCAAAGCAAAATGCTAGTATATTTGTTTTATAAGAAATTAACTTGTTATAAAAATTGTCATGAGTGTATGTATTGATGGGCGATGCGTTAACATGCTTGTGTGATTATCAATATGTGTGCGTGCATTGTAGAATAAAGTATTCATCATACGCATATATACTGTTGATTGCTTTTCATTTCATTTCTCGGGTGTTCATATGAATTTTCGGGTGGAAGATTCTTTGATCTTCTTTAATTCTGATATACACTTCCATAAGAAAGAAACTTTTTTCTGTTGTATTTCTTAGGGAGCGCAAAGCAAAAACGGTATCAAACAGAATCCTTATTTTATTTCATTTTATTTTATTTTTAAACTACACCATAGTTTTTTGTCAGATTTTTTCACTTATGAAATAAGAAAGCCAGCTATGTATTACTACGTCGGAAAAGGAAAAAGCAGGTAATACACTCTCTTGGATGTTGACAAAAAAGTAGACTGGGAGTACTGTTTGAAAGTGAGAACATTTAAGGAAACTACTCATGATGTCAAATAAAGGACACGACATTGACTTCTGTGGACAAGATCAGAGAACAATTCTATGTCAAAAAATGATTGCTTGATCCCATTTTGGCTTTTTTTAACAAAATAAAAATCGCTTTTCTCTCGGGAGTTCATATTATATCCGAAGAAGACCGGCAGATGTACCGGTCTGTATGTCGTGTAAATAAAAGCAAGACATTCAATTGTCTGAATAATTCTTTGAATTTTAATGACATTTCCCAAAATTGTAGACAGCATATAAATAATTTTTTGTTATGACTACATTATTACAAGTAGCATCCATAACAAACACAAGAATCAATCCAATATCTGCCTCTTTCTGTCCTTCTTTCTAGTTGTCTGTCTTTCTTTCTCTATTCTTTTTACTTGCACACAGAAATACGCCCATCGACAACAGACAATCCTAAACCAACACTCTAAGTCCCGAGCACCTTCCTCTTACCTCTATCCATAAACAAACAACCCAAAACAAACCAGCACACATCACAACGCGGTTAGGTAGTGTTCGGCTGCATCATGGCAACGTTTCCCGCCAATCTGACAGCGCGCGAAAGAAGCAGTTGCAAATGGTCGGCCATATTGGCTGAGATGAGGCGTGGTACGATGAACGTGACCCGCTTCGATGTCCGTTGGAGCGAACAGAGGAGACTCGCATGCCAACCTGCACTCGATCAAGACATTTTTGGACTCGCATGTGTTTAGAAAGAAAATGGGAATCAGTCAAAAGAGAGGAAGAAGAGATTTCATGTCCCACGGAGACGGGTCTTCGTTTATTTTTGTTTGCGGGAAGGTCAGGCAAAGCTGGCAAAAACTTAAAACCGACCCATCAATTAAGGAAGTCCGATGGGTTGTAGTGGCCTAGGTAAGGGGCGTTTAAAGATAGTTGATAGAAGCTTATGAAGTCATTTATTTCCTTTGAGTCAAGAAGATTTTATAAGGATGTGAGAGAGAATGTAAACTTCTCTTCCTAACTATTAGTTATTTTATTTGGAATGTGATGGTTTTAACCTTGTCGCCAACGTATTTATTTACCCAACATGTACAAACGGACATATATAAGCATGCATTATACAAACATAATGAAAATTTTAGTAGGTTATTTTGATTATTAATTTTACTTTATATGACCATAGTTGATCTTTACACAATACTTGAAATCGATATACTCTTTGGTTTCCAGAGGAGGAAAGAGATTGATATATACAATCAAAATGGTTGCTATTTGGTAGAATCAGAAATGGACTTTGTGTGGTGCTGTCAGTGAAGGTAATGGTAGTGGTGGTACTAGTAGCAGCAGCAGCAGCAGCAGCAGTAGTAGTAGAAGTAAAAGGAAACACGCATAACTTGTCAGAGTAAGACGAAAAGAAATGTCCATCGTGGCACGGGATTAAATAGATTGATGGACATGCGAGTTGGTTAACAGAGAAACAGAGGCGGCAACTGAAAGACAAGACTAGAAAAAGAACAAACGAAGATATATATATATATATATATATATATATATATATATATATATATATATAGATAGATAGATAGATATGAATAGAATAAGATAGATAAATAGATAGATAGATTGAGAGACATGAAGAGATCGCCGTGTAAATAAGTAAAAACTAATATTCTAGAATGCAACAAATGTCTAAAACTTCTACGCCTTTACAGTAATCATCACATGGATAGATAGACCAGAACTCTCCATGCTCCCCCCATATATATATATATATATATATATATATATATAGATATCGAGAGAGAACGAACAGATTGAAATTGATATGAACAGACTACTTAGTAAATGACAAATAGATAAGTAAAACTAGAATTCTAAAAATACAATAAATTATTACAAAAAGTTTCGCACCTCTATGGTGATCATCATGTGGATAGATATGAACAGAGAGAGAGAGAGAGAGAGAGAGAGAGAGAGAGAGAGAGAGATGATATAAATATATATACATAAATATATATAACTTGGGTGACTCTTTGTGGCGTAAAGTGCTGGACTGCGGCCTCCAAGTTAGCCGGATTAATACCCTTCGAAAAGGTATTCCCCCCACCAATTCCCCCAGGTTTTGGTTAAATAGTTTTACTACTTTCGTTCTACTAAGATAACTCCTGATATAAATAACCCACGAAGGTTTATATGCCATTAAAAAAGGAATCAACCAAATACACACACACATACACACGCACGCACGCATATATATATATATATATATATATATATATATATATATATATATATATATATAAAGACATGGGTATTCAGTATTGCCCATAAATAAGTTAATCAGCTTGAAGAAAGGTAGATATAAATGAACAAAGCATATATATATGTGGATAGAAGCAGCATATATATGCTTCTCCATGATATCAGTTATGATACAAGGTCTGCTTGATATGATGCAAAGCTTCAAATATGTACTTTGAGTTGAAGCAAACATCATCGAGTTCCTACCATCCCATCATCCTCTCTCTTTAGGAGAGAAGTGTAAAAATTAGAATGAACTTTTCTGCTAAATACTTCTCTCAATATGATCCTCGGTCAAGTCACACATAAGGCACCGTTTCCAGCAAAAACATCGAACATGAAGAGCAGTTTTACATGATTGGGCGATTCTAATGGAAATATCAGGTAGCGTAAGAAAGTTGAATATATATATGCTGTAACAACTCTATAACCAAAAATAAAATTGTATGAATATTTGTAATGTTGTACTTATAGTTGAACTGCTACATATTCAAATTTTTCGTTACAGTATTTAAATGCTGTAGTTTGGTAATAAATTATAACTAATGAGTTGAGTGTTCGCTAATGGTCCCAGATCGAGTCATATCAAAGACTCAAAAAATAGTACTTGCTGCCGCCTTGCTTAGCACTCAGAATCATAAGGTAAGGATCAAGAGGAAAGTGAGGCAATCCAGGGAAAGGAGTAGTGCCCTCCCCTACGCCTCGGAGTAGTAGCTATTGAAAAGGGAGCTTTTGGGTTACCCTTGACTAAGGTCGCCAACTTAACTTACTTTACTTACCTGTTTGGGTTGTTCAATATTCCGTGAAAAATAGTTAAATTCTTGTATCTTAGGTTTAAAAGTTATAATTGTTAGTTATACTATATCTGTATGTGTGTGTGTGAGTTTAGTTCTCATTGTCTTTTGTGCTTGCTCATCTATCCGCGTTTTTGTAGTCTTTCGTAGGCGTCTCTTTCGGTTGTTTTCTTGTCTTCCAGCGGAAAGCTGTAAATCAAAACGGTTGGCAAGCTTGATCCTTTTGATATTGGTCACAGGGACCCGTGGGATCTATTTGTGGTTTAGCCTTTGCGTTAACACATGACTCCATCGTTAAATTTTCCCCATGTTGACAACATCGAAGTGATGTAGTTAAATATTGTCTCGGGTTTGGGATTATGCAGAATTTTTTCAATCAAACATCAAACAAGGGAAGCTATAAATAGAAAACGACGCAGACGAATAGTCATGGTCATAATTCTGGGAAAGGTCAGAGGTTGGTCAAAGCTGCTAACCAAATTAACGTCGGTCGTATATTTTTGGCACTGAAAAATTTCGTAGATAGAATCTAACAGTATATTATCATAATTTGAGAGGGAACCATTTATCTCAAATCTAGAGTTAATTCAGCAGAACTAATACAGTAATACTCCGCTTTACGTAATTCCGGTTTACGTTGAATTCGCCTTGCACCATTTTCTCTGATTTAATATAGTGAACTTCATTACATCTGAAGTTACATCACTCAGCAACGAGAACTACATCATAATAAAAAGAAGTAGAATAAATAAATTTTTCTTTAAGAAAATATCCAAAATAATAGAAAAAAATTGACAGTAAATGATAAACGAAACAAGTTTTTAAAAATATGATGATGATGATCATCATCAAACAAAGTGTGCCGACAGAACGAATTCCTTCGAATCTCTCTCGCAATCTATCCCAATCAACCATCTCTCTTTTTAAGTCATCTAAACGGCATCCAGTGTTTGCACAGAACTGATGAATGTAAATTTTTGTTGGCGGGTACATATGTAGGAGTCGGTTGGAGAACGTCGTTTATGAGTTTTTGTCCTTACTTCCCCCTGCAGTGCACAGCATGTTTTGCTCATCTATATTAAATAGTTTGTGAGATGGGTGGTAAGTGGGTGTACAGGTGCTGTTTTGTATGCAGTTGCTTCAAGGATTTGTTCAAAACAGCACATCACATCCTTGTTTAGTTAGTGATGTAATTGAGTATTTCTACTTTGCTTGACCATAATATGTAGAGGTCAGTTTTTATGTATTTGTTTACACAAATACGCACACACACATACAGAGAGAGAGAGAGAGAGAGAGAGAGAGAGAGAGAGAGAGAGAGATGCTTGGGGTTTTGACTGTCCGTTGTTGATAGGTTTTTATTTGCAAGAAAACGAATAGAATGTGAGAGAGAAAGAAGAGTTTTGATGTCTCTTTTGGGCCTTCATAATGATGGCCCGATTTTGAATGCTTATATGTTAACTTAATACGGAAATGATTACACGTTGTAGCGGGATTTTTGATAGAATGATAATTCTTGTCTGCTTGCCAACTAAGACAAGAAAGCCCATAACATTATCGTATCCCTAACTTGATTCAGATCGGGGTAATGGACTAATACATTTCCCAAGTGTATTTCTAATTTCATTCGGCACTATCCGCTGTTTTAGAGATTCAACAAGTCATATCATAGACATATAATAGCGTTAAAATGAGGGGAATCTGCAAGCACAATGGTGTACCATTTTTCTGTTATCAACTCATTTAAAATTTATGACTGGCTTTAAACAACGTTAAACAAAGCAGTGAATTATTTAAGCAACCCCTGGGGGCGCGACAGGAGGTGATACTTTTAAGCAGACTACTACTAGTTTGAATTTCGTTTTTTTTCTTCTTCTCGGTCGCAGCTAATGATCCCAGAGGAGAAAAGAAAGATTCAGGCCTTTCTCTAGAGCATTATCATCAAGTGAAAATTAAATAGCCTCCAAGATTTAAAATTGACTCTACGATAACCATTACATAACAATATCTCTCATCTGTATTGTTAATTTTCTGTGTTTGGTTTAATTTAATAATCATTGATTACGATAGATAATCGTTAGTGTTTCTCATTTAACCCATGGGAATTGGATTTTTAATTAGAAATAAACACCAAGGATCAAAGAACATTCATGATATTTTTAAAGCTTTATTTATGAATGACATTTAAATAAAAAAAAAAAAGATACTGACAGAAAATAAAATCGCAGCACACTGTGAGGTTGATAAGCATACTCATACTGACCCTGAAATCTTAATGAGGAATTACAGGAACGCAGCCACAATACATCAGTAATGGTTTTTATGGGTGGGGCCCCTTGTTTGTCTTTTTTTTTAACAAACTGGTATACCTATATAGAAGACTATAAAGATCAATCTGTTCGATTAATTTACCGATAACTGGAGGAAGAGAATGTAAATTCATACCTTTTCCAAGGACATTAACACAAAATGAAACACAAAGAGAGTTTTCGAGAATTTGAGCTCGGTTCATCTAGTACATTTTCTTTGTCGATAACCAATACGTCACATAATGCTAATATAGTAATAATAATGTAAAAACATCTCATAATGCTAACATAGAAATAATAATGTAAAAAACATCATAATGATAATATAGAAATAATGATAATGTAAAAACATCACATAATGATAATGTAGAAATAATAATGTGAAAAATATCAATATATTGTTGACAATAAACCGAAATCAATGAACAAGCAAATTAACTATCGAACTCCATTTGGCTGACAACATAGAAGATATTACCCTTATGACCAAATAACATTTTAATGGAGAAAAATGAATCGGTTGCTGGATTCTTAAAATAATGCATTCTCTCTGATTTTTAAGCGATGAAAACCATTAAAAAAACAAACAAAATTAAACAAAAAAAATAACTAAATAGAAATAACAAGTAAGAATAACAAACGTAAACATAAATATTCAAGTCTGTTAAGTATCAACAACCAGTAAAAAAAAAATTGTAAATTGATAAATAAATGAATAAATAGATAAAACGAAAACAAAAACAAAAACGGAAAACTAACAAATTAAAAAAAAAACAAAACAAAAAAACAAACGAAAATGAATAAAAAAAAAAAAACGAAACTAAAACCATGAATTCAAACTGTATTTGCAATATCGACGCGAATGAAGATAATGCCAATAATGAAAATAATGAATAGATAACGAACTGCGTAAGTTTTTATGTATGATGTTAAGCGTTTATATGTTTTCTCTATTCTCTCTTTTGTATCTTGCATTGTTTACTCTTCATTTTATCTCTCCGCCCTCCCTCACTCTCTCCACTCGGCTATTTCCGATCGTTCTATGATTTTATTTCAGCTTCGTAGTTTATTTATTTTGATAACGCGCATTTTCACAAATGCACATAAACACAGACATTCAGAAAGATATTTGAGATGCGTACGTATTTTATAAATAAAACGAAATTATATAATTTCAATTGTTTTAATCTTGCTTCTTACTTAAATTCGGGTTTGAAGAACAGATTTAAATGCTGGAATAAGCTTATCAGTTAATCTTTGTTGATCGGATAGCGAGATTTCTTATTTTCAATTCTTTTTCTTCTTTTTCTCTTTCTTGATTACTCACCTTCTCTCTCTCTTATTCCAACTTTTCTTATCCTCTTTTATTTTTTGGTTATTTTTGGGTAAATTTTCTTTCTTTCTATCTTTCTTTCTTTCTTTCTCCATCTTGTATTTCTTCTGTCACTCTGTCTTTCTTTTTCTCTTATAATTCCTATACTTATGTTTTCTTTGACCAATATTTATCTCTTTAAACACTCTTATCTTATCGCCATATTCTTTGTTACTGAATAATGTTTTTTAGTCTTCACCTGACAGTCATCAACTTCTTTAACATTCAGTAATGCTTGATTGTTCATTCAAGTCACGATCGTTTTCTTTATTCCTATTCTTTATTTGTCTTTGTCTCTAACTTTCTAAGTTTCAACATATTTCTATTGTACTTAATACCTTCTCCATCTGCGACATTCAAAATTTTCTCGTGGATTCTTGCACAAACTCGTCTCTTCACATCTTTTCACATCTTCAGTGTAACTTTTTCATTTTTGATTCCTTCTGATTCTTTCATGATTAATCAAGAAGTAATTTTTTTGTTTTTGTCAAATAATTTGTTTTCATTTCTAGTTTCTTTTTTCTTTACAGTTTCTCGTTTTCATTTGTCAAATATCACTGTTCTCTCTCTCTCTCTCTTTCTCTCTCTCTCTCTCTCTCTCTCTCTCTCTCTCTGCACATCTCTTTATTCTAGTTTTCCCTCTTTTAGTTTTTTTCTTAAATTCGTTATATACATACATACCTATATATATATATATATATATATATATATATATATATATATATATATATATATATATATATATATATATATATATATATTTCATAAGATTTATTTCATTCTGTTTTTTCTTTCATTCATAGTTTGCATCTTTTTTTTTCCTTTATCCCTTTCTTTCTTTCTTTCTTTCTTTCTTTATTTATTTATTCATTTATTTATTTCTTTTGTTGTTGTTGTTGTTGTTTACTTCATTTTATTTTTTCTGTGTCTCTTCTCTTCTTTTATTCATTGTTCCTCTCTCTCTCACACACACTCTCTCTCTCTTTCTCTCACCCCCTCTCTCTCTCTCACTCTCTCTTTCCACTTACATTTCCCTCTTTTCTGTTTGTTTTCTTAACGCGCTTATTTATATTTCCATTTCTTTTTCTTTTCTTTCTTATTGATACATCGTATTTTATTTCTTTTACCTTTCTATTTCTATCAGAGTTCATCTGTCCTTTCATTTTCACTTGACTCTTCTTTTTTACTTTTTAACTTTTTGTTCTGTTTTTGATTGTTGTTATTGTTGTTAGCTTCCATCTTTCTTTTCCCGTATTATTATCTCATTATTTCAGTCTTTTTCTCCTCATTTTTCTTCCTTCTTTTGAGAAGTTGGCACATCCGTTGCCAGTAAACAAAATACGACAATAAAAGCCATATTGTTGAGGAAGGCAGCTGAATTATGCGCAGTAACAATGACAACGATTAAAATATTTGTAGAATCAAAAATTAAGACGAAAACTTGAAATAAAACACTTTACCATTTACGATCTTATCTCTTTTGTTTTATAAACAAAGCAGATGTACATAATCATTTACCGTCTGAGTTCAAAGAAAAAAATGAAAGACAATAAAGAAAAGAGAGAGAAAGATAATTGTAGGTGAAAATTGATAGATTATAAAATGACGACAACTATTATAAGTATCTTAGTTTTTTAATCAAATGACAATTATTCGGGAACGTTTCAAGTGTTTCCATATATTTTAAAGAAAATTTAAAGGGTATCTTCCAATAATGTTATAAAGGTAGAATAGATGAGGCAAGGCTTTCGAAGCATGTACTAGGATTACTTGCTTTTTTTGTTTTTGCTTTTTAGCTGCCCTGAGGCTTTAATGAGTATTGCATCAATTTGAATCTATGAAGAAGGCACGCATATATTAGTAGTTTTCTAATGATGTGAAAGAAGCAAACCAAGACGGTTCTACGAGGTGGCTACACATGCCTATGTTCAACGGCGGAATATCTCCAGTGAGGATAAAGGAAACTGTGGAGAATCATCACCCCCCACTCAGTTTTAGAAAATACTTGACATTTTCATATTTGGAAGTTTGAGATTTTTTCTGTTCAGTTTGATGTACTTTGTCGGCTTTTTCTATTTAATGTGTTGTAAAGAACATACATTAGTTTTTACCAACTTGCCCAGTCGGCTGGGGCTGTTGGATACATCGATTGCATCTCTGCTAAGTGGTAAGACTCCTCCAACGAGTGTTCTGGATATGACACTAAGCAATTTGATGGTGAGGTTGCAGTAATGCTAAAGCTTTGGGGAATGCGGAGCACCTCTTCATTGCCATCGCTCCCAGGTCCATTCTGGTCCGGAGTGGTAGCACCCGATAGGGTTCTCTCTATAGTTCAAATAGAACTAAACTGTGTACTTATGCTAAACTGAATTGCTTGAAATAAGACTGTTTTGACATTTAAACTGCGTACTTATACTAAACTGAATTTTTTCAAACAGAATTGTTTGAAAAAGAACTGTTTTGACATCTAACTGTATGTAAACAAAAATTATACTTATGCTAAACTGTATTGCTTGAAATTGAACTATTTGAATAAACTGAATAGCTTAAAATAGAAATGTTTTGACAATTAAACTGTACTTATGATAAACTAAATTGTTTGAAATAGAACTGTTTATTTGTATAAAAATGGATTTGGCATTAAATAAGCTACAAAGGTTGATATGACCCGAACAAACAAACAAAGAAATAAACATTTCTAACAGATTTTTATATATATATATTTATATATGGAGTGAGAGAGAGAGAGAGAGAGAGAGAGAGAGAGAGAGAGAGAGAGAGAGAGAGAGAGAGAATTGAAAGACAAGGTAATCCAAGATGAAGAAGAATTTAATGTGAAAGAAATTCAGTCGAGAAAACGTTTACCCCTTTCTCTGTATAAATAGTATTTCCTCCTAACTTTTGTATTCTATTAAACATTCATTGGTAATTAAAAACCACTGGATATCGCTCTTCTTAGTACTGATGATGGTTCATTAGATCCGAAACGTAATAGCATCGATTGACTTTTTTTCACATTAAATTTTTTTTCTTGCATTACCTTGTTTATCAATTTTCTCTATATTGTCGGATTTACTTCCATAATTTACTTCCATATATATATATATATATATATATATATATATATATATATATATATATATAAGATTTGTTCAAGAATTTTCAAGCCTCATCAAAAAGATGAGTCACAGCAGAACATTTTAAAGTGAGATCTTGGGGATGAGCAAGCTGCCTGCAAGATGAGTCCCAAGAATGCTGATGGCTGAGCACAAGCCGAAAAGGGTTGAGATTTCCGGGACACTTCTGATTTTCTGACTCTGAAGCTTGAAACTTTGTGAACGATTTTCGTATCTATCTATCTTCTTGAAACCAATGAAGATGGATGCAAATTATGTCTTGAAACCTTTATCCCGCACCCAAATAGAATCAACAATAAACTAAACCACGCAAAAACCATAGTCTCACCCTCAAAATACTAAAAAACAACAACAAACAAACAAACAAACAAACAAACATTGGAAACAATTTATAAACACAGACAAAGTCGAATGTTTAAATCGATAAGTTTTAAAGTTCAAGTTTCATTCACACATGAAAGCATTCATTCACCAATTCGTCTTGAAATGTAAATAGTTATGAAGTAAATATATCCTGATAAAGACCGAAGGTCGAAACCTAACAGTATTAATATATATATATATATATATATATATATATATATATATATATATATATATATATATATATGTATGTATGTATGTATGTATATATAAATGATATAACAAATATGAATACACAATACAATACAATACACACACACACACACACACACATATATATATATATATATATATATATATATATAATTTTTAATGTGTCTATTTCATTTATGACCCTCGTTGCTGTCTTGTACCGACAAACTTACTTGCGAAATAGGATTCTCAGTAGCCCTCAAGTGAACTCGGCACATGACTTTTATTTACTAATGAAATTTCGGGTTTCTGGCCATCTAATTATTACGTAAGTTTCAACTTATGCAAATACAGCTGCCATTATTTGGGTTGTTGCTCCAGTCCCATAATTAACTCCTCCCCTTGACCAAGAGGTTGGACTGGTTCTAGTCACCTGACTTGCAAATAAAACTAAATCGTTTTCTTTCCTCTTTTTGACAGATCTGACATTTATTAAAGATGTTTCAATAACCATAAATTTTCCCCATTAAAGTTTACCTACTCGTTTTTCATGAATCCCAAGGAGTTAGGCTCCTGTGTTCAAATTTTCAGCAAAAAACTCTTAACCAAGACAATGTCAAGTAAATCACATTTCGCTGTTTTCATTTTCAGAATAATAAATCACTTTTCCTTTTCCATATCAACACTTTAAATCCATGTGCTCGTCGAAATTCTCTCGGAATTGTAAAATCTGCTGTTCCCTGATATTGCCAAACATTGAGTCACATTGAAATAAGTATGTTTATTTTCAGTAACAATATCATATCGAGATGTGATTTTACCGGCGAATGGAGTTTATATCATACTGTGCCTGACCATTGAGGAAGTGTTTAAGAAGAATAGGAAGTACAAGGAAACTGTTGCTAAGAATCCGAAAGCGACAGGTGGAATTTTGGGGGTACATGATAAAGAAAAGAAGACTTTTAGATCTTAACACTCACAGGATACCTCGATGTCAAGTGATACAGAGGAAAACAGTGGTTCACCAACTTTATAAATTTGAGCAAATGGATAAAGGAACGAGTATCAGAATGGCAAAGTGTAAAGGAGCAATTATTGCTGAAAGCAATTAAAGAAATGCAACTGTAGAGAGGTGTGGTCGTCACCATTTTGAGGGGACAGGGTACAGATAGAGAAGAAAGATAGAAAAAGAAGGAGAACAGAATGGGTGTGATAAATAACAGAGTCGACTCAGAATTTTTTTAATTGACGAAAACATTATGATGAGAAAATCATTCAGATGGAATAACCATGAGTAATCTTATAAAATATGAATTAAAACCAGGTAAATAAATATTTCTAAAAAGTAATTACCGCTGATTTTCTAGGGTGTAAGGTAGTTGTTTTTTGTCACCATTTCCTTTGCAAGTGGATATTTTCTAAATCTTTTCTGATAACTTATTGCTGATCATCAGTAATCAAACAGATTTTAGGTGATGGCTTTAATCGATACATTAAACTCAGCAACTTTATTAACCTTCAAACCTTAAAGCAGTTTCAACAGAAAGTGCCTCCTCCTCCTTCTGAACTTTTCCTATTTGGAAGACTTGTAATTTACTAAACTTTGCTTAGTCTCTCTCTCTCTCTCTCTCTCTCTCTCTCTCTCTCTCTCTCTGTCTTTCTCTCTCTCTCACACACACACACACATACACAAATGCACACATACACACACATACTCACACACACAAATATAAACATATTCACACACTCACACACATAAATATACACATATTCACACATTCACACAAACCTCTCTGTGTGCTTACGCCGCCTGCTGTTCATAAATCTACAAAACTGGATTCGGTGCTGTCAACGGGATTCGATCGTTAGTTGAATTGTTGTTGGGTGATAAAAATACCCAAATGAGAAACTTGTCGTACTGAGTGACTTAATCGGTAATATTGCTGCTAATTTCGTGAATTACATTTTTGGGAGGTGAGGGATAGATGGAGGGGGTTGTTTGTTTGAACTGTCCAACCTCTGAGACCATTTTGGTAAACTTCTTAGTTTTACAGCCTATCAAATAATTTGCACACTGCTGTATTACTTCAAGTATTCCTATCTAATACTAATAATTTATACACATATAGTTTCAAATAACTATTCCTATTTGATAATTATCACTTGTTCGCATAGTTATATGACTTCGAGTAACTGATAATAATCCTCAATATATAATATATCTTCAAGTGACAATACGAATAATTTGCACTCGGTTATATAGTATAAAGTATTCCTATCTAATACGAATAATTTGCAAAGAGATTTATTTGACCCATTGATGGGTCTCTAATCGGTGCAACCATCCTGGTTCAGAGTAGATCTGGGAGTAATGGCAATCAAGAAGTAATCCACATTTCTTAAAGCTCC
This sequence comes from Sepioteuthis lessoniana, assembly GCA_963585895.1. NCBI lineage: Eukaryota > Metazoa > Mollusca > Cephalopoda > Myopsida > Loliginidae > Sepioteuthis > Sepioteuthis lessoniana. The sequence goes on along the minus strand of OY757916.1, from coordinate 42,511,102 downwards.
ATGACTGGACCCTCACCATCAAATGGTCAGTGTCATGTCCACGATGCTCATTGGGGGTGAAGTCCGGAGCCTCACATGATGTTATACCCAGGACATTCTCTTTTGGGTAAGTCTTGCTCCTCAATAGTAGATGTATTCAGTTTAAGCAAGAGGTGTAAAGGTTAACAATCTAAGCAAGTAGACGATACTCACTGGGTGCCTCATAATTCTGGTCTCGAGCCAAACTAAATTCCGCTTAGTAAATGACAATTCTCCGTTTTTATGACTTAAATCACATCATTCTAATTAAGCAGCGAAAAGCTTGCTTAGTAATTCGATAGGAGATCTCTTCTAAACTGCCGGTTGTGTAAGCAATCTGAAGCTTCTTGTAATATAGTCAGTGGCATCAAGAAAATAGATTGTCACTTGATCCCGATGGTATGAAAGACTCTACAAACACGTTGTCAACAGAAACAAACAAACAAAAAACAAAACAAAACAAAAAACAAAACAAAACTCAAGGTTATTTCCAGCTGTTACATTTTTCTTTGGACTGGTCTCAAAACGGAAAACGTGGCCTGGTTTTAATCAGTAAATGGACGAAAAGTCATCCTTTCATTTAGAAGGCGCCTCTGGTGGTGTAATGGTTAGCAAGCTCGGCTAGCAAACCAATACGAGTGAGTTCGAGTCTCATTGGGTGCCCCTTTCATATGGCCTTGTGCCACATCTAAGCAAAACGCTTAGTAAATTTCCATCCTTTCATTTAGAAGCCATTGTACTGTTTATAGTGGGGGTTTCACTTTAGTCTGATTCTCATCGAGTGTGGATCTCAACTGACTTCAAGAATCTTACGAAATCTCTCAGATTCAAAGTGACTGCTAATAGCCAATCAATGAGCGCCCATGCATTTCGCCTCTTTTCCGCCAGGCTTTTTTAGCTGCAATGAACGTTGACCTGTCATCTGTAAACTACTATTCACGAGTGTTCAACATATCTGCCATTCAAAGCGTCGAGTGCCATTACGTAACACTATGTTACAGACGAAACAAAACTTAGTAAATAATAAATCTTGTGCTATGTGAAAGTTTATTGGCTATGTTTTATGGCATATCAACCCTTGTAGCTTATTTAATGCTAAATCCTCTTTATCGAGGGTAGCCGAAAGGCTCCCTTTTCAAAGGCTACACCGAGATGTAGAGGAGGGCGCAACTCTATTCCTTGGGTCGCTTTCGACTTTTAAACAAGCCAGAGCTCTTTTATTTGCACATATTTAAATGGTTTCAAGTATTCTTGTCTAACACAATTCTATTTAGTATTAATCATTTGTTTGCATGTAGTTAAATGGTAAACAGTTCTATTTGGCTCACCGTTGGGACCCTAACAGGTACTAACACTACGTCGATCTGTGAGTAATGGCAATAAAGGGGTACTCTACATTCTCCAAAACTCCAGGACTGAAGCCTCACCATCAGATGGTTTAGTGGCATATCCAGGACATTTGTGGGGTGTCGAATGTACTTCTGGTGCAAATAGTTAGCAAGATCAGATTGGGTGGTTTTTTGAGTTTTATGACATATCAACCTTTGTACGTTATTTAATACCAAATCCATTTTTACACGAATAATCAGTTCTATTTCAAACAATTCAGTATAGCATGAGTACACATTTCTATTTCAAGCTATTCCGTTTAGTCAAACAGTTCTTATTCAAACAATTCAGTTTAGCGTAAGTACAGTTTCAATGTCAAAAACATTTCTATATTAAACAATTCAGTTTAACAGAAGTACGCAGTTTAAATATCAAAACAGTTCTATTTCAAGTAATTTAGTTTAACGTAGGTACGCAGGTTAGTTATATTTAATCCATAGATAGCCCCCCCCCCCATAATGTACTACCACTCCAGGACAAAGTGGACCAGGGAGCGATGGCAATGAAGAAGTGCTTTACATTCCCTGAATCTCCAGCATCACTGGAACCTTACCATCTGATTGTTTAGTGTCATATTCAGGACACTCATTGGGGTGCAGTCTTACCTATCAGTAGAGACGCTGTCGGTGTATTCTACAGCACCATCCGACTGGGTAAAGATAAGAGTTTAGTCCTGAGCTCAATGGCAGGAACCCAGTTTTTTCGTCCGCAAATATTTTGAGTTAACTAAAAATCAAACCAGCCCTTAATGCTGTACTCTGAAAAAGCTTTTAAGCCAGTCAGAGTGGCTAGCTTTTGTTATTTCTCGACTCTTCGGAATTCGAGGGTTTTACGCACCTTCAGAAGGCGGAATAGTGAGCAAATGAAAGAAAACAACAGAGCAAATCTTCCACTTTATTCCTTGAGAAGCGGAAATTTTTCGAATTGCAAAGGAATAGTTATATATATATATATATATATATATATATATATATATATATATATATATATATAATGTGTGTGTTCTTGGACGTAAAAAATATTATGGTAAACAATCAAGAACAATAAGAAAAAATATCAAGTAGGAATAAAATTAATGGCGTTTAGACAACTAAGAGACTATCAGCAAGATCCTTTTTTCCCAAGCTGGCTTACGATGAAGTGAACGTGTTTACTTTGGCTAGATTAGTCTCGGCGCAGCATGTCTTTTGTAGTAAATGCTCATCATCCACTCAATACAGCAAAATGGCGGAACAAAGAGGCGGGAAAGAAAGAGAAACAATTGGACATTAACGGAAGCATGAATTTGAAGAACAGACAACGTTTTCCGACAATCCTTTCCATATATATGCTGGTCCTTTTCGTGTGTGCATTTTTTTCCTTTTACCTTTTTTTCCTCACATTTTTTTTCTTTTTTCTTTCTGATTTGGTTTTTGCCTTTTATTTTAAATATTTCTCGATTTTTATCATATAAATCTTTTTCTAATCTATCTATCTATCTATCTATCGATCTATCTATCTATCTATCTATCTATCTTCTTTCTTTCTTTTTTTTCTTTTTTTATGAACCAACCGTGTTGTTAATAGTTAAATTCTGGGCTAAAATTTTCACTGTATATTATTCGATCTATGTTTGATATTTACTACCGTGTATAGTGTATTGACAAAGAAGGATATCATATCTAAAATTGAAAATCTATTCTGTAAAATAAATCCTTTTTAATCTTTTGACGTGTTTCTCACTCACTCTCTAACTCTATCTATCTATCTATCTATCTATCTCTTATTTTGCCAGTCCATACGACGCAGGGTTTTCGAGATCAGTTTTTTTGCCCAGTCGGCTGGGGCTGTAGAATACACCGACTGCTTCTCTGCAGAGGGGTAAGAACCCCCCAACGAGTGTCTTGGATATGACACTAAACAATCTGATGGTGAGGTTCCAGCAATGCTGGAGCTTTGGAGAATGCCCCTTCGTTGCCATCGCTCTCAGGTCCACTCTGGCCCGGAGTGGTAGCACCTGATAGGGCCCTATCTATGGGTTAAATAGAACTAACGGCATACTTATGCTAAACTGAATTGTTTGAGTAAACTGAATAGCTTTAAATAGAAATGTTTTTACCATTAAACTGTACTTACATTTGAACTGCGTGCTTGTGCTTAACTGAATTGTTTGAAATAGAACTGTTTTTTTCGACACTTAACTGAATTGTTACATATAACGGCAACTGTTTTTTGACATTGAAACTGTATTTACACTAAACTCAATTGTTTAACATAGAACTTTTCTGACATATAACTGTGTGTAAACAAAATTTGTACTTTTACTAAACTGAATTAGCTGAAGTAAAATTGCTTGACTAGACTGAAGAGCTCGAAATAAAAATGATTTTTTAAAAGATTAAACTGTACTTACATTTAAAACTGCGTGCTTTTGCTTAACTGAATTGTTTTAAATCGAACTATTTTTGACACTGAAACTGTACTTAGCCTAAACTGAATTGTTATATATAACTGAATTGTTCGAAATAGAAATGTTTTTTGACAATTAAACTGTGTACTCATACTAAACCGAATTGTTTTAAATAGAACTGATAATTTACATAAAAATGGATTTGGCGTTAAATAACCTACAAAGGTTGATATGCCATAAAACCAAACCAAACCAAACCAAACCAAACCAAGATCAGTTTTTGAATTCCTGCTCATAGCAGCTTTTGCTGTCGGTAATCGACTTTCTATCTATAATTCTACGATACTGGATGTAGCCCAGAGAAAGAGTAGGATCTTCGAAAAAACACACCAAACTTTAGCGAATATTAAAGTGGAATGATCTGATTTATTCAAGGTAAAAAAAAACCCTAGCATCCTTAGAAGGAACGAAACGTCTGCCGTAAATGGATTACTTGCGAAGCTATCTTGCAAACCAATAGTTGTGAGTACGAACGTTACTACCTTTTATGTTTATCATTACACATTGATATAATAAGAATTGTACGAGCTAGAAATTGGCTGAACCCTTTTGAAATATTACAAGAAATATATAAGTAAATTAGGTAAGAGTAATGGAGTACCTAGTTAGAATCAAACTCGTTGGATAAAGTAATGATCTGCTAGATTCAGTTAATAACTTTACGGCTGGAGTTAGATCTCTACAAAAGAGAGCCAAGTCACGTCATAAGTATCGAATTAATTACAAATCGAAATGGTTCATGAGAATCATGAGTTTTGTGCATATATTGTGAATTTACTGTTTGAACCAATCTCTCATGTCCTACACTCAAACAATTTGTAAAAACAAACAAAAAAGAAAAACAAATGAAAATAAAGAGGGATGGGCATATTCGGTTAAATGTAGCTGATGTCCGTAGCTTTTATTTTATGATACATGAGATGAGAAAAATTTATCTTAATCTTGTTATCTCTTCCATGATTTTCTTTTTTTTTTTTCTTTCTTTCTTCCTTCTTTCTTTCTTTCTTTCTTTCTTTCTTTCTTTCTTTCTGTTCGAAGTTATACCTGTTTCTTTTCTCTCTCTAAGCAGATGATTCAATAAAATCTTTAATTATCTACTATTCTTTCTGTTTTTCTTTTGAATTTTTTCTTTCTTCTTGAATTTCTCATATCTTTCCTTCTTGTTTCCAGACAATTCCATATACCTTTCCACAAATTTCTTATCCCCCTTTTGTCAATTCTTTCTTTCTTTCTTTCTTTCTTTCTTTCTTTCTTTTCTGCATAACCCTCTTCACTTTCATTCTCCTTTAAGAATCCTTTTCTTCATCTATTTCTTTCTTCATTTCTTCTATCTCATTTTGTTTCACTTGCTCCCTTCTCCCCTCTTTTTACCGTTGCAAATCATCCGTGTTTATTTTCTTATTTGCTGAACAAATGCCATGGTTACTTGTAAGTGACGAAAAAAGCCGTCTGTTTTGTTTATTCGTTGGCGGACAAAAGGCTTTTGCTGAAGCATCAAAACCAAGAGGAAGGAATATGATGGCATAAATGGCTTAGCGGACAAATTCTATTCGAGAAGGCAGGCAGCCATGAAAACATAACGTACAAAAAAGCTAAATCAAAAACTAAATAAATAGATAAACAAAAAAAAAAAAAAAAACCCAAACAAACAAAAACAAAACAAAAATCAAGAAAAAAGTTACTAGGAATGATAGCATAGGAAACTAAGGTAGGTGGGAGGTAAGAACATAGAGAAAGCGAAGAAAAAAAAAGAAATAAAGGGGGAGATAAAAAAGAAATAAGTGAGAAAGAGGAAAGTTTAGAGAAAGATAAGAAAGATTCAGTTATACACAAAGAAAGAAATAAAAACAAAAAGAGAATAGGGACGAAAATTGGAAATTATGGAAGAGAAAAGAGAGATAAAAGAAGATAGAAAGCATGAAAGAAGCAAAAACAATGACAATAAGAAAAAAGAGGAAAGAATAATTCTAAAAAATTAGGAAGATTAAGGAAAGAAAAAATGGTGCATATTAAGATGGAGGGTGAAAAGGGAGAAATATGATGTAAAATAAAATGGAGGATGAAAAGAAAAGAACGATGAAGAAGAAAATGTTGGAGGATGAAGAGAAAGAAAGAAGTTAGAGATTGAGTATAAAAGGAGAGAAATGCGGAGGAGAATAATATGGAGGATGAAGATAGAAGAATTTAAGACATAAAAAAAAACGAATGGAGGGGAAGGATCGAGGGGAAGGATCGAGGAATGACCGAGAAAAGATGACGGAAGAACAAAGAGAAATAAGAAGGGAAAAGAAAAGAGAAAAAGAAAAAGAAAAATTAAAAAATAGGCCAAAAAGAAAAAATGGAGAGAAACAAAGAGCAAATTGACAAAACATCGGAAGGAAGATATTTTTTTCTTTCCTAATATCGTATTGTTGAATCTAGTTCTTTTTATTATTTTTTCTCTCTTGTTTCTGTTGTGGGTGACATTTGATGACCTATCACGTCTTTCAGGTAAATGTGACAAATGTTATATCCTCATTTCATCCCATCTCATTCCTACTCATCTTATACCATCTCATCTACTTCACGAAAAGTGCTCTTTCAGACCGGCCTTCTTACGTGCCGACATTTCTTATTACGTTCAAACTAGTCTATTTATTTTGTTTCGTATTTTTATATTTATTTTCTATATTATTATTATTATTATTATTATTATTATTATTATTATTATTATTTTAACTCTTTTGAGTGTTCTAGCTGATTTAGCAGTCCTATGGTCTGGGTGGTTTCAGTTCATCCTCTGATCTCCAATTCGTTCAGTTATCTTCCCAAGCCCTTGGGGACCGCAACAAGCGTACCACCTATAATTGGTACCACTACCACCTCGTGTTCCACAGTTTTTCAGCTCTCCGGCAAGGTCCAAGCAATTGTCTATGTTTTTGCTTTCTTTTATTTTCCCTTAACAGTCTGCTAGAATTGCAAAATCTACTAGATGACAAGTTTTTTCTTGTTGATTAACTCTTTCTACCAAAACTGGGTGATCTGTTTGTATTTCAAAATCCCCGAGAATTTTATGAGTCTCGTTTTCTCGAACGCGTTCTAATTTGTGCATATACCGTTTGTTGTAAAGGCCAGTTTTTAATCTTAAGATTGTTTTAAATTTAGATTCCCATTGGAATCCCTTCCTTCCTCAGTCTTACCGAATCTTGCACTCCTTTTGTGCCAGTTTGCTGCATTCACTTATTATGTGATAACCGTTTCCTTTTTTTTTGCTCGTAATAATAATGTAGATTATGTTCTACATTATTATTATTATGGGCAAAAATGTGCACCCTCTCGGCATAAATATTTAAGTTTAATCTATAAAGATATTACATCAAATTAGAAAACAAATGAAACGAAATAAGAACGCATATGAAAAGATTACACTTATCTTTATTTTAATTGATATCTATATGAATTATCAATTATTGATTATCAAATTAATTTTTTTAAAAACAGAGCGGGTATAATCCGAGAAAAAACAGTTTGGATGTTAGCTCCCCCTATCACTCCCATCTTTCATTGCTAAATTTTCTAAATTTATCTATCTAAATAAAGAAGACATTAAGAAATAAAATTGCAGTTATTTTTATTTGTTCATGAATTTCTTCTAAAATTTATCGATGGGGTCTTTACTTATATTAATTAAAATAAATCTAAACAATTTGAAATCAATAAAATCAAGTAAATGTTTATTAAAATCAAATTTTTAAGATCAGTATGTAAATTAACTATACATTTACACTGTCAACAGCTATTTGATTACATATATAAATACAATTACATGTTAAAAGAGTGTATACAGGGCCAACAGTGTCAATAATATAAAATAATTTTCTTAATTGAGGTTTAAATGAAATCATAATCTCCATTATTACAAGATCGTTATTATAAACAGTTTTTATCAACAAATTTGGAATCTATGTACTTGAAATCGGTTCACATTTAGTTTTCTTAGACAGCAAGTTCGTTTCTATTATTATTATTATTATTATCTCTTTACGAGTTGTAACCCTAATAGTATCTGGTAGTTTTTTTTATTAAAGTCCAAGTGACAGCAAGTCTCCTAAGATATCCAGAACCCTTCTATATATTCTAGCTGATATTAGTAGTGCGATGTTCTGGAAATCTCATTTCTTTCTGGGATCTCCTGTTTCCCCAATCTATTCACTAGTTTCTTCAAAGACTCCAAGTATAAATATTATCCCTACCACCTTCATGTTCCATAACTTTTACATGTGTTTGTCTGGTATTTATGCAGTTTTTCACTTTCCATTTACCCTGTGATCTACTCGAATGGCAAGGTCCATTAATTGATTTTTTTCTTGTTAATTCAACGTGTTTTTCTGGCCGGGATTGGCTAATTCGATTGTATCCCAAAATCCCCGAGAATTTTGTGTACTTTATTATCGAGAACAGATTCTATATTTATACATTTTGCTTGTTTGGTCAAATTTTAGTTGTTTGCACAATTCCAACTGAATCGCCATGCCAACCCAATAATGCTTGCTCTTGTACTCCATCTTGTAGAGTTCATTCACCTCCAAATAGTCTATACTGATTATTCTCCTCAACTTAGTCTATAGTAGTTTTTACATATTTCTTTTTTTTTTGCGTTATTCTGGGTTTCTGTTAAAAGTAATTCAATCTCTCTTTTTAGACTTCTTCTGTGTAGCTATGTACCGGTCATCTCGTGTCTAATTTCCTTAGTTTGTCTTTGAATGTGTTCCATGTTCTGTTTTCCCAATTTAATAATTCTTGTTTTGCTGATTGTCCTTTTTATTGCTGCTATAATTGTAAATATTCTCTCTGATTTTTGTGTATTCCTCAAATCCTTCTGCATCTGCAAAATCCTCAGTGATTCTTTTCTTGTAACATATATTCTGTCCACATCATCACAATAAAGTTTTGATATTCATATTTCTGTATTTTTCTCTTGTCCAATTTAACAAGCGTTTCAAGAATCTTACGAGGGAGACAGCCCAGATATTTATCGTTTTCTTTAAGATGTTTGATTTCTAATAGTTTTACTCTCCTCCTGGGGTTCTCTTTTCTCACTTGTTCATTCATTTCTGCCTGATCGCGTCTGCTAATATTTCTAGGCATATGTTTTCTTTTTTCTTCGAGAGTTTAGCTACTTTTCTGATTGGATAGTTTTATTCCTTGTGATGTTTTTCTTTTCTTGTTATTCATTAGAAAACGTTGTGCATTGATAATAAACTAAAAAAAAAAAAAAAAAAAAGAGGTAAGAAATTAAAAAATAAGAGATAAGAAACTAAAAACAAAAAAAAAAAAATTTGCATGTCCTAGAAGCTGGTATAATCACTATTAAAAACATTGATTTGATGTCTCAAGCTCAAAGGATGCTTTTTAAAGGACATGTTCCAAATGACCGCTATTGCGCCGATGACTCACTTGAATTCGTCGAGTGAAGTTGTCCGTCACTCTGACGCACTCTTTCTTTGGTATGAACCGAAACTTTTGATTGATTGCCACTTTGAGTTCAGCAATGGATTGTAGATTGCTCTCATACATGTCGTCCTTCAAGAACCCCTTGTGATAAAGATCTGGATGGTTCAGATCGGGTGAATGCGGAAACGATTCGGGTTCGCGGCACCTGCTGATCAGCCGATTATGGAATTGATGGTCGAGCCACACCATTGTGATGTTGGCTTTATGTGGAGTTGCCCCATTTTGTTGGAACCATTGTACAACTTGATTCACACCATCACGTGTTCCAAGTTCCCTCCAGAACTTGTTCAGTACATCAATGTAACGCTCTTTTGTGATAGGGACTGCCTCCTCGTCTGCGTTTCCCAACCAAAACGGTCCGATTATTCCACGTTTTGAGATGGCCACCCAGGCCGTGCATTTCACAAAGTGCAAGCGCCTCTGAAGCTCCTCGTCTGGGTCTTCAGCGCACCACTCCTCACAGTTTTTGGTATTGACATGTCCTCTGAACAAAAAGTGTGCTTCGTCGCTGGACCAAACGTCATCAAGTCAGGATCGTCTTCAATCTTGTTCTCGAACTACTGGCACAGAACTAATCGTTTTTCCATGTCAGCTGGCCTGGGTTTACGCTTGGTCTGAATCCTGTATGGGTACAACATAAGATCCTTCTTTAAAATTCTTTTCAACGACAAATTTGAAAGACCATGTTCTTGGAAACGTTTCGGAGAGTCCTTTTCGAACTCCTTCAGAGAGATTCTCTCACTACATCCACATTGTCAGGACATCTTGCAGTCAACTCTCTGCCAGATCTGGGATTTTCTGCCTTCTAGATGAGGTTGTTTACTATATACCCAACGATAAATCGGTTTTTCTGAGAGTAATTGTAAAAGTTAATTTTCCTGCGAAATTTTGATTGCACAGTTTTGTATGATTTTGTCTTCAAATAAGTTGTGACAGAAAATATTTTTCCTCTCTTGTCCACGGCATTGTGATCGAGAATTAATACTCATTGTTATATACTATTTTCAAATCTGAAATAAAAAAGAACACAACATTATTATTAGCAGATTTATTAGCAGTCAAATGGGTCTCATGTATATTGAGACACCCTGTATTTGTAATAGCCATGATACCATTAAATCACATACTTCGGAAATGCACAAGCGGCAACAAAGATTAACTACCTAATGTACACAGACGACATCAATCTGCAAAGAAAAAAAAAATGAAAAACAATTGGAGACCCTAATTCAAGCAGCGAGGATATTCAGTTGATTCCTTGGAAAACGTGCTAGTAAATAGAATTTGACCATAAGAACAAATGATATTTGCACAACCCAGAATCCATCCTGGAGAATAAAACGCACTAAATTCCCTGGGATTTTGAGATACATACAGATCCCCTAATTTCGGCCAGACGACAAGACCTTGTGAGACTCAACAGAAAAGAGAAAAAAAGAAAAGAAAAAAAATGCCGAATAGTGGACATTGTCGTCCGGACGGAACACAGAATAAAAATAAAAGGAAACGAAGAGAGATAAGTACCTTGACCATGCTAGAGAGCTAATAAAACTATGGAACATGAGGATAATGGTGATGCAAATTGTAATAAGTTCGCTTGGAACAATCCGTACAGTATTCAGTTATTACTCTTCGGTCAGTGCAAATAACATTTGTACGCATGGCAAAAATTTGTTGATTGCATAGTTCCCTGTCGTTCACGTTTTCCACCTGATTGCACTCTCTTCTAATCCTTCAGTGTAAGTTTGTGGCATTCTTATTACTTTTCTCAGTGCAAATAACATTTGTATGCAGGACATAATTTTGTCGATTATATAGTTCCCAAATGTTCACTTTTTCCACCTGGTTGCATTGTCTTGTGATCCTTCTGTGTAAGTTTGTGGTGTTCAGTTATAATGTGTTTTTTTATCCATTTCTCTACATACCTCATAGTTTATATATTTCTGAATCTTCTCTATTTTAGCTTTTAAAAGGAGCTACTAATTTTTCGCTGAATAATTTGGTCGAGAGTTTGGGATTTATTTGTTACAAATGGGTTCAATCACTTGTGATAAATAATTATCTTTTAGTGTTTAAGTTATTGCTCCGCGGCAACAACAACAGCATCAATTGTAATTTCATTTTTGCATCAAAGGTATTTTAAGTTATTGCAAGAGATCAAGTAACAACAAGTCTTCTCAGATCTTCAAAATTTTCTTCCGTATCATCTTTTGATTATCCTAGTTCTTTTAAAAATTTTTGAGTGCTGTTTGTCGCGTTTTCTCACCGTATCAGAATATTATAGTATAGAAGAGGCATGAATCCAACAATCTTTCTTTATTATTTCCTTGTGACTCTTTTTTCATTTTTATCTCTACTTGTAGGAAAGAATGGTAAAGTAAATGAGGTTAATTCTCTGCAGATCTCCCTAACATAGGTCCCTTTTAACGAAATGAACACCTGCATAATTATAATCAACCCCAGGTACTGAACCGTAAATCAGGAGATGTCGAATTAAATGATCTAAATACAAAGCTACCACCTCTGTCCTTTTGAATAAAGAAGTAAGGGGTCGGTTCAGCGTATTTTTGGATTTCGCGGGAAACTACCGATTTCGACGCCATCTGCAGACTCTTACGCGTGTTGTTAACATGGCATTTCATGGTCGATTTGATTTCGCCTATGTTCTGTATGCGCAAGCCACCGACCAAAAATGAACTTAACATGGATGGTAAGTTCTTCTTCTTCTTCTTCTTCTTCTTCTTCTTCTTCTTCTTCTTGCCGCACGCTTTTAACCAGTATTTAAATGGGTAGTACACTCTTGCAATAACGCTTCTCAGCTTTCATATCATCGTCAATAATTTATAATTGACGACATTATTTTCGTCCTGATGAGCCTGCCAAATGATGATGTATTACATTCCCAAACAAGATGGAAACAACCTTTACTTGTAGAACCCAATCAGTATATAAGCTTTAAATCAAAGAAAATATGTAAACCTTTTTAATTGTAAAGAAACGTGAAAGGACGTTGACTCATAAGACATTTACTTCAAAGCTAATTTCATTGGCAATAAGATATCAGACGATAAAAAAATGAACATGAGTGTAAAAATGAATATCTAAACATGATTTTATAAAATATTAAAGAGAAAAAATAAAATTGGAATCAACTGTAACTTTTGCTTGAGCCAAGAATCAGCCAACACACCAAATTTTTTTGGATGAAAATATTTTTACAGATCTTTACACAGTCACCATATTATTATTATTATTATTATTATTATTTGGCTCGGTGATGTTTTCCCAAGTGATATCTTTTGATTTATTTACCTTTTCGATTTTTACCGTAACTTTTTTCCAGTCCTGATTCCTGAGGAATGGTAATGAAGTCTTCTTTTCGGTTATATATTTTCTTTATTAACAATTTTTCTGTCTTTATATTAACATTAATATTGTAGTGTTGGGTTCTGTAGAGTTTAGATTTTCAGTATTTTGTGTTTCGATTTGTGTAAGATGCTCTTCTTGGTTATATTCTTCACAATTTACCTCTCTGCATATTTTTAGTATTTCAAAATCAGAAATCCAACCTTTCTTTAAAATTATTCTAAACATGTCAGAAAGTCTTTGGCTAGTATTAAATCAAGCACATACTGTCTAAATTTCTATCATTATTTTTCTATACCCTCTTTGTATGGAGTTGCCCTTAAAATTACAGTTTTTGTTGTTTTTTCTAGTCCCTTTGTTTTAGTTGGTGTATCTCTGTTGAGTTGTTTCTTTGGTTTTTGTGTACCTAAAATTAGAGAAGCGTTAAGTATTTATATTTTTTGTTCAGCCTTTTTAACTACTTTTGCGTATATTAACTTACATTGATAGTGGGGTGTTTCATATAAAGTTTTTAGGGTATGTGATTTGGTGGTTTATTTTTGTGGGGTGTTGATCCTTCTAAATTTAGCTAGTAGGTAAACTGAAAAAATTCTGATAAATTTCACCACCTTGCGACGAATTCGCTCAACTAATTCATTAATAATATTACGATTCTGGAGTCAAATTATTATTATTATTATTATTATTATTATTATTATTATTATTGTTATTTTACGCACTTGAGAGATTTTCATACCAGTGTTAGCTGATGGTTTAACACTGGAGTCTGAGTGATTGCAAGTCTCCTCAAATTTGCCGGGCTTTTCTTAGTATTCTGGCCGATTTCAGCAAAGCTGTAGTTTGGATGGTCTCCATTCATCCTCTTATTTCCAAGTCCTCCTATCCCTGTAGCAACCCCTCAGTGACTGTACTGAGCGCACCAATTATAATAGGTATCACCGTCACTTTCATGTTCCATGTTTTTTAGTTCTCTAGCAAGGTCTAGGTACTTATCTCTCTTTTTGCTTTCCTTCAGTTTTACTTTGTGATCAGCCTAAACGGCAATATTATTATTTTACTCCTTTTCGAGTTTTTTACACCAGCGCTAGCCGATGGTTTGTCACTGAAGTTTGAGTGACAGCAAGTTTCTTCAAATCTCCTGGATTCTCCTCAGTATTCTGGCCGATCATAATAATGCTGTAGTTTGGATGGTCTTCACTCATCCCCTTATTTCCAAGCACTTCAGTCCTTGTACCAATCCTTTGGTGACTGTACCAAGAATATCAATTAAAATTGGTATCACCGTCACTTTCATGTTCTACAGTTTTTCAATTCCCTGGCAAGTTCGAGGTACCTATCTTTTTTTCGTTTTTTTTTTTTTCAATTTCACACTGTGGTTAGCTGGGACAGTAAAGTCCACAATTCGGCCAGTTCTCTTTTTTTGTTCGTTACTACTTGGTCTGGTCGTCTGGCCGAGATTAGGTGATCTGTTTGTGCGTCTCATTTTCTAGTGCGGTTTCTAGGTTGTGCATATACCATTTGTTTCTTTGCTCAAACTTCAATTTCTTGCACAATTCACAGGGGATAACCTTGCCCACCCAGTCCTGTCTAGTCTTATACTCTTTCAGTGTTAGTTTGTTGCATTCGCTTATTATGTGATTGATCATTTCGTCTCTATCTCCACATAACCTATTGTTGCTGTTTTGTTGCGTCTTGTCTATTCTTGCGTTGATAATATTGGTTCTTATGGCGTTGTTTTGTGCTGCTATTAGGAGAAATTCGATTTCTTTCTTTCTTTAGGTTTCCCTTTCTTAGCCATGTCCACATTGTCTCATGTGAGATGTCACTTGTTAGTCGCCTAAAATATCCATAAAGTTGTTTTTCTTCCCATTTTTGTTTTCTGGTTATTTTTGTTTTGTTTTCAGTATTGTGTCTTCCTTCGTACTTTCTATATAGTCATCTAGTCATTGTATCGATGCATCAACGCTGTCTTCAGTGCTGGCAAGTCCTCATCCTCCTTTTCTTGACATATATAATTTGCAACGTCATATCTGGAATGTAAGGCCTTATGCCTGGTCATTAGTTTTCTTGTTCTCTTTGCTTAAGTTCTTCTCTGATCTACTTCAAGAATAGTCCCGCACATATTATGAGGGGAACAGCCCTGGTATTTATCCCTTTTTTACGGTTCCTGCTATATTATTATTTACTCAATAGTTTTTCACGTCAGAGTTAGTTGATGGTCTTTCTTTGGAGTTTGAGTGACAGCAAGTCTCCTCAAGTCTCCAGGACTCTTCTCAGTATTCTGGTCGTTCTCAATAATGCTGTAGTTTGGATGGTCTCCACTCGTCCGCCAACTTCCAAGCCCTCCACTCCCTTTAATAATTCTTTAGTTACTGTACCAAAAGCACCAATCACAATTGGTATAATAGTTACCTTTATGTTCCATAGTTTTTTTCAATTCCATGGCAAGGTCTAGGTATTTATCCTTCTTTTCACATTCTTTCAGTTTTATTTTGTGGTCAGCCGAGACAGCAAAGTCGACAATTAAGCAAATTTTTTTGTTGTTGATTATTATAAGGTCTGGTCTTCTGGTCGAGATTAAATGATCCGTCTGTATGTCAAAGTCCCAAAGGAGATTACATGTGTCGTTTTTTAGGATAGCAGCTGGGTTGTGCATATACCATTTGTTCGTATGGTGAAATTTAAATTTCTTACACATCTCCCAGTGGACCACCTTGCCCATCCAGTCGTGTCTAGTCTTGTACTCCTTCTGTGCTAATTTGCTGCATATAATCGGTCTTTTTGTTGTCAATCCGCATCATATCCGCTATATTTTTCCGCTTCATTTTCTTTGTTCTTCTGTGGTATCCATTCTTTTTTTTCCGGAAAAAGTTTACAGTTTACTAGGAAGTAATAGATCTCTATTTTAATCTGTGCTGTTAGGATTTTCCACATCATAGGTCGACACGTTTTCAGTCCATAGTTGCTGGGAATGGTTCTTTTTACGGGGTCTTTCTAAATCAGGGTAGTTTTCCCCTTAGTCTTCCATTCGGGTATTCTTACTTGTTCTTTGTATCTACTTAGTTTAATAGCCTAACTGTCGCGGATGGACGTACATTTTTATAACTCCCATCATATGGCGTTTTCCAATTCGTTACCTTCTTGAGAGTTACTCTGACCGATTCTTGGTGTATATCCGCCTCGAAGCTTTCTTCGAGTCCTTATTTTTCATGTTATTTATCCATCCAGTCTTTCCGTTATGTTCTTTCTGTTTCCGTATTTTACTCCAAAATTGTTTTATTTTTTGTATCCGGTTGTTGATTCGTCCTCATGCATTCCCGACTGACTTTTGGGTAGAGTTTCATTTTTTTTCCCCAAATATCCTATTTTACTTGTATTGCTTGACCCTGTCTCGGTATCTTTTCAGCCTCCATTCTTTCAACATCTTTTGATTTATCTCTTCAAGTTGCATTATCAGACTTGTCTACTGTTTTGTTTTGATCTTTTCATCCGAACTTATCCTCGCGTGTTATTCCTTCCTTTACACTTTTGCTTGTTGTTAAAAGTTATTTACCAGTCCTTTTAGCCAAATTTCCCATCCAGGTTATGTATTTCTGTTCAAGTTCCTTAGGGGAACACCGATTTTATCACAGATTAGTTTTGCTCTTGCATTAATTAGTTCGTCTAGTTCTATGATGTTGCCCTTTGGTAATAATTTTGGTTATAATTTGTTTATCTTTTGGGTTTCTACTTTTTTCCAATTTTGGTTCCCGGGGGATGGTAATGTCGTTTTGCTTTTTTTCAGTCATGATTTTCTTTATCAACTCTACATTTATTTTGTCTTCTTTGGTTAACATTTTTTTTGTGTTGCTGGGTTGTTTGGTGTTTTGCTTTTCCGTATTTTGTATTTCAATTTGGTTAGGGGGGTATTGTTTTTCAGCATTTAGTTTTTCGATTCGTTCATATTCTTCACTTTTTACTTGTTTATATATTTCTAGTATCTCAAGATCTCAAAACCAACAATTCTTTAAAGAAATTCTAGCTTGGTCAGCAAGTCTTTGGTTTCTGTCCCAATTTCTGTCATTCTTTTTCTATATCCTCTTTGTGTAGGATTGCTCTTAAAATAACAGTGAAGTACATGTTTATTGTCTTTCTATATTTTTCTGTGGGGGACTCTGAGTTGATCAGTTGTGTTGGTCGCTATTTGTGCGCCTGGAATTACAACAGCCAACATTTGCAGGATACCACTGGGTCCCCCATGTTAATTGTTAAAGGAGCACCTGCCGATCAGGACACCAGGACATGTTATCCTCGTTTCACATGAAATTAGGTTCGAATTTGTCATTTTTCAAGAGTTGCACATCATGCCTTAACCAGACCCTTGAGTTGACAATTGTTTTGCTCCAATTATTATTATTATTATTAAATCACAAAAAAGCCAAAAATAAAAACAACAACAAACAAACAAAAACAAAAGAAAAAAGTAACATTATTTACAGACCTAGAAGTAGTCTACACACCTAAAAATAACCAATGACTCCACAATATTATTATTACCTATTTATGAATTTTAACACTTATAGTAACCGCTGGTCTTCACTAAATATTCGAACCGGTCTCAACAGGTCTGGACAGTATTGATTTATTTCAGGTCGATACAACCTCTCTTATTATTATTTTACAGTTCAGAAGTAAAATTTCCCAATCATTTCATAAATTACAACCCATAAAGGGAGCACGATAAAGCTATTAGCCAGCTCTCAATAACAAAATCATGTTTTCATTAATACTTACCACAACTGGCTATTTTCACCAGCGATGAACAAGTGTCTGCGTGTCATAGTCATGAGATTTTTCATAGCAACAATGACGACGACATTGCATCTTGGAATCAATGCATCCTGATTGATTGATTATTTGTTCAAATATTGATTTTAAAAAGAAGCAAACAGAATATAGCACTGAAATATCAACCGCCACCCATTTATTTATTTTCAATGAAAACTGAAATCATTAAGATAAGTCTAAAAGAACCATCACAACTAATAGTCGTAGCAATATCCACAATAGAGAGAAACTAATATTTTTTGTATGAATCTACATTTCTATCTACCAAGAAAGAAAGAGGAAACTGAAACATTTTTCAAATATGAAATTGAATTGGTAGATCAAATAAAATTTGACTTTGTCGTGTTTTGCAAAAATCAGATTTTAAGAAAAATTATTCATGCATCAAAAAACTGAATTTAATCGTTTCGTATTTAAGTTCTTTGTATAAAAATTGAACTCAATATACAATACAGATTTATTTATTAGATATTTCACGGTATTTCTCAATTTCGGCTTAAATAATGTAAATCTCTGATTTAAAGGGGGCGGGTAATGTGTCTCAGCTTATTTCCCAAAATGTTGAAGAAGTTTTAATTTGATAAAGTTGTAAAGTTTGGCTTAGATCAATCGAAAAGACAGAAAACAATAATGCTAAATGTTTTATCAAATAAAAGAATAAAATCAAAAAGAAAAAAACCCCAAAAAACAAAGAGATAAAAGACATGATATATGCACCTAAATTTAGAATTTAGTATTTTTATTGGGAAATAAAAGAAAATATAAACCTTTTCCGAACGACAATCAGCGAAGCGAAGATTCGTTTATTTCAAACTATCTTTATTTTTACGTTCTTAAATATGAGAGAGAGAGAGAGAGAGAGAGAGAGAGAGAGAGAGAGAGAGAGAGAGAGAGAGAGAGAGAGAGAGAGAGAGAGAGAGAGAGAGAGTTGTATATTTCTACTGATATAGAAATACAAGTTGTAATCAAAAAGCACCGAGAAAGTTTAGATATTTGTAAATATAAAATCAAAATATCAAATTTAAGCGAAGATGGGTACACAGTTGGGCATCTTAAATAATAATGAGGTGATATTTAGACATTTAGACTTCATCAGTGTCAATACTTGAAACTTTCCGATTAACTGTCTCACTATTTTTTTATCATTCTTTTGCGAAAAACATGACTGTGCTCACCAGATTTTGTTCTGATTGACTTTCTTGTTTTCCTAACTGAAATTTTGTCTCTTGTGTAAAATCTGAGGACGTGGAGACCACTAAAAGAAATACAACGGCACAGATTTACACCAAATCAAAAGAGGACACCGAGCAATGGAAAACTCAATGGAAAATAGGTTGGATGCTAAGGGGACTATTTTTTAAAGTTTCGTTCCATGTTAATTTTTGCTTTGGTAAATGCAGCTTCAGTCTCGATACTTTTTGGAGGCGCAAAATATAATAGACTTTTACAGAAACTTACTAGAACTCTAAATAACAAAATGCGAATGTCTTTGTGAAGGAATGTGTGAATTGTATCAATGTGTTTTTATGCGCGCGCGTGTGTGTGCATGTATGTTAAAATGGTGCGTCTTAGCGAGATTTTTTTTATGAAGACTTAAAATGATCTTACTGAAAAAATAGTAATTTTTACTGAAAAAATAGTAATTTTCAAACAATTTAAAGCTGGATGATAAATATGTGCGGCCTACATTGTCAGTAATAACTAAAATAATTTTGATAGCACCAACAGTTTGGATGACAGAATAATCCTCTGAATCAATATCAAATGAAGAGCTTGTCGCAAAACGACTGGAAACTTTTCTCTTAATCTAATATACAAATGTATACATGCAAACTCATTTTCATTGAAAGGAGATAAAAATGAAAGGAAATTGAAAAAGTGGAAAATCGAAGGGAAACCACACAAAAAGGGACAAAAATAAACCTAATCGTAATATATTTTCCTTTTTCTTATGCATGTTTTAACATAATTTACGAAAGTGTAGATAAATAGATAAGTAAAATCAGATTTCATGTAAACTGTCAATATCAGAGGGAAAATAGAAAAATGTTTCATTATAAAAATAGAAATTAAAAGATTGTTGTGCTCCAATTCCAGACATTGATTTAATTTAAAAACGCAATAATATAGCAACACACTGTTTTGTTTTTTCCTCTCTAGAGCATGCTGTTTATCTCTCTCTATCTGTCTGTCTGTCCCTAAATATATATATATTTGATAACAAATGGGATTTGAAAACTTGAAGTTGTTTTTGAAATTGTTTCATTTCTTGTGTAACGGTTAGCACTTCAACACACGAGTATTTTCCGACACAACTAAAAATGCTGAAATATGTTATGATACTTTTCTTTCATTTATCATACGTGAATGTGTCGTTACGTCCAATTTTTGTAACCTACACTTCCAAAATATCTCTTCAAAACTCTTAATGTCATAGTACATTCAAATAACGTCACTAGACTTTCACAAATAAAACAACAGTAACATTATCTTTTTAAGCGTATCAAGAACTTTCCAGTTGTGTTTGAAAATACTCGTATAATAAAGTGTTAGACGTTATACTAGAAATAAAACAGCTTTCAAACCAAATTCAGGTTTTCAAATCACATTTCTTACTCACTTTTATGCTTTGGGCTTTTTCAAAGAGAACAGAAAAAATACCGCTGGGAACAAGAGGAAATATGAAGTGAACATCATCTAACAAGCAGAGATGAAAGAAAAAATAAGAGTACCTTAGAAGAACAGGAAAACTTTTCGAAACCAAACTTTCAGGCTCATTAACGGAATAAATATATGGGAAGTTCCCCTTGTAAGATTCTCTGGATCATTCTTAAAATGGACAAGGAAGGAATTCAGACAAAAAACCTAAAGGACAAGGAAAATTATGTTTATGCACAAAGCCTTGCATCCAAGAGATGTGCTTCAAGAAAAAGAGGAGGAAGAGGACAAGCCAGCATTGAAGATAACGTGGATACATCAATACAAGGATTCGAGGTCTACATTTATTTAAAAGACTTATAACAGCAGCCACCAAAAGCAATGAAACAGACGGAAAAGCAACAAAAACTCGAAAATTAGAAATGGGAAATAAAATATATAGCTATTTCTAGCGACAAACTCGCGAGATTGCATACGAAAAAACCTGGATATGGTTACGAAAGGGAAACCTCAAGTAAGAAACCGAGTCTCTTCTAATAGCAGCACAAAACAATGCCAAAGGTCCATTTTTATTAAAGAGAAAACTAGTAATACACAAATGTAGAATATGTAGCGTTAAAACAGTTAATGCAGCAAACAAGCTCTAGCGGAGTACAAGACAAGGGACAACTGAATAGGGAAAAGGTGGTCCTCGAGTAATTGTGCAAAAGATTGAAATTTCACAAAACTACCAAATACTACATTCTAGCGAACCATAGTATGAAAAGAAATCGAAATGATCGACAAATACTTGGATCTTGCCAGAGAACTAAAAAATCTGTGGAATATGAGGGTGACGGAGTTGGTGTGCTCATAATGGTTTCCAAAGAATTTGAAAAAAGTCAGATGGAATTGGAAATAAAGAAAGAATAGAAACCATTCAGACAGCAGCGTTGTTAAAATCGGCTAGAATACTGAGAAGAATCCTGGGGACCGGAGGAGACTTGCTGTCACTCAGATTCCAGTGAAAATTCTACAAGCTAACGCTAGTATAAAAAACTTGCAATAATAATAATAATGATAACTTCAGCGATGAGGTTACAATCAACTATGATATGTTATAAATTTTGGCAGTGTAACTCAGTACGTTTTTTTGTTTTTTTATGTACTATGATTCCTATCTCAATGAAATATGTTGAAACTCTTTAACGTTCTACGACGCTCCGGCTTCCGCTGGCCTCCACGAGAATTTCAGAATATGCCAACTTGCTACTGCCACTGGGCGAAATAAATGATGAAAGCTAACATTCGTCGTTGGTCTGCAGGCGAGTCGTGACGTAAGTGGTTCCGGATTTTCATATTTATTGAAATACATCAATAAGAATATCTGTTTCTTTGGTTTCTTTCAGTAAAATCTATTTATGTATTTCAGCTCGGTCCATTCTTATTCTCTCTCTAGATTTCTCTCTCTCTCTCTCTCTCTCTCTCTCTGTCTGTCTCTGATTTTCTGTATCATTTGCACACTCACATGTGTATGTGGGTATGGGCGTATGTGCCTGGGTGGATCAATCATTGCGTTATCTGATATGTAATCATCTGAATGTGGTTAAAACAGAATACTGAAGTAAGTGCATTGACAAGGGAGGAGATTATATTAAAAAATGACATTTTTCTATAATTAGGGTACACAGCTGATAATCTATCTATCTATCTATCTATCTATCTATCTATCTATCTATCTTTAAAGATGTGTTGACAAATATTATAACTGAAACGGCATTTAACAGGACATAAATGAACAATGATTAAAGCATTAATTTGTTTCAAAATAATGATTTTGGTATTCTACACACCTATTAAAACGATTTTTCTATTTGTCGAAGTATCTTTGAAACTCCTATTTTGATATAGTGTGAATCAACTGCTGTGGTGTTCAAGACTAGTGAAATGATGAAATGATGCTTTGTCACGAAACCATGCCAGACCATAGAGTCATCATCTGCTTTCATAGCCGCAGAGCAGAGTTGTTTTTTTTACAGCGAGTGGCAATATATATATATATATATATATATATATATATATATATATATATATATATATACAGGAGATATCAACTGATTTACATGCAAAAAAAGTATTAATTTTTGTAAAAAAAATGAGCCCGAGAAACTAATTTTGTATCGTAATTTTTGCTTTTATCTACCAATCGGTGCATTCGCGCTCTTTTTAAAATTTCCTAAGATGCTTTGCAGACGACAGTGTTTGAGTTGCTGTGAAAAATTTGAAGGATCGAAGCACAAAAGGATTTAAGAAATCTTTTCCCTCTTAGAATGTTAGAAATACAATTTTTTTCAACCAATTGTTATGAATTTGAACCCTAGGGATAGTCAAATTCATATTTTACTCATAAA
This sequence comes from Sepioteuthis lessoniana, assembly GCA_963585895.1. Lineage (NCBI taxonomy): Eukaryota > Metazoa > Mollusca > Cephalopoda > Myopsida > Loliginidae > Sepioteuthis > Sepioteuthis lessoniana. The sequence continues at coordinate 42,488,512 of OY757916.1, read as the reverse complement.
TATAGACTCTCTTTCTCTCTTTCTTTCTCCCTCTGCCTTTTTTTGTTTCTCTCGCAAAGTTGACGAGAAGTCTGAAGAGATGAATTCGGGTCAATTGTGCGTGTTGACCGCCGATTGACGGTTTCCCTAATTTGGGTGTATGAACTGGCAAGCAGCCCCAAGCAACAAGCGACCTATTTTAAAACTGAATGCCGATTGGAGAAGAAGCCCACGTGATACGACACAGCGGGAAGATCGAATTTGCAAATAAGAAAATCAGACAAGTCATTTGGCCGAGAGATTCCATTACAGGCAGACGTGTCTGTGATGCAAAGAGTGAACTGTCTTCCCAAAGCCACCTCGTATGGGAAGATTAAAATGCCGCCAGAAAAAGGATAAGAACCGCGTGACTATTTTGGTTGTCGACTGACAACGAGAACAAGAAACGATTTGCTGATGTACAAACAAAGAAACAAAGAAACAAAGAGAAATTTACGGTCGGTGGAACGCAACACCAAAAAGAAAGGAGTGAAAAATTAACGATCAGCGAAACGCGACACCAGAGAGAGAGAGAGAGAGGGGGAGAGAGAGAGAGAGAGAGAGAGAGAGAGAGAGAGAGAGAGAGAGAGAGAAAAGAGATAAAAGAAAAGGCGAGCGAGAAGTCAGATAAGCTTTCATTTTAATGTTGTTTTATCTTTTTGTTACCTCGTTCCTACCGGACACAAAACTCTTCAAAATTTTTTTGCACATATCATCACTAGAAAAATTCTAGGTGAATTTTCCACAAGTTGTGAAAATATAAACATTTTTATTTTTTTCGCTAAGACTATTCTACTTCGCATACATGCCTTTATTTTTTGGGGTTGATAATAAATAATTTGTATTCTAAATTGTGAATTTCGTGTTGTTTTCATTTTCGGCTTGTTTGAAAATCTCTGTGTCATAGTTTTCCCTGTTCGCTTGTGGTTGAATGACATCTCAAAATAAAATATTGTCCGACCTAATACCAGCAATATACTTGGCGTTGTCCGGGCGATAGGCGTAGGTAAAAGGGTCGAGACTAAAAGCTTGTCACCTTCACCGACAGTAAACCAGTCGGAGAAGTTTCGTGACACAGTTAAAATCAAAGATAACTCCTCAACTTTTTAAATCTAATTTCGAGCCAACCTCATCTTATAAATAGCGAATAAGCAGATATTTCTTTAATAGGCTTGGATTTGGTTTGGTTTGGTTTGGTTTGTTGGGTTTTATGGCATATCAACCCTTGTAGGTTATCTAACGCCAAATCCATTTTTATGTAAATAATCAGTTCTATTTCAAACAATTCAGTTTAGCATGAGTACACAGTTTAATTGCCAAGAATATTTCTATTTCAAACTATTCAAGCAGTTATATATAACAATTCAGTTTAGTGTAAGTACAGTTTCAATGTCAATAACAGTTCAATTTCAAATAATTCAGTTTAGCATAAGTACGCAGTTTAAATGTAAGTACAGTTTAATAGTGAAAAACATTTGAAATAATTCAGTTTAGCATCAGCACGGAGTTTAATTGTAAGTACAGTTTAATTGTCAAAAACATTTCTATTTCAAGCTATTCTGTTTAATCAAACAATTCAGTTTAGTATAAGTATGCCGTTAGTTCTATTTAACCCATAGATAAGGCCCTATCAGGTGCTACCACGCCGGGCCAGGACATTCGTTTGGGGGGTACCCCTCTACAGAGGTGCAGTCGGTGTATTCTACAGCCTCAGCTGGGCAATACACAGAGTTAATGTCAAAACAGTTTTATTTCAGATGATTCAGTTTAGCATAAGTACACAGTTTAGATGTCAAAACAATTCTATTTCGAGCAATTAAGTCTAGAGTGAGTACGCAGTTTTAATGTGAAAACAGTTCTATTTTAAACAATTCAGTTCAGCATAAATACGCAGTTTAAATGTATAAAAACAGTAAACGCCAACTACCGTTTAGTTCTATTTAACCCTTATCAGGTATTACCACTCCGGGCCAGAGTGGACCTGGGAGCGATGGCAATGAAGGGGTACTCTACATTCTCCAAAGCTCCAGTATTGGTGGAACCTCACCATCAGATTGTTTAGTGTCATATCCAGGACACACGTTGGGTGGGGGGTGTTGGTCTTACCCCTCTGCAGAGAACCGGTCGGTGTATTCTACAGCCCCAGCAACAGCTTGGATTTATTTTATATCTACTCAACTAACTTTTCTATTTATTTCTTTTGAATGAAAATCTCCATTCGTTTTCCTTTAAGAATGCAGTTATATCAACATCGCTTAATTGCCTTTAAATTGAACTAAAATGTTAGTATTGAAAGTTGTATTTATACTGATATTACAGCCAAAGCTTACTGATAAAAATCCTAGCATCTGCAGCAATCGTGTCTAAGTTTAATGTACAAATACATTTCCTCTCTTTGAGAGTGACACACTCACGCAAAAATATTTTACACGCACAAGATATACCCTGAAATATAGATTAGGGTATCAAAAACTGCTATATTTCTTTGCTTGAATCTTCTTTTACTCTTTAAAAGTATTCAAGCTCAGACTAATATTATCTTTTCTGATAAGAAAAGATTTTGTAACTTCTGTTACGCAATCTTAAGAAATAAAAAATCTTTAATTTTTAGATCGGAGTTTCATTCAATCATTTACACCTTTATCTCGCTCTCTCTCTGCACACACACACACACACACACACACACACACACACACATATATATATATATATATATATATATATATAACTAGGTTATTCAATAATATAGGTGAATTTTGCCAAAGAAATCGGCGATATGAAGCATTGTTTTCATTTGCACCTTTTTAGAGGCACTCAATAATGATGCGCCCATTCAATCTCGAGAAGACTGCCAGCATAATCTTCTTTAATGATAACTGCTCGAGTAGCTTTTTCTTTACAGGAGAGTCACTGTTTTTCCATTCCATGGACAGACTTTTCGCCATAAGCTGGTAGTGACAAACCAAGGTTTAGCCCATTTGTAAACATTTTCTGCCTAAAACGTTTTTTTCGTATACATCACATATTCTTCAGTAAATTTCACATAGTTTGCACTTTCCAGCCAACAAAAATTTGATAAGAGACCTTTGTTCAAGTTGAAGCACTCAGTTTAATTTGACATTATCTTGAATAGCCTCTAAACAAATATTTTTGTGGTATTAAAATAATTTTCGCAATAAATGCAAAATCAATGCAAAATTTACATTCATGGAAAACAATTTTTAAAAAATTATTTTGCTTTTTCAAAAAAACTCCCTTATTTATTGAATGTCCCTCATTCACACACACAGACACACCCATATATAAATTGATGAAGTGAAATACTGTAACCATACGCATGGGACACAAGTAATGGCTACTGTTTCATAGCAACTGAACATTATTGTCTTGGACTGTTACAAAGCTTTGAATTGATTGGATAAAGGCCAAATTGTTACCAGCTGAAGACTCAAGTTAGAGCATAATGCAGACACAACGGCTTATAGGGTGTTCACGTTAATTCATGGTGAATACATATCGACAGGTTGGAGGAAGGGAAAAATCACTAACCATCAACAAGGTATTAGGCGGCCAAAATTTATCGATGAACAAATTGAGCCAACAGAAGGTGGCTTTAAGAAGGAATGCCTCACAACACCCGATATATCGATTTTTGTGAATGCGGAAGGTCAGTCAAAGTCATCAATGGTCATCAATGCTTAACGCTAAAATTGTTTTCATGTCCTGGGAACCTTGTAGCAGTTAAAGAAGCTCCGATGAATTTTCGGTTTCCCCAGAAGAAGTACATTTGATTATCAACATTATGACGGCGTGCCGACTGCACTGATTCCGTTAACTCTTTCTCCTTCTCACTCTTTCTCTCTCTCGCCACATGTCCTTGTTAGCCTTTGCTCTTGATAAGTCCTCTAGACAGCATCCAGTGTCCACACAGTGTTGATGAATGTAAGATTTTGCTGGTCGGCCAATAATGGTGTATCAATATGTAGAAGTCCACTGTAGAACGTTGCTTATGAGTCCATCCTTAATTCTCAGCAGTGCACGGCATCTCGTTTTTCTTGGATGGAAGGTAAATGGTCGCACTGCTGTTTTTTTTTGTCGGCTTCTGCTTTCAAGATTTTTTCAAAACATCTTGTAGCATAGTTGTTTAGTTCCTATTTAGCTTTTTCTCCAAGCTTTTTATTTGCGGTGCAACCATACAGTATTACAGACATAGCTATTTTTTGCAATAATTCCTGTTTTATTTCATCAGCGAGATTAGATTTCCGTATGTTCGGTAATTTGTCAGTAGCAATCGATGCTTTACTTCTGCATATGTTAACATCGCTTTCAGTAGATAAGATATTGCTACCGAGGTATATGAACTGGTCTACTAATTTCAGAAGATTGCTACTTAATGTGGCACCATCTTGATTAAAGCACGTGAACCTTGTTTAATCTGAGTTCCCGTAAAGACCAATGCCTCTTGCTACCTGCTTCAGGTTTTGTTGCTAAGATTCAGTTTGAGCAGGTGTATTTAATTGAAAGTAATTATTATTTTGAAAAAACAAAGCTTGGTATCATATAACTGGGTGTTTATCATTTGTATTAAAATAGTTACTTAAAGCTATTATGATTTACACTGGATTATTATTATTAGTTACTGCAGTAACCATATAACTGTGTGCAAACAAATTATCATCAAATAGGAATAGTTACTTTAACTACAACTGTGTGCAAATCATTTGCATTTGATAAGAATATTTTATATAACTCTTTGTCAACAAAGGATTATCGATAAATAAAAGCGCAATTTAAAAAGATGCAATAGAGTATTGAAAATAGTTTTGATTACAATCAAAAATTTTGAAATGAATCAAATTTTGACATTACATCACGTTTCACTAATTGATATGCCGTTAAGCAAATAAACTGGAATGATGGAAGCTGATCTATTCTCATTTATGGGACAAATCTGAAAATAAAATATTTGCTTGTATTAAGTTACTTGATTTGTTTACCAAGGACAATTTTCATTAGTCACTTGAAATCATATAATTTCTTGCAAAATATTAACGTTTGATAGGAATACTTGAAACCATATGATTGTGTGCAAACAAATGATATTATTGAATAGGAATAATTATTTTAACTCATAATTGTATATAAATTATTTGTATCATATAGGAATACTTGAAACAAGAAAATGGTTAAATATAAATTAAAAGCAATTTAAAAAATACTATCAATTATAGAAAATATAGGTATTACAATTAAACGTTTACAAATCACTCAAATTTTGGCATTAAATAACCCATAAAGAGTTGATATGGCGTTAAACAAATCAAACGAAATCAATTTTCATGGCAACAATACTGTATTGAGTGGGGCATCGATTTGTACAAAAAAGGTTTCAATAAAATAGAAATGACTTAAATGTTTCCTAGCCATCAAACTCATCATATATCAATCCTACTGAACACTATTATAAAACCCCAAAATGTAATTTATATCAATTAAATGATTTTTTTTAATATTCTGAGAAAAATTTTAATTGGCAGCAGCTATTTTATGGGCACACACCCTGTTGGCTGTGTTTTATAGCATATCAACCATTTAATGCAAAATCCTGTTTATACGTGATTTTAAATTTAAATAATTTGTAAACGAGTCTGAGCTCATTTGTTTGCACGCAGTTAAATGGTTTCAAGTATTGGTATGTAACATTGATTAATAGTTTGGACACAGTTAGATTGTTTCAAGTATAGTAAAGGATTATCTGACCGATAAAATGAAACGCAGTTTCTTCCAGGCAGCGGTCGTATCGATACTGCTGTATGGATGCACTACTTGGACGCTAACTAAACGGCTGGAGAAGAAGCTAGACGGCAATTACACAAGAATGCTGCGAGCAATATTGAATAAGTCCTGGCGGCAACACCCCACAAGGCACCAACTATACGGCCACCTGCCTCCCATCACGAAAACTATCCAAGTTAGACGAACCAAAAATGCAGGACACTGCTGGAGAAGCAGGGACGAGCTCATAAGTGATGTACTCCATGGACCCCCACATATGGCCGGGCAAAAGCAGGACGACCAGCTCGAACATACATTCAGCAGCTATGTGAGGATACGGGATGTAGCCCTGAAGACCTGCCAGAGGCGATGAATGATAGGGTGAAGTGGCAAGAGAGGGTCAGGGATATCCGTGCTAGCGGCACGACATGATGATGGTGATGATGATGATTTTACCCATATATGGGACCCTAATAGGTACTATCACTCCAGGTCAGAGTGAACCAAGGAGTAATGGCAATGAAGGAGTACACATTCTCCAAAGCTCTAAGACTGGAGCCTCACCGTCAGATTAAGTTGTGTCACATCCAGGACATTCGTTGTAGGAGTCTAACCACTCTGCAGAGATGCAGCCGGCGTATTCAACAGCTCTAGCCGACCTTGCAAATAATGATATTTTACAAAAACACAAAAGCAATGGTTTGTTCACTCGATGGTGACACCTGATAGTGACTTCTTCGACATTTAGCACTGTATATGGTCATAATTTGCTAAGTCAACATACTTCCAACATCGATATCTCTAATAAAAGAAAATGGTTTCACGCTAAAAAAAGTTGGCAAAAAACAAATCATATACCGTTGAAACTATCACAGACATAAACTACGAAGACGATTTAATGCTTCTTAAATACACCGACTTAAGCCGAATCCCTGCTGCATATTCTGGAAAAAGCGGCAAGAAGCATTGGCATAAACGTGAACGCAAATAAAACAAAGTTCCTGGATTTTAAACAAGAACGAGCCATCACCAACTTAAGTAGTGAGCATCTGAAATTAGTAGATCGATTTACATACCCCGACAGTAACATCTCATCCACTAAAAGTCAACATAGCCAAAACGAATGTGTGGATGGTGATCGACAAATTATCGATCACAAGGAAATTTTATCCTTCCAACAAAATATAAAGACATTTCTTTCAAGTTATGGTTGTTTCAATGCTACTCTGTGGATACATCACAAGGACATTAACAAAACGCATCGAGAAAAAGCTCAACAGGAACTATATAAGAATGTTTCGTTCTGTTTGGAACAAATCTTGGAAGCAACACCCCACAAAACACAGTTATACAGCTATCAGCCTATCATCTCACAAACCATTAAAGTAAGACGAACAAGACTTGCAGGGGATTATTAGAGAAGTAGGTACGAACTTTCATGAACTCCTACACATGGACACGCCAGTGTTGGCTTACTAGCAAATACTTACAATCATCACCTGTGTGTGGTCACAGGATGCAGTCTAGAAGACCTACCAGAAGTGATGGATAATAGACATGTTTGTCCAGAGAGAGAGAGAGAGAGAGAGAGAGAGAGAGAGAGAGAGAGTCAGGCTGCACCACCGAGGATGATGATGATCAAGAACACTGTCTATACGTCTACACTTTATCGAGGCGAATTAGTGTCATTTGGAAAACAAATAATGAAACAAGTCTCGTTACATTTGAATGAAATATTTTTGGTGAAACATTATTATGCATGTTTATCACACCTCGCTCCGTGAGACTTTTTCTAGATTCCTCAGTTGAAAATTAATCACAACTTGAGAACGTAGAGGACATTGAAAGAAATACTACCGCGCAGGTATAAACAATATACAAATAAAAGATTTAGAAGTGCTTCATCTAAATGTAAATTGGAATGAATGTGTTGTATTTCAAGAGGATTATTTTGAAGAAACCGTGTCACTCATGACTTCTTTATTTCTTGGTAAGTGCAGTTTCAGTCTGGATTCATTTTGAATGCAATTCATAAACATTATCAAAAATAAAGTAAATATTCTATATAAGTCATATATACATTTTGAGACAATGAAAAAATCTTGATACTGTGGTCCTATTTTTTGGGCCTTTGCAATTGGGGTAATAGAATACGCTCACTGTTTCAGAGGGATTACTAATTACCGGAGTGGTAGTACCTGATAGGGTCCCATCAATGGGTCAAATAGAACTGTTTGACCATTTAACTGTGTTCAAACAAATAACTATGCCCTGTTGGCAAAGGTTGTCGAATACGCCGTCTGCACCTCTACTGAGGGTAAAACCCCCAACGAGGCCACCTATAGGACATGGGTGGAGACTCGTGATGCTTAACGACGGAATCCTAGTGGTTGAGTATTACTAGGCCAGGCAACTGAAGGATCATGTGACTTGCAACACACCACTTTGACTCTTATTGGGTTATACGGGCGATTAGACTGGCCTGATCCGATCAATCGGCTGGTTGTGTCAAGCCCTACCGCCTATAGGTTTTATTCCGACCCTATTTTTCAATCTGCACTGGCAGCAAGAGAACCGGAATTTGACCACTGCTAAAGTACATGGTAATTTTTAACGTTTACTGAAAACCTGAAATTGGCAAGGGCTCAAAAACCAACTCCCAACTCGAATATACTGGTCGTGTATCCTCGTCTCAACCAAGGCGAATGAATTTCTCTCTTGATATATTCCTAACACAAGTTGGACTCCGTGGTGAGTGATGGGGTACGGGACCAGCGAAAAACAAATATCTCTTATGGCGTCTTCTAATAAAAAAACTAAAAGAAATCTATCCGAATCAGACTCGGAGAATGAAGTAACTGACTTTCCCAGATTCATTATTGAATCTTTGGACGATGTCTACCGGACCAAATTCTCCTTTTACTTAATAGAAAAGGTTTTTTCAACGAGAGCTACCCCCTAAAGTGAATTCGGAATGGAAACTTGATTGTCGAGGTGTACAGCTGAAGGCAGGCGGAAAATATCCCTACGATGAAAAGCTTCCATACAATCAAATGCAAAGCATACCCCTCTGAAAGACTGAACACTTCCAAAGGAGTTATCAGAAGTAGGAAGTTGGCCTTGGCTACAGCAGAGGAGATAACATCGACCCAGGGAAAACAGGGCCCGACAAACTGAAGAATCACCATTAGAAAAGGCAGAGAGCAAATCGAGACCAACACTTACATCCTGACGTTTAATCCGTCCCAATATGTCCCAGTACCCCTGAGGCGCTTCAAATGTCAAAAATATGAACACCACAGGGAAAATTGCAGGGGACTACAGACATGAGTCAAGTACAGTGAAGAGGACCCAGGCCACACGGAGGAAGATTTCGTAATGGAAATTAGATGTCCAAACTGCTGACAAGTCAACCCGGCTTACTCAAGATTTTGTGACGTCTATAAAAAAGAAAAAGAAATAATCAAAGTAAAGCACAAGAGAAATATGGCCTTCCTGGAAGCAAGGAGAATCGTAGGGTCCTACATGGGAGAAAACACTGGAGCCTCCGCTGCACGGAGGGTGGATCCACTCAATCAAGATAAAGAATATAGAGCTCTGATAGAGAAACTGATCCAATTGAAACCAAATGATTGGATACAGTTTCAGAATCACCTAAAAAAAGACATTTCATCCAGTACAAACTTAACGAAAGGAAGTCACAAGTAAAGAGAAATCCAATCGGGTAGCCCAAAGAGAAACACTCCAAGACTCTACTACTCAAACACAAATATCCTCGAACAAAATAGCTCTTACATCATTCTCCAATCCATCCACCAAGAACTGTCAAAGACAGTGTAAAAAACTGGTCTCCCAAAAGACCAGAATCACTCAAACACAAACCACAAACTCCCATTGACCAACCTGGAAAAATACATATGAACACCAAAGTGAACGATGAAAAACCAGGTAGCACATTTAAACTAGCCTGAGCCAAATTTACAGACCCCCTAAACATCAAAAACCAAGTCATGTATAAGAATGAATGAATAGTGCAATGTTCAAGGTTCGGCCAAATCTCTTTATATATCCTATAGTATAGAAAGTAGGGATTGAGACACTGACAGTGTAGTTGCTAACCTCAATTTAGAAGATATAATAAATATCTACAATACTTGAAACCATTTAACTGTGTGCAAACAGATGAACTTAATCTCTTTTCTAAAATTTACCTGCAAACCATCTACCTTAAAAGTATGTATAAGATTTGGTACTAAATAACTACCAAGGTTTGATATGCTATTAAATCAAATACCCTAACTAATCCTATATATATTCAAGACATGGATATTTATAAACAGGATTTGTTATTGATTTACCTCCAAGGATTGGTATGCCATAAATACCAACTGTGAGTTAACGAATAGGTAATGTTGAATAGAATTATTAGTATTAAAGAGTAATATTTGAAACTGTTTAACTGGGTGCAAGAACTGAATCATTGATATTACATTGTTATACTTGGAACAGTTTGACTGCGCAAGTTAATGAAAACTGAAGAATAGAATTATTAGTTTTAGATAGCAATACTTGAAACCATTTAATGCGAGCAAACAAATTAGCTCTAACTTTATAAAAAAATAAAATTATCTACCAGCTTTCAAACCATATATGTACAAGGGCCATTAGATAAGTTTCCAGACTTTGTACAGGCATTTAAAGTTGTTGTAGACTCTTGAAAATTCACTATGTTATTGCTATACATCTTATGCGATGACTGACTACTTTCTATGATTTCAGGTTAAAATCAACAGCTACGGCAGCAATTAGAATACACCCTACTAAAACCTGATTGTCACAGCTGGTGAATTTCAAAAATGCAATCTGGACGTGAGTACACTTTAGAAGAACAATATGCAATAAAATTCTGTTTTAAACTTGGAAAAAATGCCACAGAAACGTATGGAATGCTTCAGACTGCTTTTGAAGCATCTTGCATGAATCAAGCATCAGTTTTTGATTAGCATAAGAGATTCAAGGAATGCAGGGTGTCTGTGAGGAAGGATGAGAGCTGTGGGAGGAGTAAGGAAGTCAGAACACAGAGTTGATTGGCCAAATAAATAATTTTATGGATAAGGACCGTCGTGTGTCTATAGAGACAATAAGTGCACATTTTGATGTCAGTGTGGGAACTGTACACACAATTATTTGCTCGGAACTGAAGATGCGGAAGATTTGAGCGAAGTTTGTCCCAAGGGTGCTCAGAGAAGATAAGAAAGAAAGACGTTGTCATGACAGCAGGGAGATGGTCGAGCTGATCAATTCAGATCCTGCAGTTCTTGATGCTCTGGTGACCTGCGATGAAAGCTGGATCTTCTGTTATGACTCAGAGACCAAGAGACAGAGTTCCCAGTGGAAGCATGCTGGCTCTCCCAGACCCAAGAAAGCCAAGCAGAGCAAATCCACCCACAAACCTTTGATGATTCCTTTTTTTACAAGACTGGCATGATCTACATGCACTGGGTTCCCATTGGACAGACAGTCAACAAGGTATACTATGTTGAGGTTTTAAGGGCGTTCAGGAAGTGATTTCGTCGGAAGAAGCCAGCAACTCTTCAAATCGGGTCAGTGGCATTTCCAGCAGGACAATGCACCAGTCCACAACTCCATCCTTTTCACAGACTATCTGACCAAGATAGGCATCAAGACAGTTCCTCGGCCTCCCTATAGTACAGACCTTGCTCCCAGTGACTTTTGCTTATTCCCTAAGCTCAAGGAAAACCTTAGAGGCTGTTGTTATGAGACAATTGAGGAGATGAAAGAGGCTGTGACGAAGGTTATTGACACGCTCATACAAGAGAACTTCCATGGGGCCTTCCAGAAGTTGTTGGAACGTACAACAAGTGCATTGCAGCCGGAGGAGATTACTTCGAGGGGGACTAGAGTTTCATGTGTGTACTATCAATAAAAGTGCCCATACGAAAAAAGTCTGGAAACATATCTAATGAGCTTCGTATATCCATTTAACTGTCTGCAAACTAATGAGTAAGGTTAAATTGAATTATTAGTGTTAGATAGACACACTTGAAGCTGTGTGCAAAGGAACGAGCTCTGGCTCGATTAAAAATTTTACAAACAATTTGTTCCCAAATCATATATATTTGAAGTATATATATATATATATATATATATATATATATATATATATATATATATATAAGATTTGGCACTAAATATTCTTCAAGGGTTGAAATGTGGTAAAATCCAACCAACCAATCAACCAACCTCCCCATCTACCAACAAACCAACCAACGAACCCATCAGTGCCATAATTACGAGGTTCACTCAAATTCGGAGTGGTAGCACTTGTAAGGATCTCGTCTTTAGGTCAAATAAAGCTGTTTGAAAATAATTAGTATTGGATCTATATAACTGTGTGCAAACAAATGATTATTATTAAGCAGAGTTATTAACGTTAGATAGGAATACCTGAAACCATTCAACAGTATGCAAATTTTTTGTATTAAGAATAATAACTTGAAGCTACAAATGTTTACAAAAGATTAATGAAATTTTTAATTTTGTAAATGGTCTTTTTCTCTGTCGGCGGGGGTTAGTAACCCCTGTAAAATGGCAAGACTCCCTCAAGAAAGGTGGGGTAGCTAAGTGGCATCTGGTGGTGAGGTTTTAATTCTGGAGCTCTAGGTGTATAGATTCACTCTTTTATGGCTATTAATCCAAGGTGCACTCTGACCCGGACTATAACTATTTCAGCCAAATAGAACAGTTTGAGAATGATTCGTATAAGAATAATTGATACCATAAAATTGTGTGCAAATTATTTGCATTAAGAATAGTTATATGATGCAATGATTTTTTTCAAAGGATTATTGTTATTAGTTTGTTGAAACCAAATGATTTCAGGCAAATTCCATGATAGGAATACTTGATTTAGTTTCTTTGATTAATGGCATATCAATCTTTGAGGGTCATTTGATGCTAAAGCCATCCTTACAGAAAGATAGTTAGTCGAGGGTGAGCCGAAGGCTTCCTTTTTCAATAGCTACTACACCGAGGTGTTGGGGAGAGCGCTACTCCTTTCCCTGGATTGCTCCACTTTACTCTTGATACGTACCTTATATTGCTGAGTGTTAAGCAAGGAGGTATCAAGTACCATTTTTAAAGTCTTTGGTATGACGCGACCTGGGATTGAACCCAGGTCTCCCGGACCATTGGCGAACACTCTGCCCAATGAGCCGGTACAAAGGACATTAGTGGTACTATTTAACTTACATCTAGGGAATGAAGAGATATATACCTTTCCCGAGAGTATTAGTCCGAAAGAGAATGCAATAGCGTGACTGGATGTCGAACTCGCTTACTCCGATGTCCCAGTGCAACATATAAGTCACTACACCACCGGAACTTCCTCCAAGAATACTTGAAACTGTATAACTGTGTGTAAAGAAATCATTATTATTAAACAGAGATAGTTATTTAAAGCCATATAATTGTGTATGCATTATTAGTATTACTTAGGAATAGCCGATAACATATATAACAGAGCAAATAAATGATTAATATAGTAAAAAAATTACGATTTGAAAAATGATTGCAATGAAACATTGAAAATACTTGAAATCGTACAAATACTTGCAAATGATTATAATTAAATTGGGAAAGTTACTTTAAATAGTATAATAGTATATAAATTATTTGGTACGATTTCTTTCTTTAATTGAGTATCAACCTTCGTGGGCCATTTGATGCCAAACGTATTCTTGTAGAAGAAGTAGTACTTAACTCATAGCTGGGGTGAAGGGAGAGAAGCACGTCCATACCTTTCCTCGAGGTATTTATTCGAAAGTGAACGAAATTGAGTTACTTGTGTTCGAACCAATTTTCTACATCGTCGCAGTTCAGTATCTTATCCACTCTGCCACAGGAACTCCCCCAGGGATATCAAGTATTTGATAAGAATAGCTGAAACTATCAAACTGTGTGTGAATTATTTGTATTTGATGAGAATACTTGCTATCATATAACTGTACTAACAAATAATTACAGACAAACAAAACATGTTATCCAAAAAAAAGTAGTAGGAACCATGGTTATAATCAAACATTTACAAATTAAACAAATTCCGGCATTAAATAACCCATAAAGAGTTGATATGCTGTTAAATAAATTAACGTAACGAAACCTATTAACGATCGTATTTGATAATAGTCGTATAAAGACCGAAACATTACACAGGAAATAAAATTGTTTTGACACAAACATCAGGTTTTCTAACACACTCACACACACACACACATACATACGTATATATATATATATATATGCAAACGCGCGCGCGCGCACACACACACACATATATATATATATATGTGCGTAGATTACTTCTGACTCTGTTGGTAGTCGTATATATATATATATATATATAATCTATATGTATTTCTATATGAGCATATTCTCTTCACAAAAGCAAACGCGTGTCTGTATGAAAGAGAATCATGTTTCCTGTTTTTTTTTACATCATTCACTAACTGTTATCTCTTTCGAAGACCATTCATATATTATATCTTACTTCTAACCGTCTTTTCAGCTTGTCGATAGCATACTCCACCTTATGACCTTAGCTATCTGGCGCCAGTGATAAATTCAGGATCTAATATTTTCTCAAACACTGTGAGAAAATGAACCTTTCAAATTAAAACCAAATATCATGGGCTCTTTCTCTCGTTTTGTCTCTGTCTTTCTATATCACACACACACACACACACACACACACACACACACACACACACACACACACACACACACACACACACACAGGCTAATATATATATACATATATATATATATATATATATATATATATAACAACTAACCGAATTAGGATAAAAATCATAAAGAAAAGGATTTCAAATCGAAATTAAAACAAATGATTGTGGATATGAAAACGCAGCCCTTGTTTTTAATGACAGTAAAAAAAAAGATTTAAAAAGTCTGAAAGTGGTAGAAAAAAATTTAGTTTAACTTTTCCTTTTAAAAGTAGAAAATAAGGTGGGTAAGTTTTTAAAATGAGTTAATAAACATTTCTTAGTCAAATGCCCTACAAACTATTCAGCAGAAATAAAATAATGATCAGTTACATCTTTAAGAATAATATGCAACAGATTATACAACCCCAGCAAAAAAAAAAAAAAAAAAGAAAAAAAGAAAAAATACAACAAAAACAAACAAAAAACATCAAGATTTTGAAAACCAAATGATTCTGGTTGTAATTTCAGATGTAACGAATTTCTTTTTGAAAGAAAATGTCTAACGAAAAATCAAGAATAGCAAGCTACTGAAAATGTCCTGCATGGATCAAATATGATCAACACAGGATCAACGTAGATAACTTTTAAAGAAAAGGTTTAATAATCTTAAATCTTCCTTGAATAAAAGTTTCTTTGGTAATGAAGAGTGAAAAATGGAATAAAACTACGACTAAAAGCGGAGAATTCTAAGGAAATCATATCCATGTAATGAGGGTAGGAAAATTTGAAATCTATACTTAGATACCTCCAGGATTATTGGAATTTCAAGGAATGGATTTCTCTCTAACAAAAGAGCTCAACTAGTATCAAAATGTCAGCATAAGGCAATGAAAATGAACCTTACTGAATTTTTAGTCATGGGATGTGGTCTCGTGACAACGGGCGGAAGATAATATAAAATCAGATTATACTACCTCATGATCAAAAAATTGGGAAGCTTGTACGTAAGTTGATTTTATTATATATATATATATATATATATATATATTGGCAGCATTTCTTCATTGATACATATTGATTGAACATTATAGACATTTTTTGTCAATATATTTTTTGTTAATCCTTTCGAGTTGCCGTATCGATCTTATGATATTCAACGGGAATTGGTTGATAAACCTTCCATAATTAGTTATTTCCCAATATAACAGCACTTTGGAATACAGACATGATCTCGTAAAGAGACAAATTACACTCTGTAACGATAACATCTATACACTAAATCTTGAAACACAAAAAAATCCGAGATCAACTCGAAAGCTCCATTACATCTGAACAACTCCACGAACAAGATAACAGACATTCTGCAATCATTAACAAATGTGATTACGAACACAAACTTACTCTTCAAAAAAAAGAAGCTCAACAACCTTTACAAAGGTCACTTAGTGCTTCCAAAAAATAGTGACAGATGTATCAATCTCTCGGACTGTAATTTAACTCAATATCAAAAAGATTTTCTCAACTTGGAACCCAACTGCCAATCATTTCCAGGACATACTAGCATCAACAAAAATACAGAAATTGAAATTTTATACCAGAATGTTTTAAAACTCCGGGATAAAAAGGTAATTTCAATCAAACCTGAATTCCTTGATCTTCTTAAGTCTGAAGCCATTAAAAATAGATACAATAAAAAACAACCTACATTACTGACTCATTAACTAAAAATTGCCGCTAAAGAATTACGCAATCACCTCAACATCATAAAAAGACAGACAAAAACATTTTTGTTGTACTCCATGAAACAGACAACGATTCAAATTTACAAAATATTCTCGATGACCATACCAAATTCAAAAGATTAAATAAGAATCCCACCAACCAACTAAAATCAAAAATTAATAAACTAATCACTGCTAATAATGCGGAACGTAATAGCACAAAACTATCCAAAATAATCGGTGATTATAAACCCGGCAATCTTTTCGGAACCGTAAAAATACATAAACCTAATCGTCCTCTGTACCCAATTATATCACAAATACCTACACCGATTTATGAACGCACAAAAACAATAAAACAAATTATTTCACCTTACTTACCTAGAAAATAAAACATAAAATCTAATATAATAACCCATCTCTCCTTCCTTTTAAAATCAGCCCTAATTTACTTCGGAAAATACTCCTAACATGCACTACTGAAGTTCCATTTGATGACCATCTTGGTAATATTTACGTTCAAACAGATGGGGTATCTATGAGGTCTGTCCTGGGCCCGATCTTCGGTAATTTCTACATGTCCGACCTCGACAATAAAATGTTTAATAGCATTAGAAAACCTACAATATATCTAAGATATGTTGATGATATGCTTATTCTTACAAATGATATAAATGAAATCAACATACTTCAAGAGACCTTCCAAAAAAAGAAAATTCAGTTCTTAACTTTACTCATAAACTAAGCAAAAACAATAAAATTTCCTTTTTAGATGTTCTTATTGATAGTAACAATAATAATGATAACTTCACTACTTCTACTGACAAAAAAACCCTCTAACAACTTTACTCTCAACTCTAAAAGTGAATGCCCCTTCCCAAATAAAAAAAAAGCAATTATTAATAACCTAATATCCCATACTAAACTAATCTCCTCCAAAACAATATTTTATAAAGAAATAAAACATAAAGCATAAAACAAAAAAAGCATAATAATAATAATAATAATAATAATAATAGCGAGAATAGATAAGACACAAAAAACAGCAGACGTAAGTTATGTAGTGATAGAGAGGAAACGATCAATCACATAATAAGCGAATCCAGCAATTAGTACAGAAAGAGTATAAGACTAGGTACGACTGGGGGGGGGGAGCGCAAGGTGATCCACTGGATTGTGCAAGAAAATGAAATTTGACCATACGAACCAATAGTATATGCACAACCCAGAATCTGTCCTGGAGAATGAGACACACAAATTCCTCTGGGATTTTGAGATACAAATGGATCATCTAATCTCGGCCAGTCGACCAGACCATATAATAATTAACAAAAAAAGTGAACTTGCTAGATTGTGGACTTTGCTGTCCCGGCGGACCACAGAGTAGAGATGAAAGAATGTGAAAAGAGGAATAAGTACCTCGACCTTGCTAGGAAATTGTAAAAATTGTGGAACATGAAAGTGATGATTATACAAGTTATGGTTAGTGCTCTTGCTACAGTCACCAAAGGATTGGTACAAGGACAGGAGGACTTGGAAATAATGGGATGGATGGAGACTGTTCAAACTACAGCATTGTTGAGATCAGCCAGAATACCATCAGCTAATGCAGATGTGAAAAGCTCTCAAGGAATATTATAATAATAATAATAATAATAAAACTCTAGAGAAGGAATAATAATAATAATAATAACTCCTATGGGACTTTAACATACAAACGGATCACCTAATCCCGGCCAGAAGACCAGACTTAATAATAATCAAAATAATAAAAAAAAGAGAACTTGCAAAATAGTCGACTTTGTGGTCCCGGCTGACCACAGAATAAAACTGAAAGAATGTGAAAAGAAGGATAAGTACCTCGACCTTGCTAGGGAATCGAAAAAACTGCGGAACATACAGGTGACAATTATACCAATTGTAATTAGTGCGTTTGGAACAGTAACTAAAGGATTACTAAAGGGACTAGAGGACTTGGAAGTTAGCGGACTAGTGGAGACCATCCAAACGACAGCATTATTGAGAACGGCCAGAATACTAAGAAGAGTCCTGGAGACTTGAGGAAACTTGCTGTCACTCAGACTCCAGTGAAAAACCATCGGCTAACGCTAATGTGAAAAGCTCTAATGAGTGAATAATAATAATAATAATAATAATAATAATAATAATAATAATAATGACATTTCTCATCCTCTTGTTACGTGTAAACTTTGTTTTTCCTGAAATAACATCTTATTCCAGATGAAGCTATTTATGTAGCAAAACATGTGAATTAAATTTTCCGTATTTTCTCTTTTTCCTCATTCTTATGAATTTTATTATGAATAGATGTATACGCATTCATACAAATTTATATTTGATTTCAATGTTAGAAAGTTTAATGTAGAATTATACCAAATAACATGCATTTTGCAAAAAATTACTAAAATGCAAATGCACAATACAAATAGCGACATTCAACGTTAGAACCTTAAATAAAATAGGACAACTACCAGAGCTGACTGCATCGGCGATAGATCATAATAGAGACATAATATGCATACAAGAACTCAGTACACTTCATAGCGAGGATATTAAACATCAGGATACTGGCAATGGATGGACACTAGCCACTGCATCTGCATAGAAAAGCTCTGTCAATGCAACGATAGGAGGTGTAGGTATACTTACAGGACTACAGACCCTAAAATCACTAAATAGCATAGAGAAAATACAACCTAGGATGATGGTAGCTACTTTTAAATGCAACCCCAGCGCAACAATCATCTGCTACAGTCCTACCAATGTTAGTGAAGAAACTGACCTCATCGCTTTCTAAAATGAGTTATCCCCCTTGTTCATAGCTTCCCTAAACACAACGTTCTCGTCATTGGTGGAGACATGTATGTCCAAATTGGTAAAAACGTAAACCACAAATTCAGCCAACACAACTCGTCAAACCGAAATGGGAAACATCTAACAGATTTAACGCTAGAAAATAGATTAACATGCCTCGATACAAAATTTCAGAAAAGAGAAGGAAAACTATGGACCTACACCAACGCAAATGATACTAAAGCACGTCTTTATGAATAAGAAATGGAATAATAGCGCAGGGTGTGTCCCCCATCATCGAATTGTCACAGCAAAAATACGACTGAGTTTGCGATGGAATACGACTCGAACAGCAAAAATACGACTGAGTTTGCGATGGAATACGACTCGAACAGCAAAAATACGACTGAGTTTGCGATGGAATACTACCCGAACAGCAAAAATACGACTGAGCCTGTGATGGAATACTACCCGAACAGCAAAAATACGACTGAGCCTGCGATGGAATACTACCCGAACAATAACCATTGAACACTATGACTGGTTCCTGCTCAATAACAGGGATATTAGAGATAGATATGCGTTAACACTAAGAAACAAATTCGATGCACTACAGGAGAAGACAGAAATACATACTCCGAATGACGAATATGAGAATTTCGTCAATGCCCACTTAGAAGCGGCAGCAGAATGCATACCAACTAAAGAAAGAGCTAAACCTAGAGTCCCATGGGAGACATAAGCAGTTAAAAAAAAGCGAGCAGACGTGAAAACTACTATCAAATGCAATTGAAAGTATTTAGTATTATTTGCGTAGGTGTAGGTCCATAGTTTTCCCTCCCTGAAACTTAAAAAGGTCCAAAATGAATTAGCTAACATATACCTAAAAGAACAAACAGAATAAATACAAAATCAGATCAATAAGATTCTCTAATCTTATTGATCTGACTCGGTTGAAGATAGACAATCTAGGATAGCATGGCAAACGGTAAACGAAGTAAGCAGAAGGAAGAGCACTGCGAAAGCTAAATTGAAAGCTACCAGCTAAGAAGAACGAATACAACTATGTAAACAACATTTCGAGAATTTACTCGGATACTCTCCGAAAGTCACTCATGAACCAATCGCGAAAGTTATTAGTAAAGAATTAAACATCAAACTAGAACAGTTTACACAAGAAAAACATGACTCAGTACTAAGAAAAATTAAAAATAGAAAAGCAGCAGGGCTTGATAAAATACCTTCAGAAGTATGGAAGACCAGGGAATTCGACGACATACTTTTCCGACTTTGTAATGCCGTATATAATCAAAACACAATAGACGGATGGACAAAGGGATATATTCTCCCCTTCCCTAAGAAGGGCGGCCTCGGATTAGCCAAGAACTACCGAGGTATAACCCTTACATCCATAGCGGCCAAGGTATACAATGCTCAAATACGCAACTGCATAGAACCCAAAATTGAGAACATACTTAGGAAGAACCAAAACGGCTTTCGGAGAAATCGATCCACAACGTCATGAATTTTGACAATCATAATTCTTGAAGGTGTACGTGCAAAAAACTTAGAGGCAACAATATTATTTGTCGACTCCGCCAAGGCCTTTGACTCCATACACTGAGGAAAGATGGAGCAAATACTACTTGCCTACGGCCTACCCGAAGGAACAATCGCAGCCATAATGATACTATATAGAAACACGGCAGTAAAAGTCCATCCCCCGGATGGAGACACAGACTACTTCGATATCGTAGCAGATGTGCTGCAAGGAGACACATTAGCCTCATACCTCTATATCACCTGTCTATACGTGCTTAGAACGTCTATTGATAAAATAAAAGACAACGGCTTCAAGCTGATAAAAGGGAGAAGCAGAAGATACCTCGTACAAACAATAATGGACGCGGACTACGCCGATGACATAGCGCTTTTGTCCCAAGCCGAAACCCTGCTACATAGTCTGGAACGAGCAGCTGCAGGCATAGGCCTCCATGTAAACGCACACAAGACGGAATATATTCGCTTTAATCAAAGAGGCGACATCTCCACACTAAACGGTAGCTCTCTGAAACTAGTTGACAAGTTCACCTACCTAGGAAGCAGTGCCACATCAACCGAGACATACATCAACACGCGACTAGCAAAGGCATGGACAGCTCTCTATAGGCTATCGGTCATATGATATCAGACCTGACTGATAAAATGAAACGCAATTTTTTCCAAGCAGCAGTCGTATCGATACTGCTATATGGATGCACTACTTGGACGCTAACTAAACGTGTGGATAAAAAGCTTGACGGCACAGGAATGCTGTGAGCAATATTGAACAAGCACCCCATAAAGCAGCAGTTGTACGGCCACCTACCATCCATCATGAAAACTATCCAAATTAGACGCAGCAGACATGCGGGACACTGCCTAAGAAGTAAGGGCAAACTTATAAGTGATTTTCTCTTGTGGACCCCTTCATGGACGAGCAAAGACAGGACGACCAGCTAGAACCTACTAACAACAACTCTGTGCCAATACAGGATGTAGCCTTGAAGACCTACCAGAAGCGATGGACGATAGAGAAGGCTGGCGGTAGAGGGTGAGGGAGATCTGTGCTGGTGGCGCAACATGATGATGATGATGATGATTCTATTAGAAATAATGAAATATTGATACGTTTGCTTTTGAAGAAAATTCTCTTTTCATTAAAAATACCAGGAGTGTACTTATTTATTAGCTATACTGTAAATAAAAATAAACTTAATCACTGGAAATCTATCTATCTGTATATATACATAAACATAAAGATATATACATATGTAAGGATCTGTGTGCGAGTGTAAGTAAAATGATTATATGTACTTATAAATGCGAGTGAATAAAACTTGTCTTCATAATATGATCACACACACACACACATTCACATTGTGAAGACGAGTTAGATTATATATATATATGTTTATATACACACATATATACGTGCATATACATGTATATGTGTGTGTATATATATATATGTTTGTGTATGTACACGCACGTGTGGAAAATAGTTATGTATATTAATGAATGTATGTGAATCGAGCCTAATTACCTTTACGATATATATAAAAAGTAAAGTTGGCGACCATAGTCGAGGGTGACCCGAAGGCTCCCTTTTCGATAGCTTACTACACCAAGGTGTAGGGGAGGGCGCGACTCCTTTCCCTGGATTGCTCCACTTTACCCTTGATCCGTACCTTATAATGCTGAGTGTTAAGCAAGCACGCATCAAGTACCATTTTTTGAGTCTTTATATATATATATATATATATATATATTTTACATTATATTTAAGTGTATGTTTGTAAGTATATGTGTATGTGCGTGCGTGTGTGTGTGTGTGTGTGTGTGTGTGTGTGTGTGTGTGTGTGTGTATGTGTGTGTGTGTGTGTGTGTGTGCATGCATGCCTAAGCGTGTATGCAAATTTATATATAATGTTTATAAAAATGTTTCATTCCACAATAGCGCCGCTGTGAAAGGAATATTTACTGATTTAACCAACACGGATTCATTTGTTTGTGACGGCCAATTTTCCCACCACCTTTCACATGACCTCAACCCAAGCTAAACCTTTTTGAAAACTTGTTCACAGTGAGTCTTTATTCACTTCGACTACCGCATTTCCTCTATCATCGTTTCTTCCGATCAGTATATAACCTTTGGGGTTGAGCGAGTGTCATTTTCCTAAGTTACAGTCGGACAACATTACAACACCCCCCCACAACATATGTGTATGAGTGTGTGTATGTGTGTGCGTGCGTGCGTGCGTACGTTCGTATGCATTAAACTGCCAAAACGGCACACCATAGCGAAAAAATTCTTGTGAAATGCTAATTAGAATCATTCACACCTTCCAAAGTAGATATTTCTATATCATTATTTAATTATTACTATGGGAACCCAACGACGTAACTTTTCATTTAATCTATCTATCTATCTATCTATCTAATTTTGTCAGCGTAGTTGGATGAAATAGCATTGACCAGAATAGGATTCTACTTCTAGAATCTCAGACATCGAAAAATATTTTCGGATCCCTAAAAACGCTGCTTCATGTCTATACATCTGTGTTAACAAGTTAAATGTTTCTGTTGCCGTTTTATAAAGAATTTGATGTCATATTCCATTTTTCTGACACATTTAACCAAACATACTTGTAATAATCCAAGATTATTCAATTGAATGTGAATTCCGAGAAGCAAACAGGAACTTCATGTTTTCATACGTGTTCACGGTCATCATTGCTTTGCTGATTTTCAATCACAATTGTCAACATATGAAAACAAAACAAACTAAAAACAAAACAAAAACTAAAAACTTCTGCAGAGTGACCTAGTATCTATCTTTTTTATTTTGGTTTGTTAATCTTTAACTCTCTCTTCCCCTCCCTGTCAGTCTGTATTTCTCTCTCTCTCTTTCTTTACACACACAGACACATACACACACACACATATATATATAAGTGCGCACGCGCGTGCGTGTGTGTGTGTATGAGCGTAAAATTACCCAGAAGCACTTTCACCGGAAATTCTTTGTTAACAAAGACAGCTATCTCAATATGTATTGGTGCAATAGCGTTGTACAAAGTAGAATTCTCTTTCCTTTTATCAATAGCCAGGTGTTCTTTTTTTCTCTCTGTAGACTTACGCCTGAATCGTACATCTTTTCTTTGACCATTGTTATTTTCTTTCGACCGGGCGTCCGACTGTCCTGGAGCGAATGAAAGAAGGTTGTTGATTCGGTCAAAACTACGACTCGGAAGTATTTAATGAGCGAAGACATTTGTGTGTGTGTGTGTGTGTGATGCAGAGTCTTGGCCGTGGAAAAAGTTACTGGAGCTTCAATAAGGCCTGAAAGAATTCCTCGAGAAATAGGTTATATTCTTTGGAGTTGAACTGCGAATGATTGATAAAGAAGGATAATGTGAACATTGAAGGAAAAATGAGTGCATCCTTTCATTTTATTTCAATGACGGCGTTAGTTGGGGACTCTTATTCTTGTAAGAGATTTGCAAAGGAAGCTAGTCTTGGCACTGGAGTTCCACTTCACATACAGTACACCCGATTGCATTTGAAAGAAAATGCTGTCTACAGATGCTACGGAAACTTTTTTGTAAGTGACTCTGTTGAAAGAAACGATTTCGTTATTTTTTAAGATGCTGATAAATATGGTTAGTAAAGAAG
This sequence comes from Sepioteuthis lessoniana, assembly GCA_963585895.1. Taxonomy (NCBI): domain Eukaryota; kingdom Metazoa; phylum Mollusca; class Cephalopoda; order Myopsida; family Loliginidae; genus Sepioteuthis; species Sepioteuthis lessoniana. Next base: position 42,464,220 of record OY757916.1, on the reverse strand, counting down.
TAAAAAGAAAATAATATATCATAAAAATAGGAAAGAAAGAAAGAAAGAAAAATGAGATGAGAAGAAAAAGAAAAAAACAGAGTATCAGAAAAAAGAAAGAAAGGAGACAAAAGACTGAACGAGAAAAAGAAGAAAAGAAAAGAAAAAAAGGAAACGGAGGAAGTAAAGTAAAAAAAAATGTGTGTGTGTGTGTGTGTGTGTATTTATACTTATAAAAATGTGTTTCGCACATATTCAGGGTCAGTGACAGGAGATACTATGTTTGATTGTTTGTTTGGGTTTCATGGCATATTAACTTTTGTAGGTTATTTAATGTCAAATCCATTTTTATACAAATGAACAATTCTATTTCAAGCCATTCAGTTTAGCATAAGTACACAGTCTAATTGTCAAAAACATTTCTATTTCAAGCTATTCCGTTTAGTCAAACAATTCTAATTCAAGCAATTCAGTCTAGTTTAAGTATAGTTTTTGTTTGCACACATCTAAATGTCAAAACAGTTATATTTAGAACAATTCAGTTTAGCATAAGTACAGTTTGAATGTCAAAAACAGTTCTATTTCAAGTAATTCAGCTTAGCATAAGTACGCAATTTACATGTCAAAACAGTTCTATTTCAAGCAATTCTTTTTAGCACGCAGTTTACTTGTCAAAACAGTTCTCTTTCAAGTAATTCAGTTTAGCATAAATATGCAGTTCAGTTCTATTTGACCCCTAGATAGGACCCTATCAGGTGCTTCCACTCCGGGCCAGAGTGGACCTGGGAAAGATGGCAGTGTAGGGGTACTCCGCATTCCCGAAAGCTTCAGCATTACTGGAACCTCACCATCAGATTGTTCATATCCAGGACACTTGTTGCGGGTGTCTTACCCCTCTGCAAAGATGCAATTGGTGTATTTTGATTTGATTTTTTGTATGAACTTTTCCTTTTATGATGTAAAAGTCGCATGGTTTTCTATTTTCTATTTATTGTTATCATTATTCTCTATTTTCTATTTTCTCTTTTCTCTTATTAATTTGTTTACCAACTCCTTTGCCTGAGCGGGATGCAACATAATGTCTATTTTAAGCGTAGTTTAACAGATTCGAATTCAGAGTTTTCCATCTCATAGGCCGATTACCATACCAAAGTTAAAGATCCAATCTGCCTTTCTATTTACCGATAGTTGGAGGGAAAATAGTTGGATTTATACCTTTCTCAACTGTATTAACGCTATCTAAAATGCAAATAGCCTCATTCAGGTTTTGAACTCGGGTCACCGTGTCTATTTCCTCGACGGTGACTATTACAATTACCTTATAGTTATTATTTTTAAAATTTTCTGTGATTTTTGTGATTTTTTTATAATTGTCTATGATTTTTGTGATTTTCTATAATTGTCTGTGATTTTTCTAATTTTTTTTATCATTGTCCATGATTTTTGTGATTTTCTGTAATTGTTTATGATTTTTGTAATTTTTTTTAATTGCCTATGATTTTTGTGATTTTTTATAATTGTCAATGATTTTTGTATTTTTTTTTGTAATTATCCATGATTTTTGTGATTTTCTGTAATTGTCTATGATTTTTGTGATTTTCTATAATTATCTATAATTTTTGCGATTTTCTATAATTGTCAATGATTTTTGTGATTTTCTGTAATTGTCTATGATTTTTGTGATTTTCTGTAATTGTCCATGATTTTTGTGATTTTCTATAATTATCTATAATTTTTGTGATTTTCTATAATTATCTATAATTTTTGCGATTTTCTGTAATTGTCCATGATTTTTGTGATTTTCTGTAATTGTCCATGATTTTTGTGATTTTCTATAATTATCTATAATTTTTGTGATTTTCTATAATTATCTATAATTTTTGCGATTTTCTGTAATTGTCCATGATTTTTGTGATTTTCTGTAATTGTCCATGATTTTTGTGATTTTCTGTAATTGTCTATGATTTTTGTGATTTTCTATAATTGTCTATAATTTTTGCGATTTTCTATAATTGTCAATGATTTTTGTGATTTTCTGTAATTGTCTATGATTTTTGTGATTTTCTGTATTTTTTTTTTTTTGATTTTTACGAGTTTATTAGCCGTCACTCCGGCGCTTCACTGTGACATTCTTTTTCAAGTTTGGGTTTCAATTTGCAATCATGCAAAAAAAAATCCATTTTGGTTTCAGATTTTTGCATACAAATGCCCAGACCTTAAGAGGTTCGATAGGAAAATAAAGATCATTCACATACATTTGTACGTGAATTTATGGGTGTTTATGCTTTTGTTTTCATTAGTCTTCGAAAATCATATCTCATATTTATAGTTTATTCATGTTTTAACGGCTCTTAAAAGTCATACATATAACTCTTTTGGATAGATATGAAATAAAACAATAAAATTACAAAGGAATTACGCAGTTAAATTATTCATTAAAACTTGCTTTTTAAAATCTTCATACAAATTAGATATCCTATGACTAATCAACGACATTTGTTAGTACATACAATACTTTCAACTCGTTGATCATGTCAATTAACGAGATACTAATGCTCTGTTTGACATTGCTGCTTGGTGGTTTGAATAATATTGTTAACGGCTCCTGTTCCAAGGGCGGAAGCATCCACCTCAGGCAGCACCTTCTCCCTCACCTTAAAAGGGTAAGACCTGGGTTTATTGGTTAGCGCCTGAGACACACTTTGTGGAGTATGCCGATGTAAATAAAAAAATTTTCCCTGATCCTCGGGATACTTGCATCCCACATTAAACTGACTTTGTGTCAAATTCTGGATTCATCAGGAGCTGGATAAATCCTATTTATTAACGATATAAGATGATGTCAGCCGTTTGGTAGTGGGGCGGAAATACGCACAGAAATTCATATTAATTTGTATTGATATGATGTTCATGCTTTTCTTTTTTATTTTTTCTTTATAAGTTCTTTTTATCTTATTACATTTTTAAGGCATCATATGAAATTGGGTAAAAAATTATCGAGACTTGATCTTTTAAAGAGAGATGTTGCTGCAGTACCGTAATTCCTGGCCTCGGCCTGAAATTTGTTTCTCGTTGTATTCGAAGGGAAGAATATAGCTGAGAGAGAATAGACACGACAGATTATATATATATATATATATATATACGTGTTTAATCGGCTACACTACACTGATGATAAAAAGAATGTGAGTTGCGCAATTTTTTCTTCTTTTCTTCTTGAATTGGCCCAATGATATTTTTGTATTGAACACGATTTTATTTGCTACAGTCGCTTTAGTTCTTAAATTGACATCATGGTTTTTAGTTTTTAACCAAATGGTAATAGTACTTGTTTTAAAGTAAGATATATATATATATATATATATATATATATATATATATATATATATATCAAAATGAACAACTCCACGAAGAGATTCGTATTTTTTTAAGAATTATTTATTTCGTTTTTACATACAAGTATGTTTCCAGCTTGTTGCTTTCGTCAGAGAACATATGTTGCACAAGGCCATATAAATGGGGTACCCAAGAGATTCGAACTCACTCACTCGCCCCATTCATATGGCCTTGTGCAACATATGTTCTCTGACGAAAGCAACAAGCTAAATATTTCTTAAAATATATAAATCTCTTGGTGAATCTATTCATTTTGAAATATTTAGTGTTTCCTCTCCTTGGACTAACAACAACAAATTTTTTTACTCACACACACACACACACACACACACACACACACACACACACACACACACACACACACATATATATATATATATATATATATATATATGACCTTATCCTACTATCTATTAGTTAAATAGTACCACAGGTGTTCTTCTACATGGATTACTTTAGCATTAAATAACCCACGAAGATTAATATAGCATTAAACAAAGAAACCAAACCAGGCTAATGTGGTTTGAATCCTTTAAAACTACTTTTTTTTATATTGTTTTCATTTTTGGCACGAAATAAAAAGGAACCTTGGAGATAAGAGAAAGTTTCTCCAGAGAAATCAAAAAGGGAACGTGATCTTAACAATTTAGTAGTCAGTGAATGGGGGTCACAGGGCCGATATATCACGTGGCTTGGTGTCAATATTGTTCTGATAACGTAGTGATACGAACTAGGCCACTCTGATCTGCGACAGGCTCAACACAACACGGTACAAATTCTTATCTTTCTCAACTGACTAACACATTCAGTCTTCACGAGTGCTACCGATTTAAGAAATATTGATCTATATAATCTGTTCTTTCTTATTTAAATAAAATAGGATGAAAATGTAGAAAAAAGCAATAAATGTTACGTAATGTTATGTTATATTAGATATATCATTATATTAGATATGTTATATTAGATATATCATTTCTTCGTAAGGCTCCCGCACCCCCACACATATATATATAAGTTTGATCATCGTCACTTTCTTTTTAAAATTTTTATCGAACTTATTTTGAAAGATGAAAAAACTTGAGAAACGATGTGCACAAAGTGTTGAACTGCAGAAATAGCATCTAGCATTTTAGTAGCGAGAACTTTTCAGCACCCTTCGTAGGCACACACACACACACACACACACACATATATATATATATATATATATATATATATAAGTATAGTATTGTTTTAAGAAAATTAGAGGTGTCTTCTCACGTTTTCACAAGAATTTATTTTTTTTATTTTAAACGGTGAAAGGTTTACTAATTATATAATTATTTTTAAATACACATTATGTAAGTTCCATCCATTATAACTGGAAATTTGTCGCTGTTAATTAATGTAATTCCGCGTGTCTAATAATGGTTAGAGGTCTGCAGTTGTAACAATACTATTGAATGACACCTAAATTCTAACTAGACATTTGTTTTTATATTCTCACAAAATTTTGTCAGAAAATAACTTGGAGTGACAGAATATGAAAATTTTTGTACACTATTTTAATTTGGGTTCTTTGTTTAATAGCATATCAACCTTCGAGGGTTATTTAATACCAAATTAATTCTTATAGTAGAATAGTAGTGGTACTGTGTAACCCATTGCTTAGAGGATAGAGACAGAGATGTACATACCTTTTCCAAGAATATTAGTCCTATTGTAAATGTAATAACGCGACTGTCTGATTACGATATTGCAGTCCAGCATGCTAGTCACGACACCACAAAAAAACCCCAGCGCATTATTTCAAAGACTAAAATTATTAAACAATTAGAATAATGTCAGCTAAAGTAACAGATAAATTTGAAAAGAAATTCAAAATAAGTCTTGATAAATGATTAGCTTGAAATAATAACACACTTCATGTAAAACCGAACCATTTTGACGATGAATTCTTTATAACGGAACTTTTAAATCCTCATGGGTGCCGTAATAACGGAAGACTAATGTGTGTGTGTATGTGTGTGTGTTATTCTTGAGGGTCCTCGTACTTTCTTTAAATAGAGAATCGCCTTTAAGTCTTCCTGACTCCCTTATGTCGTCTCCTGGAAGATATCTGAGAAGTTTACGTTAAGATTCGATCGGTGACTTGGGAAATAAACAAACCAGATCTATTTCCTGGGTTCATATTCCGTCTTGGGTTGATTTGATAAGTTCGGCTGATCTATGCAGATCATTGTCTCCGGTTAAGAGGGTGGCTCCTAAGGTAAAGACGTTATAAGTTAATATACTGTTGGTTTAAGACTAGACCCTGATTTTCAAACAGCTACAGCCGTCATTGTATTTGCCTTAATCTGTTATAACGAGCAATGGATACTGAAGGCATGGGGTAATTTTGTTTATGCGATTTTAATAAGATAAAAATGTTTTCATAAATAAACATAAATACTCGTGTTTTTTTGTTTTTGTTTTTGTCTTGGTGATAGCGATATGGTTAGGTATTTTGTGTTAATGTTCTTAAAAGATATTAAAAACGAACAAAAGAAGAAAAATTAGAAAATAAGTAAACCCAGGAAACATTTTGAGCAATATTGATGACAAAAAAAAAAGAAAAAAGTCTGAAAGAAAGAGGGAAGGAAGGAAGAAAAATGGGAAGAAAATGAAAGAACAAACATGGATTAGAAATATAGTGGTTGACAGAAAAAAAGAGAAGGAAAGAACAAGAGTGGTTGAAGTAAGAAAGAAAGAAAGAAAGAAAGAAAGAAAGAATAAACTATGGTTTAGAATGTAGAGAAAGAAAAGTAAAGAAAAATAAAGCAGAAGGAAAAGGGTCGCAAGAAGTTAAACCAGAAAGAAATAAAGGAAGAAACAGCGGTGAGAAATAGAATGGCTCAAAAGAAATAAAGAAAGAAAGAAAGAAAAGCAGGTAGACAGAAAGATAAGAAAAAAAAAACAGTGTTGATAAAGAAAACAGAAAGAAAGACAGAAGTAAGATGAAACAGTAGTTTGATAAAACAGTGTACAGGAAAAAAAAGAAAAAAAGAAAGGAAGATAGAAAGAATGAATGAAGTAGAATTAAAAGGATTAAAAATGGAGAAATAATGGCAAAAAACGGCAAGAGACTCTTTGGAAAGCTGGTAAGAAATTTACCAAGTTGAACGAAAGCTACTAATATTTTCTATAATGTAGTTTGGCGATTTGTCGACATGTTGCTTCTTTTTCTTTTCTGGAAAATATTTGCTTAATGTCTGCCTTTTTGCTTCTGACAACACCGAAGCAAAATGTGACCTTATGAGAGAAACCGCGCGTGCACGATATTAGAATACAGATTGAGAGACCAGAGATGTAAGGCGCATATGTGTAAATATACCCATGTGCGTATTAATAAATGTATTATACACTCGAGGTCGCCACCGTCCGGCTAAGGCACCGATTTGTCCGGAAGGACGTAACTCTTCTGAGCCGGGAGGTAAATTTACTTACAGATGATATCGACTCACATCCAGTGAGCGTATTTTCCCCATATATAACTGCAGAATGGATATAAATGTGCTTTTAGCATTGCAATATATATGAATTTGGTTCTTTCTTTGTGTTATTATATAAATGCATTTGGGTATGCCCCCCCCAACACACACACACTCACGCCCACACATTCATACATTGACAGAATATAAAGTAAACCTCTTGGAATTTTTAATAAAAAGTTTTTTTCTAAAGTAAAGGTAGGATTTATCATTTCTCGTGGAACGTTTAGCAATAAAAACAGATATTATTCACAACTATTTATTACTAAACTCTGCATTAAAACTTTGTAACCTAAAATAAAATTGCAACTTCAGCACATAAAAATAAAATTGCATAAGTACATATGAGTTGCATACGTATTTTTGGATTGCTACGTATTTCTATTTTTCATCACTGTGTTTCCTTGCTGCATAGTTTGTCAATAAATGATACTTAATATTATCTGTTTTGATTGTCAAATGTTTCACATGAAATAATAAAATCATTGGTTTAGATGAAAATTTCTATTCAAAAAATAATGACGCGTGTACTTATTTATGGGTAATATACCTATATCCACCCAAATAACTTTAAAGCACAGGCTACATTTTATACCCATTAGCAAGAAGTGGATAAATTGTACTTTGAACTGTTAGACATACTCCTCTTTACACCGTAGTATCGTCTCAGCAAAGATTCGCCTGAATTCATGCTGAAATGAAAAACAAATAGTTAAAGCTTCACGAGATGACTGCTCCTCACTTACCAATAAAGATATAAGCAATCAATATATGATAGCTGTAAGAAACAAGTTTTATACTCTTCAGGGGATATCAGAAAGACATACTCAGAATGACAAATATGGAAATTTTGTTACCACCCATAAGTCGAAAAATTTGTTTGGAACAATCTGAACAATTTTTGCGAAATCGATCTTCAATATCACAGCTCTAATATTTCTCCAAAGCTTTTAATTTCATGCACAGAGGAAAGGTGGAGAAAATACTACAAGCATCTCGTCTCCCCAAAGAAAATGTTGCTACTATAATGATGCTTTACAAAAACACAACACTAGCTTTTTCGATATTGTCCCTTGAGTCTTGCAAGGAGATATATTAGCGCTATATATGATCATAATCTACCTAGATTACGTACTTCGAACGACAATAGATTTAATTAAAGGAAATAGTTTCACACTAAAAAGGACAAGAAGCAAATAATATAAGCAGAAAATTTGACAATTTGACGCAAACGATCATGCGTTTCTCTCAAATAGACGGGAAAAGCCGAATCTTTGCTGTATCTTTGAGTAAGCAACAAGAAGCATTGAGCTCAACGTGAACGCAAATAAAATTGAGTTCATCAATTTCAAACAAGAAGGAGCCATCTCTATTTTAAGCGGCAAGCCTCTAAATATAGAAGATCTGTTTATATACCCCGACAGTAATATCTCATGAACTGAAAGCGATGTCAACATATACCTAGCGAAGGTATGGATGATTGTTGACTGGCCATCAATCATATGGAAATCGGATTCTTTTGATAAGAGAAACATTTCTTTTTAGCGGTATCAGTGCTACTGTATACATGCACCTCTTGGACGCTGACAAAACCCTTTAGGAACTACACAAGAATGCTTCGTGCTGTTTTGAAAAAATCCTGGAAGCAACACTCCACAAAATAGCTGTTGTACGGCCACTTTCCCCACACCTCACAAACCATCCGAGTTAGACGAGTTGGAGAAGTAAAGACGAACTTATAAGCGACGTGGATACGCCAGTCTCGAAACTTACATAAGCTCTGTGCGGACATTTGATGCAGTCTAAAAGACCTCACAGGAGTGATGGACGATAGAGACGAATGGAGGGAGAGAGAGAGAAAGAGAGAGAGAGAGAGAGAGAGAGAGAGAGAGAGAGAGAGAGAGAGGGAGACGTATGTAAAGGAAACAAAACAGTTTTGGAAAAAATATGGTAATAGAAAGAATATAACGGAAAGCCGAATTGAGATATAACATGAAAAAGGAATTTCAAGGATTCAAAGAAGACACTAAGGTAGAAACACACCTGGACTCACTCAGAGAACACTCAAGAAATTAGCGAACTGGATAACTCCAGACCATGAAGGCATACAAAGATTTTTATTTAAAGAAAGAATCAGAGCACTAGGAGAAAAAGAAAATTTCAAATACATGGGAATATTGGAAGTGGACATCATAAAAAAAGCGGAATTTAAGCAAAAATAAGAAAAGAGTACCTCAGACGATCGAGAAAGCTTCTGAAAACCAATCTCTGCAGCAGAAATATCATCAGAAACAGTGCTCCTTTAAGCAATCCAGTAACATTCTTAAAATGGACAAGAGAGGAACTCAAGGAAAATGGACCAGAGGATAAGAAGATGACGATGCACAAGGCCTTATAACCGACAGATGACATAGGCAGACTACATGTGTCAAGAAAAGGTGGAAGAGGATTCGTTTGTTTTGAGGAATGCATCAATATGACTCGAAGACTATATTAAAAAACCCAAAGAAATACTAATTACAGCGGCCAGTAACAGCACTGACAACATAAGGACAAATAGAACAACAATCAAAACTTGGAAGCAAAAATGGGAAGAAAAACAACTGTATGGATATTTCAAGCGACACACAGGAAAAATCTCACACTTGAAAGATTTGGACATGGCTTTAAAAGAGAAACCTTAAGAAAGAAACTGAACCTCTACTAATAGCAGCACAAATCAACGCCGTAAGAACCAATTATATTAAAGTGAAAGTTGATAATTCCAAACAAAATAACGAGTGTTAGATATGTGGTGACAAAAACGAAACAATTAATCACATAATAAGCGAATGCGGCAAACTAGGGCCTAAGGAGTACAAGACTAGAGACTACAAGGTGGAAAAGGGGATCCACTGGGAATGGAAAATTTGACTATTCAAACAAATGGTATATGCACAAAGCAAAATCAGTTAGAGAGAGTGAGACGCATATGGATATTTGCTAAAAATGAAACTGTTATACAAATCATAAGAATCTACTGCAAAGATTTCGGAATGGAATTTGGGATTGGAAAAGGTGCTGTGCTAATAATGAAAAATTGGAAAAGAGAAACAGCAGACAGAATAGAAGTACAAAATCAGGAAATAATTAAAACTCTTGGAGAAAATCAAAATTCCAAGCATTTGGGAATATTGGAAGCGGATTGCATCAAATAAGCAGAGATAAAAAAAAGTAAGAAAAGTGTACCCCAGAAGAACGAGAAAACTTCTCAAAACCAAGTTCTGCAGGAATAAACCTTTGGGTAGTCCTCTCTGTTCGATACTCTGGAGCATTCTTAAAATGGATAGGGGAGGAACTCTGAAAAACTGACAAGGAAATTGATAACAATGCGTTAGACTTAACATCAGAGTCATCTACATATATGTGTTAAGAAAGATTGATGAGGAGAATGGCAAATGTAGGTTATATGATGATAAAGATGAAATGATCAATTATATGGTAAGCGATTGTAGGAAACATGCGCAAAAGGAGTATAAAACTAGACACGACTAGGTGGGAAAGGTGATCCACTGGGAATTCTTCAAGAAATTCAAAATTGTCCATAATACCAAATGGTAAATGCACAAACCAGAATCCGTTCAGGCGAATGGAACACATAAAATTTTCTGTAATTTTAAGATACAAACGGATTACCTAACCTCCCCCCCAAAACCCCCAAAAACTTGTTGTATAGTGAACTTTGCCGTCGCAGGAGACCACAGAACGAAAATAAAAAAAAGCGAAAATAGAGACAAGTACTTGGACTATATTCAGAGAACTAAAAAAAAGCTGTAGAACATGAGGGTAACGGCGATATTAACTGTTATTGGCGCGTCTGGATCAATCTTTAAAGACTTTGAAAAAAGCTGGAATATTGGAAATAGGAGGAGCATTGTTGAGATCTACCAAGATACTAAGAAGAGTCCTGGAGGCCTAAGGAGACTGACTGTTACTCAAACTACAGTAGAAGACCATCAGCTAACACTGGTAGGAAAAACTCATTAGGAGTATAATAATAACAGTAAAAAAATAGAAAACTGTATTAGCATTGTAAACTTTAAAATGTAACTTTAGTCCTTATCAATAGAGAATTTAAGTAGAAATATAATTTAACTTATTTATATATTTGGTCAGTTGTAGCATTTCTTGAATCTTCATCCATTATTTTTGACTGTTGATATTTCTCATTCCTTTCAAAGACGGTTCTCTAGTTTTTGTTAATAGGGCATACTTATTCTTTTGGAGCAGTTCAAGAAAGAACCGGTAGATAAAATAAAATCACGAAAAAAAAAAGTTTGCCTTTATCGCCAGAAGGCACGTGCGAGCAACGATTTTATTACGTTCACAACACTATCCTTGCAGACCAACGGTCTTACTCGTTTTTCAAGCCGCGTATGCGACATCCATGACCGTAAGAGTCAATCAGATCTGGTTCCAAAATGTGGTAACGGATTCTGCTCCATTTTGATCAGGGAACCATGAGCATTGGGAAGTGACGGATGGGAAGGAGTGTCAGGAGGTATGGCACACCCAGTAATTTTCTTTTACCTAATAGGGTCGTGTCCTGCAAGTCTGGCACCCAACATTCGGATCTTGCCCTCTAGCTTTATGTCGGCAATAATTTCCTTGCCTGAGCACGTTAATGGATTCAAACATTTTTCCAAAGGGTAGACAGATTGATTGATAGATTGATTTTCATGTTGATTAATACCCGCGTACCCTGAGGCAGGTCCAACATTTGGTTACCACTCCTTTTATCCTGATGCGATGGGTGAAGTTGTCAGCCATATTGGTCCGTTTTCAAGTCAATAAGGGGATATACGATGTAGATGTGTCCAGACGACATCTTAATGTGGTTTAGATTTATTTCTCCGTATGTGTCGTCAATCGTCAAACTCGTCTTAATGACTGTCCGAATGAGAGTCAGTAGGATATTGGTGTGGTCATAAATTTCGTTTCATTTTTGTCGTTAGACGGCATTAGGAGCATTTACTTTTAACTAACTTCATTAAAAAGATCACTTTTTAATGTGATGTAGTATATATATCATACCAGTGTGCATCTTAAAAATTGTTTGCCAGAATTGGCATAATTTTTGTTAATTGATTCTAACATTGATATTCTCTTTATTAAGTCTGGCATTGTCTCTCTGACATTTAGTTTAACTAAACAACGAGAAAACGCTATTTATTGTGGTATCTGTCATTAAACTTTTATGCAAAAATTGGCGGTTTTTTGTTACGGATTTTTTAAAAGTGAATCTTGGTGTATTTAATTTTATAGAAAAAAGATAACTTTTGATTGCTCTGTCAGCGAGAATTTTAAATATCAGCGAGAATTATATATATATATATATATATATATATATATATATATATATATATATATATATATATATAAGTAGTGACTCTGAGGTTAGAGCTTTTCGGGATTTTCCAGAGAGCTATTCTCTCAAGTCTATCAATTTCGAAGCAATAAAAATTCTTTCATTTGTCAGTCAATTTGGTTGGACTCAGCATCCTGAATCAAATTAGCATGAATAAATCATTTGGATTCTCACTTTAATGGCTTTGTTTAATTTTCATTGCTTAAAATGTTGATTTCCATAAGTTTTGTTGATAGTTTTCATTATAATGTAACACGAGAAAAAGTGGATAGTTATTCCGGGTCCCTGATAAGTAAAAAGTAAAGTTAGCGACCATAGTCGAGGGTGACCCGAAGGCTCCCTTTTCGATAGCTACTACACCAAGGTGTAGGGGAGGGCGCTACTCCATTCCCAGGATTGCTCCACTTTACCCTTGAACCGTACCTTATAATGCTGAGTGTTAAGCAAGGTGGTATCAAGTACCATTTTTAAAGTCTTTGGTATGACTCGACCTGGGATTGAACCCAGGTCTCCCGGGCCATTGGCGAACACTCTAACCGCTGGGCCAATAATCTGCCTTAAAAACAAGCGAAATTCTTCTAACTGACTCAGATAAATACATTTCTGGTTTAAATAATAAAAAATTATGTTCAAAAGTCTCAAGTCTGTTTTATTCTTCGTTTTTCAAAGAAAATATTTTTGTTTCAATGTAACTGCTAAAATTTGACAGAAAAATGTTTCTGATTTTTATACTATATGAGGAAATTTAATAAAAAGATACGATCACTATTGAAGATCTTTCCTGGCTTGTGTGTTTGTATATGTATATGAGTGTGAGTGTATGTGTGATCTATTCCGCTGATCCAGGCGTTGAGCAGCTAACATCAAAGTTTCTTGTGGCGACAGAGACTTGTGTCGGGAACATTTATTTTGAAAAATACAACAAATGCAGTTGGATGCTTATAGTCTTCGTAGATTCTAAATTACATATTCGTAACTTAGAAGACGCGCTTATTGTGGCGTATATAGTCATAGGAAATGGAATCGGTGACCCGAGTTCAAATCCAATCCGAAACTGTCTGTGCTTCACTTCGTGCTAATGCCCTTGCGAAAGGTATAAATCCATCTGTTCTTCCCAAAGTTATAGATTGGAATCTTTACCTTTGGTAAAAGTCTATAAAGAAAACTGAATTCAAAGCAGCTGCACTCTGCCTTAAAAAGATTGACCTCGTGTCGCATCCCGTTTTTGGTGGAGGGTGTTGGATAAATACATGCATATAATAAATTTGTAAGAAATATGAGCCCGAGTAATACCCTTGACCAAAAGTCGCCACAGATATATATATATATATATATATATATATATATATATATATATAGCATATTTGAAATATATATTCAAGAATGAAAAAGGCCTGTTATGATCTTTTATGAAAAGTAATAATTTGTTATCAATTTAACCTATAGATAATAATAATAATAATAATAATAATAATAATAGATAAATAAATAATGAGCGTTTCTGTTTATAACTATTATTATCCGAGGGTAACTTTAAAAACAAAATTTAAGTTATTCGGAAAAGCTTCGTTCTATTTGCATTACTAAATTATTCAGGTTAATGTCATCATTCAAGAATTCTCAAAATAAGTTATGAATTCAATTTAAAAAGAATGAAATAAGATATTTACTGCAGGGAAAATATCTAAAAACGCTATACATATAAGCTAACTTTCTCTTTTACAAAATCAGTAGCAACTGAATGCTCTGTGTATTGGCTATATGTAGCCTTTACGCCAATTTACACCATATTTCATCGAAAAATGTTGCATCATTTTATTGTGGAAAAAGATTATTTTAAATTGAATATTGCATACCAGAGGTACAGATTTTCAACGGCGGGTGTCTGCATATAAGATTAAATGTTCTTTCAATAGCTATAAATTCGCTAACTCTTCCGAAAGTAATGTGTGAAAGATTGAAATAAATAATAAGTGAAACTTAGTGACTAAAGATACCTTTAATTTTGTACTTAATAATTTTTATCAAGTAAGCAACGGGTACCTTGCTTCTTAGGAATGCACATCACTGTATATAATTCTGGAGACAGTTTTTTTTAACCAGTTATATATTTTCAAGTGACTAATGCTAATGATTTGTAAACAGCTTATAGCTTCAAGTAACTGATCCATTTAGTAATAGTAGATATGGTTTATTAGGGTTTCAAGTTACTAATGATAATAGTTCTTTGTAAATAATTATAATATCAAGTAACTATTTTTAATACCAATAATTTGCACACAGTTATTGAGTTTAAAGTATTCCTCTCTAATATTAATAATTTTCAGACATATAAATGGTATATTAATAGGTGTAACCACTTTAGGTCAGAGTTGATTACAGAGTAATTGCAACGGAGAGGTAGTTCACACTCCCCGCCTCATGTCTAGATGCAGTTTAATGTCGTATTTGGGACTTTCCAAGGCATATATATATATATATATATATATATATATATATATATATATATATATGTAAAAGCTTATCTGCTATTTGGGATTTCAATCGGTACCTGGAGTCGTCCAATATGTTTCCTTTGACGAGACAGTCAAGCGACACCACTACAATAAATGACCTCGGAATATTTCACAATTCTATAATTACCAAAAAAAAAAAAAGTCGTGAAACGTGTCGTTTCTTAGTATTTAGATTTAGAGAGACCCTGGCAAACGATTTTGACATGTTGGATCACGCAGCTATTAAAACATAGGTTTGAACAGTCTAGTAGACTGCATGACAGATCTTTTTCTTTTCAAACCTTTCTGCTTGCTCAAAAACATGTGTAAATGGAAAAGAAAAAAAGAAAAGAAAAAAGAAGCTCGACCAGGTGATGGACAGTCCCGAGTTACTCAGCAAACTTAAATCAATAATTAGATCACACACACACATGTATATATATTCATAAAACTTCTTAATATATTAATCAAAAATATAACTATCTATTTATCTTTCAGCTGATCTATTTATTACCACAATACAATCACACAAATGTGAAGCACCCAGTACAAACTTAGTACAGTAGTACAGATCTGCAAGATTAGCTTTCTTTCTAATACTCTATTATCTAAGAAAGATTTTTTTTAGAGTGGCCAATCTATCTTGTTGCGGGACCGATAAATATATCCACTTCGCAAACTTTAAGAAAAGAGTAAAGTGATACAGAAAAGGCAAAGATAATGAAGGCAAGTGTGTAAATTGAAAGTCAACTTTTATTTGGCAGTAGATACAAGAAAAGTGTAAACAACAAGATAAATAATTAGGTCTCGCCGACACGAGTGGAATCATTTGCTCATGGATTGGTGTCGTGAGGCTAGCAGTTCGCAGGCCGGGTAATATGACCAGAGTTGCTAACTGTTGCTGCTCTGCTTTTGAAGTTGACGGTAGTCTGTGAGGTGTCGTCTGCTCGTGGACAAGTTGATCACTCTGTGTGTGTGTTGTATCTGACTGGCTACTAACTGGGCATCGTCCGCGTGGTAGCGATATGTATATAATTAACTGCCATAAAAATGCAGTATTGGTTAAATAAGAACTGTGCCCTTAAAAGGACAATAATATGATGAAAAACCTGACCTTTTAAGTACACAGCTGGTCTGCTGTGTTAACTGAATGATTAAGGTGTTGTGTTCTGTGCTAGTAGCTGGGAAAAGAAGGTGATGGCGTCTGGATGTCTGGAACTCATACCAGTGAAAAGAACAGTAGTATTTGTCGCTGCCTCCCACCAGACACGACTTGACACAAGGTCAAAAGCCCGAAGGCCAATTAAAGTGGGGATAAAGGGGAGGGGAAGGTCGGGAAGGAGCCGAGACTCGAACCCTGCTTGTCTGTGCTGCTCATCGGCTCACTTAGTGCAATGTGAGCCTGATGAGGCAAGCAGTTTCACGAACCCAAATGTGGGTCCGGGCACGTATGCCAGTAAACGGCTTAAACTAGACGCTTGGTCTAGTGCCGTACAAGGGGGACAAAGGAGACAAAAATGCAGCTCGCCCACCCGAAGGTAGCCTAGTCGAAACTAGGTGCCTAATTAAAGGCCCCAAGTCTGCCATTGTTCCTTTTCCAGGGCCACGCTCCGGACCGAAGTCCAGAACAGGCCCCGGGGCACTCGCCGGGAACAGTCAATTATTTCACCTCTGCTAGTGCTCGCTCCGCCACTTCTTATTTCTGTGACTGCTGCTGATTTTTTTGCAAAGTAGATCACTTCTCTGCCGACAGATTTGAGGTAGGAAACTTCTCTTTCATTTTTGTTAGATCATGAAACAGCTCATTAAACGGTCAAGAGAAGTTTGCAGATATTACTTGCTATATTCAACCGTCCTAAAATACCTCCTAGACAACTCACAGAATTAATTGTATCGGAAATAGTTTTTGGTTTGTAACGGAAAATTTCATTCGCTGATGAAATTGGTGATCGTCATATGTTGATACCTTAGATTCGTTTCCAGTTTATGATGTTAAATTCCGTTTGATGACGATGTTGGTGATGTACTGTTTCTCAAAACCAAGATTCCCAATGTGAATTGCCAGTGGCTATGATAATCTATTTATGTATCTACCGAGCTTAACCTTAGTTTGTCAAGATACAGAATACATAAGTGGAGTACCCAGAGAGCAGATATGGTAGTAAAGATCAACAAAACTAGCTTTCTTGCCAATACTCTAAGGGCCAATACTCTTAGAAATAAGGAAGATCTCTCTGTCTTTCTGTATTCCTCTTTCTTTATATATATAAGCACAAAGATACAAAGATACAAATGTAGAGAACTAGCTTTCTTGCCAATACTCTAAAATGAGATTTACCTATCAATCTATTTTTCCTTTCGTTGTCTGTTCAGTTAAAGACAAGACAGGCGTTGAATACTAACATACATTCAAGACATTGACAGATAATAGTCACGCTGGCAGCGGATGTGTAAATATGTTTATTGTTAGATAAATGCGTTCAGAACTGTATTCTCTCAACAGTACGGGAAAATGTGTAATCTTATCCTAATTAATGTTCGCAACTAACTCTGCCAATTATGATAATTAATACCACCAAGAATACGACGTCTATTAATATTAAACCACTTAACCGAGATTTTATTATTGCTTTTCTTTTTAATTACTATTTTCCCCTTTGTTTGTTATACTTAGTCTATTTTAAAGAATGATAAGGCTTTATAAAGAATAATAAGACCCTTTCGCATATATATATATATATATATATATATATATATATATATATATATATATATATACATATATATAAAGGAGATTTGTCCGTCAACAAAACTACGTCTCCTCCGACGTCAAAATTCCCGTTAGTTATTTTTATATCCTCTATGATTATTAAATTGTCATAATTCAATTATAATTAGCATGTTACTCATTAAAGATGTCTCTATTAAAACCTAACTAAGATTTGCTTCAAAAAAGCTACTTTTATCAATGCATATAAAATCTTGCGATGTGTGTTATATATCACTAAGAAATATAGGTTTACATAGTAAAAAGTGTGGATAATTTGCATACTGGTTTTTCACATGACTTGGTTTAATAAATAATGACTTGGTGATATTGATTTCTAATATTATTGTTTCTAATTAAACGTATAAAGAGCAATCCGATGTAAAATTTTATATAGAAATCAAAATTAAATTCAAATATGTGTAATCTTTTCATTTGCGTTTTAGTTAGTATCGTTAGTCGTTCTAATTTAATATAATACTTTATTACATTAAATCTTTAAATTTTGCGTCCAGAATATTTTACAAGTATATTCATACCCCGTTTAGTACAAGTCATTGCTTATAATGTGTAAGAATTTCTTAAAAGTTCTCAATTAAGCAGAGCCGGTCTAAAATATAAAATATTAAAATAATCTCCATGACAAATACTGTCGATGACTTCTGATTTCACGACCATCAGATATTGCTATTTTATGTTGTATTTTTTTAAAAACTAATTTCAACATAGTTAGAATATGTATAATAAACAAGTAGAAGCAGAAAAGTGAAAGAGAAAACAAAAGCGCAACAACAAAAAACTCCAAAACAAACAAACAAACAAGCAAAAACAATATACACTCTCTAGTTCTTCCCTCTTTATACCCCCTCTTTTTAGTAATTTTTAAATTTCAGTATCGATTTAAAAAGTTTTGAAGAGAATTGTATGAATTTATGTGATGCAAGTTTTTACACACACACACACACACACACACACACACACACACACACACACACACACACACACACACACCTACGTAGTGTTTCTAAAAATTAATATTATTACATAATCTAATCATCATCCTCATTTATTAAGACCTGGTGACAACACGAATTCCCTTGAGTCTCTTACACTATCCGTCCCTATCAGCCAGGTACTCTAGACGGTATCTAGTGTTAATGTGTAGTCATTCAGAGAAGAATGTTGTTCATGAGTTTATCTTTGCTTCTTCACCTGTGACTCGCATGTCTTGTTCGTCTTATTTGGATGGTTCGTGACATGGGAGGTAAGCAACCATGCAACTGCCTTTTTGTGGGGTAATGTTTCCAGGATTCGTTCAAAATAGTATAAAGTATCTTCGTGTTTTTCCCATCAAGCTTTTTCTTCAAGCGTTTCGATAAAATTCAAATGGTGCAAACATACAGTAGTAATTACACGGCTACAACCGCAAAGAAATCTCGTTTTATTTTATTAGAGATACCCCATTTCCAAAAGTTCGTAAAACAGTCAATGTGTTAGTTGACATCGATATTGTTTCCGAACTATGTGCACTGGTCTACTAACTTCAGTGGTTTGCTATTTATGGAGGAGATGACACCATTTGGATTAAAACACATGAAGTCTATTTTGAATGAGATCATGTTGATATCCATGTTTCTTGCTATCTACTTCAGGCCATGCAGAAGAGATTCACCTTGAACAGATCTACTTGCAAGAATGCTGCTTCTACGTTAAAAAAGAATATAGATATTATATGAATAATCTAATAACTTGACCAATCATCATTCAAATAATCTCAAATTTGAAGAGTGTGTGTGTAAACCATTCAAAATCCCATGTTTAATGTTTGATTTTTTCTTCTAACTCGAAAAGAAAAAGGTGTTTAAACACTAAACACGTTAATGGTGTTCATATTTGATATCATTCCAACGAGAATTGGTGAAGTCATTAGATTACAAAATAGTGTGAATTTTCCTAAAAATTCAGTAGATCACAAATGATATATTTTTTGAAACAGCCAGTATATATATATATATATATATATATATATATATATATATATATATATATATGTATATAAATATATACTGGCTGTTTAAAAAAATTCGATACTATATATATATATATATATATGTATATATAGTTTTTAGTCATTTTTTTAAAAGTATGATTCCCCTACTTAAAATAATTACTTGTATATGCTGTCCAATTTATATACATATATGCATGAATATATGAATGTATATATATATATATATATATAAGAGATGTATTAAAATGTAACGATGCTAAAACTGTATTTACTAAGATGTTAATTGATTCAAAAAATCCTTTAGCATTCAATACACTCATTCCAGTGAGTTTTCATTGGTCAAATCACGTTTGAAACTTTTCTTTTGATACGATGTAAAGAATTTTTAAATGTTCTTATCCTCAACTCTTACCTTAAATGAGAATTTTCAGTCTCGGATAAAAGAAAACGTTGCATGGAGTTATGTCTGATGAGTAGGCCGGGTGCTAAACTCGTACAATCCTATGTTTTACCATAAGATTTTCGTTGAAAAAGTTGCGAGAACTGGCACTGAATCGTTTGGATAAACAATTGCTCACTTGTACGTACATCCTTTTTTGAATTCTCTATTAAAACGAAGATTCTGCTTCGACACACACACGCACGCATAAATATATATAGGTATGCATATGTTGTTGTGTGTGTACCCATTAAAAATGTATCCTCCAACTGAAAATCCACCTAGAAAAAATTAGAAAAACTCTCCCATTATGACTCTAAACTCATTAAAATAATTGAATTATGCATTTTTAATGCTTCTTTAAATATAATAATACTTACTACCAACAAAAATTTGGTCTCCCCATGGAATCCCCTTTAAGTGGCGTTCTAGCTTGCTTTTATCTACAAATATTTGCTATCTTAACCTTTCAAACAAATCTTTCCTAATGATATCCAATACTTTAGACACATCGACGACATTTTGATCATTTGTCCCAAAGAACATAATATTCATCAAATTGTACAAAAACTCAACCAAGTTGAACAAAGCACTAATTTCACATATGAACTTGAGAAAAATAATTCCTTACCTTTCTTGGACATCTTACTAATAAACAACAATAAGCTAGAAGTTAAACAACAAAAATGACTACATACATTTCTATTCAAACCACAACGATAAAACAAAAAAGCGGCATTCTCATAGGTTTTTTCTGAGAGGCCTTAGAATCTGCTCCCCCAAATATCTAAACGAAGAATTTGAACACATCCATAACTCTTTTTCCAAACTACAATACCCTGGGCCAAATCAAAACTCATAAAGATCCATAAACATACATCCCACAATATAAATAAAAATAAACCTTACTCAAATACCAACCTTATAAAGCGACACATAATGTTACCTCCAAATCCCACTACCACCCTAAGTGAAAAAAACTTAAATCACTTAAGCATAAAATCCCCTACCCAAACAACAAAAACAATAAAACAAGTAGTAAAGAACAATTTCAAAAACAGATTCCCTGTCCAACCCAAGTGTTTATAAAATCCGCTACCAAAATTGCAATAGATTTTACATCGGAGAAACAAGCAGAAATTTAAACAAAAGAATTTGTGAACATAAAAAAGTCTTTATAACTGGTAACACAACAAACCCTTTAGTTTTTCATAACATTTTTACTAACCACACTTTTTGACTTTCAAAATTCTGCCATATTTACCTTCATTCATGACAAAAATAAAAGAAGAATTGAAGTATGTTCCATAGCACACAATACCACCACAACAAAATTTTTTTCAAAATTTCACCATGGAAAATAATACTAAAAGAATTCAAAATTTATTCTAAAGATTTGCTCCCCTTTCTCTAAACATTCAAAGCAATAAAACGTCACAAATCCGTTTTTCAAACCACAAAACGCCATTTACTTAAAAAATATATTACATCACATGACATGACGCAATTTGAAAATATCAACCAGTATTAATCCGTTTTTTCACATAGCAAGATCTACAAGCCCTAATAAAGACTTCTAATTGAATCAAAATTTATCTATCATAATTATTTCTCATACTAAAATAATTTCGATGAAACACTTTTACATTAAAAAAGATTGAAATCGAAACGCGTTGGCAAATAAACAAACCATCAAACATATTTTTCTTCTTTTTTTTTCCTTTTCTAAGTACATTCTGTCAGATTCAACTCATTTCTTCCTATATATATAGTGTCTATGTCCCTGGGTTTCATGCTTTCCGCATTCATCAGACAGAATGAAGGTTTTCAAAAAACGACCAATTAATATGGTTAATTTTTTGTTTGAAAGGGTTCAGGTTGTATGTGTTATTGAATGTTAGTATGTTTGTGTCATATGTACTGTTGCACGCACGTACATATATATATGTTTGTGCATGTACTGGCAATGCACCTTTATATACATATTTCCGCTGTTTGTCGTTGGGAAGGAGTGAGACGAAATAAAATAGTGTGAGAAGGGAAGAGTGGGTGAGGAGGGGTGGTAAATTGATTGTTACAATCAGAATGATTTCTTTTTCTTTAATCCTACGTAACTTTATGGTAGCTAAAGATTTATTTGATGTGAATATGAAATATCTGCTTTGAGGTGAATTTTGTTGAGTAATGACGATTAAAATTGATATCATCATCTCGTTACTTTTTTAATATATATATATATACATACATATATATATACATATATATATATATATATATATGTTGTCAAGGGTTATGCGGTATAGTATTTATGGGTAGGTAATAAAAATGATGTTAAGTTTTGCGTTGCTTTTTTAATAATAATAGCAATAAATGTAACTGTTATGGTCATAATAGCCTTTGATAATACTTATGGGTGCTTATAATACAATAATGTGAAAAAATAGTGCATATAATTATGGACAATACTAAAATATTATTTACATTTACTAGCAATACTTGTGGGTGCTCAAAATGTGATAATGTGGGGAAAATGGTACTTACTTCCCCACATTATCTCATTATCTGCCGAATACGGAAAGCATGAAACCCGGGATCACAGACACAACCATGTAATGTAATATATAGATTTCTATATGTTCAGTTTCTTTGTTTAATGGCATATCAACCGTCGTTGGTTATTTAATGCGAAAGACATCTTTCGAGAAAAACAGGAGCAATACTATTTGACCCATTGCTGGGAGGATAAGGGGGTTCATACCTTTCTCAAGGATATTTGTCCGATAGTGAACGTAATAGAGCGACTGGAGTTCGAACTCACTTACTACGATTCCGCTGTGTATCGCTTTAACCACTACACCACGAGGACACCCCTATTTCTACGTAGAAATGCTCTATCATTGATCTTGAGCACTATTTAGCAATACTGCAGGATTTGGTCCTCCACTAACTCTGCAAGTGAGCTGGTAAGAACAATAAACCTCTTATATATATATATATATGTATATATATATATATATATATATATATATATATATATATTCCATACTAGATTATAAGTAATGCAAGCAACTTGGTCCTGCATCCTTAGCAAATTATCCAATTAAATTAACAAATCCAAAAGGAAACAACAGAAAACAAAACTGATCTTATGTGAAGAAACAAATATCAAAGTTTGTTATATAATTATAAATCTCTATATGAACTAAAATTTCTGCCAGACAACACATTGCAGCATTTTGATAACCAAGTTTGACGATTATTTGCAGGGCATAAAAAAAAAGAAGAAAGGGTCATTTTCATTGCCTTTCACATTACTCCTTGATTTTGAATTTGTAATTTACTCCAGCTGTTCAAAAATTTCAGCTTATAAAGATACCTGTCGTCTACGTTAGTGGAACAAACCGTAAGAAATGTTCTCTCAATAACTTTTGATTATCTGCTGATTTCATTACAGACTCAGTATAATTCAAATCATTGTCAGTTGTTGTTCAATATGACTAACATCAGATGTTCAGTTCAGAATAATTGAATATCATTTGGTTGAGTTTTATTTGTTAAAATTTGTTGTTTTATATCACCGAAGCTGTTTACAATAATTGTGGATATTGTTTCCTACATATTGAAACACTGATTTTTTAAACTTATTAATAAATTAGATAAAAAAAACACCCACCAAATAAAGCAAAATAACCCCTTCCAAATTCTACAAATTAAGAAAGAAATTTGCATTGCTTGCATTGTACGATTGATTATTCATACAAGTTTTACATGCTAAGCATTCTTATCAAGTTCTGCAAGATCTGTGGCTGGGTGCCAACAATATGTGTACTAAGAAGTGTGACAGTTCAATCAAATTCAAAGAAATGAAAATAAGATATTGGGGAAGGAATCCCCGTGGCGTAGTGATCAAAGTGCTGGACTGCGACATCGAGGTAGACGAATTCGGACACCAGTCGCGTTCACTTTTGGACTAATACTTTGGGAAAAGTATGAACCCTCTTATCTCCTCTCCCCACCATTTACGTGTTAAATAGTATCACTTGTTCTTCTACAATCGTGGCTTTGATATTAAATAACACATGAAGGTTGATACGCCATTAAACAAATACCAAACCTAATGAAAGCTGGCTGATAATAATATAGGGAAAATAAACAATTTTTGAAATTAAGCACTTAAAATATCAGGAGTGAGAAATTGTCTTTATAAAACAGTATTAAAAAGACATTAAAATGGTTCATTGATAGAATTTATTGCTACAGTTACATATTAAAGGATAAAAGTTAGAAAACAATACGATATTATCGGATAAAATAATCAAATTATACCCTATTTTCTTTTTCTTTTAAAAGATAAAGTTTTTTAAGAAATTATGTATTGCATTAGATTTATATATAATCATTATATTTCGTCTTTAAATTACATTACATGAGACATTTTCCTTTTAAAACGGAACGTGATTCTACCGTCCACTATTAAAATAAAAAAATGAAGTACGCGATTCAACACAACGACTAACAACAACACTTTTTAAAGTGTATGCATTCATTTATTAACTAAGAATATATGAATATGACTAATGTTGTGATATGATAATTTAGTAGATATTTTCTTAATTTGAAAGTAAATAATATCCATAAGAATGAATGAAGTCTAGGTTTCATCTATTTTCAATTGGGCCACAAAGAATTGAAAACTTTAGATGGTGAGTGTATTTGGATGAACTTGAACGTTGAAATTATACGCTGAAAGGCTTTTCATAAATAATGTTTTTCTCGTTTTAATGTAGATTTGTTTTTTATCTTTATTTTCAATAAAATAATTTGGATTCTGATGATATTAAAACTCTGGAAAAACATATCAATCTAATATTCCAACCTATGTTTTCTTCACACACACACACACACACACACACACACACACACACACACACACACACACACACACACACACACACACACACACACACACAGAACAGGTGCCTTCAATAAGTTTCCAGACTTTTTTTCGTATAAGCACTTTTATTGAGAGTATACACATGAAACTCTTGTCCCCTTCGAAGTAATCTCCTCCGGCTGCAATGCACTTGTTGAACCGTTCCAACAAATTCTGGAAGGCCACATGGAAGTCCTCTTGTGTGAGCGTGTCAATGATCTTCGTCACAGCCTCTTTCATCTCCTCAATTGTCTCATAACGACAGCCTCTGAGCTTAGGGAATAAGCAAAAGTCACAGGGAGCAAGGTGTTGACTATAGGGAGGCTAAGGAACTGTCTTGATGCCCATCTTGGTCAGATAGTCTGTGACAAGGATGGAGTTATGGACTGGTACATTGTGTTGGTGGAAATGCCACTGAGCCGATTTGACGAGTGCTGGCCTCTTCCGACGGAATCTCTTCCTGAACTTCCTTAAAACCTCAACATAGTATTCCTTGTTGACGGTCTGTTCAGTGGGAACCCAGTGCATATAGATCATGCCAGTGCTGTAAAAAAGGATCATCAAAAGTTTGTGGGTGGATTTGCCTTTCTGGGTCTGGGAGAGCCAGCATGCTTCCACTGGGAACTCTGTCTCTTGGTCACTGGGTCATAGCTGTAGATCCAGCTTTTATCGCAGTTCACCAGAGCATTAGGCACTGCGGGATCTGAATTGATCAGCTCCACCATCTCCCTGCTGTCATGACAACGTCTTTCTTTCTGATCTTCTCTGAGCACCCTTGGGACAAACTTCGCGCAGATCTTCCCCATCTTCAGTTCCGAGCGAATAATTGTGTATACAGTTCTCACACTGACATCAATAGACACACGAGGGTCCATATCCATGAAATTCTTTATTTGGCCAATCAACTCTGGTGTTCTGACTTCCTTACTCCTCCCATAGCCCTCATCATCCCTCACAGACTCCCTGCCTTCCTTGAATCTCTTATACCACTCAAAAACTGATGTTCGATTCATGCAAGATGCTCCAAAAGCAGTCTGAAGCATTCCATACGTATCTGTGGCAGTTTTTCCAAGTTTAAAACAGAATTTTATTGCATATCGTTCTTCTAAAGTGTCAGATTACATTTTTGAAATTCACCATCTGTAACAATCAGGATTTAGTAGGGTGTATTCCAATTGCTGTTGTAGCTGTTGATTTGAACCTGAAATCATAAGAATTGGTCAGTCATCTCATAAGATGTATAGTAATAACATACTGAAATTTCAAGTGTCTACAACAATTTTGAATGCCTGTACAAAAAAGTCTGGAAACCTATTGAAGGCACCTCGTATATATATATATATATATATATATATATATATATATATATATATATATATATATATATATCTGATGATTGACGATTCATCATAGAGAAACTGACAGAAATGCAAAAAACAAACAAACAAACAAATAACAACAACAACAACAAAAACAAAAACAACTACAACAAAACTACAAAGAAACAAACAAATAATAAAACAGTATGGTTTTAAACGTATTTAAAAAGGGATAAAAAAGTGGTTTTACTCACGGTCTTTATTCGACTTTATAGTGGCTCTATTGAAGACACGCAGAAAAAAAAAAAAAAAGTATTTTATTTTATTTGTTTTATTCAATATTTTTACAAAGTTGCTTCATATAAGGATTCTTACAGAGGATTTCGAAAAACTGAAAGATGCTGTATCAAAAGTTTCAACTTGATCCAGATACCTGGAAAGAACGAAAGACAGTGTCTTTATAAAAACCGCCGACGTTTATTTCCCGAACTTACATTTTCCCCGGAATTGTCTCAAAGGAAAGACGAAATGATGATGGAGAGAAGCAAACACATTCTTTCATTTATAAGGCTTTGCTCCTTCAAAGATGCCGTCACTTAAGACCTAAACTACTTGACTTTACAGAGTGTTGGTCCCAAGACTAAAATTCATATGTCTCAATGTTTCATATCACTGATATAGCCAATCAACGAACACCCACTCGATTCCTAGGCTAACTTCTGTAATTTTAAGTTTTGACCTATCATTTATGTTAAACCTCCACAGATATCCGACACATCTGCCATCCAGAATGTTGAGGTTAGTGGGTACTATAATAAAATGAAAAATAAACCTTTTTGATATGACGAAATGGTTAAGATAAAGGGGAAATTGCGAAAACTGTGAAAACAACAAAAAAAAAAAAAAAAAAAGAAAAAGAAAAAATTAGAAATTTCTTGTGCTATGTTTTGTTTGTTTGTAATGTAGGTAAAAATGAAAAAAATATCCCAAAGAGATTTGGTCTGGTTTAAGGAATAACCCTTAATACTGCTGTAAAGAGCAAAGTGAGATAGAAGTTTCTAAAATGAATTAATAAACATTTCCTAAACGGCCATGTACACCACAAATTATTTAATAGAAATAAAATATAGATCAGTCTTAGCTGTAGGAATAATATACGATACATTATTTAATGAGATAATCATAAATTATGAAAAAGAGGCGCTGAAAATAATGGTATTTGTAACTGTAGAAGAAATAAATATTTGTTTATAGGAAAATGTCAAACGAAAAGTTAGAGTACAAATCCCAAATGGACTTGATATGGCCGACATTGGGTCAATAGTGAAGAGAAGTTTTAAGAAAAGGTTTAATAATCTTAAATCTTCCTTTTTAAATAAAAGATATATCAATAACACAACGTCGTCTCGGTACGAGTGGGAATGTAAAGAAAGAAATGGAATCGAACCACAAATAAAGTGAATTATCCTAACGAATTCATATCCATACAGTGAGGGTACGAAAAGTAATAATCTATACTTGATTAAATCTAGGACTATCGGATTCCTAAGAAAAGAATTTCTGTGAAACAAAAAGTAAGAACTTGTATGAAAATGTTGCCATGAAGCAAAATATTTGGCGCTAGATTGAACTTTTAGTCTTGTGATGTGATGTATTTACCCAACCCTTTCGATATGGACAGAATTCGACACAACGTTATTTTTAAGTGGAGTTCGGTTGGTTTGAATTCAGAGTTTTCCGTCTACTAGACTAGTTGACTGAGAAAGGCTTAAGAACACAGTTTGTCCTGCTATTTACCCGTAACTGGCAAAAGGGAGGGTGAATTGATTCAGGTCTTTCTTACGGTGTTTGTTCAAACTGAAACACAAAGAGCCTCAGTCGGTATTTGAAATTGGACAGCCGTTTTCATTTCCAACGACGATAACCGTTACTCTAAGCGTGCCTCTTGATGTATTCAACGTGATTATGGACGCTATAGTAATGAAATAGATTAATAGAAATAAGGTTACCGCTATAAATGTGTTGGACAACCAACACCAACAAAAGATTAGAAAACTTGTAAGTTGTAAGATTTTATTCTTTTTCTTTTTAATAATAGAAATGATAGCCCCCCCCCACACACACTTGCTCAGGCGGCTGGGGCTGCTGTAGAATACACCGACTACATCTCTGCAGAGGAGTAAGACTCTCCTCTACCAACGAGAGACTTGGATACGACGCGAAACAATCTGGATCTTTGGAGAATGCGGAGTACCCTTTTAATGCAATCGCTCCCAGGCCCACTCTGGCTCAGACAGGGTCATATCAATGAGTCAAATAGAACTGTTTGACATTCAGACTGACTGCAAACAAATGACTTATTCTACATTGAATTGTTTGATAGAGAACTGTTTGATCATTTAACTATGTGTATCTACAAAATGTGTTTACAAATCATATATTTAATAGATATGTAAAAACAGGTTTTGGCATTATATATATATATATATATATATATATATATATATATCTATATATATATATATATATATATATATATATATATATATTATTTCAGTAAAGTGATGAAACTTTTTTTATTTTTCAGTTTAGTAACCCAAATTTAAAATCAACTAATTGATATTAACTTTGTTCATATATGCCTTTCAGAATTCACGTTTTAGCTGAATAATCTTGGATGATGACAAAATGATTTCGTCAAATGTGTCACAAATATGAAACTGTCTTAAGCAATGAAACTGTGTCAATCTTTGGGTCAAAGCAAAAAAAAATAAAAGACCTCAAGATGGACACTCTTCTGATTTTACCGGTGAAAAAGTAACGACTCTCATCAGATCTGATCAACATTTAATAGTAATAATTAGGATGATTGGTGATAAAATAAATTTGAATCCCCAAACTGTTCATGACATTTTAATCAATCTCCCCCAGGTATGCGAAAAATCTCAACACCATTGCTTCTAAAGAATCTCATTCTCTGCAAACGGGTCTTTGACACAAAAGATAATTTTTTCGGGGTACCACATCTTTATCGTCCACGCCCTGATATGAATCTCAGTGACTATTTTCTGTTTTTTTTTTTAATCAAAACTTATCTCCGTGATTGTCATTTGCATATTGTTCGATACGAACGAGATGAAGTCAATTTCAGAATAGCAGACTTCTATCACTGTTTGCAAAAGTGGACAAAATATTTCTGTTGGTGTGTGGCTTTCCAAAACGAACCATGTTGAATGCGTGTGTGATGTAACGGTTATAGTCGTGGAAAGTGGAATTAAAATCATGGACAAGACTATTTATGTTTCACTTTCGCGCTAATCCTCTCAGGAAAGGGATGAATCCATCTCTTTTCCCGACAATAATATGTAAATAATAAGGCACATTAGTTTCTTTGTTAAGGCAAACGGTGTAGGA
>OY757916.1:42278306-42434351 GCA_963585895.1 Sepioteuthis lessoniana | reverse complement strand
TGGGGAATAATCCAGATGGAAGCGTGAGGTCCTTATAAAAATCGAAGATGTGACAAGCAAAAAACTTGGACTTCTGACACAGAAGATCAATGAGTTCCATTTGCCGTTGCAATGGTACTTATTTACAGTCAACATAAAAAAGTGATGGATGGTCATTGAAGGCTGTATAAGACTCGCAGGGCACGGGTTGGGAACCCCTGACATACAAGGTATATTAGATTCCAGTCATATAAGCGGTTATATATCTACTAAGAAAAGTACATTAAACAGTAATGTCGTTACGTTCTATAAAAAATGCACTAAAAATATTCTGATTGAAGAATCAAACAAAATGATGTGATGATAAAATGCGTTTGTTAAGAGCTTGTTGCAGTCTATCAAAGGGAAGAAAAGAAAGGATGTCGAAAAATAGTTTGGTGTGCTTTTGTGTGTGTGTGTATGTATGTGTGTGTGTGTGTGTATGTTTGTGTGTGTGTGAGGGTGTCAGAGAGAGAGAGAGAGAGAAAGAGAGAGAGAGAGAGAGTGAGAGAAACACACACGCATACACACACACACACATATATATTTACGTGTGTGTGTTAATGCATATTTATGTGTGAATGGGCGCCTCCTGTAGCACGATGCCTGGTCAGCTAAATACACTGACTCATTATTTAATGTTGTAAAGTTGGTCTACCGTTGTAGACTTGTCTCTTACTTATATCAGCTTATTAAACACTTCGGCGTGTTTTTCTTTCTTGTGTACCTAAAGTATTACGTTGGTTGTCAAGCTCATTTCATAAACTTTGTTCACGAATCTGATCCTCTGCGCTTCTCAAACTATTTCAACGTCAGACTCAACGAGGTTGTGTCAATAACTTCAATTATCTTTCCGTCAAAATACTTCTTGCTTTCCTTTTTTGTATCTGCTAACTTTGAGCAAGTATGTATTTGATTATAATATAGCATGATTTCTGAGGTTCCCAATTCAGATCGAATTATTATGAATTAGTTGGATTATCATTTCGCATAGGTCACGAGGTTAGATAGCATCTTGCCAAGTCAGCAAAACATTTCTTATTTATCATGTTTCATTAATAGCATTGGTTGTATAGAAAGAAAAATAGAGATTTAAATAAAACCTTTCGATCAAATTATAATTGAGTTAAAAGTAGTTCGGATTAAAGGAAGTCTATTTACAACTATGTGGTTGGATAGAAATTAAAAAAATATTTACTATTTCAGATCCATGTAATGTATAATGCACATTTTCACAAACGAAGTGTAGACGTATATAAAAGCAAACGCTTGTCTATTAGTGTATTTGTGCAGGAGTAGAGGAGTATGGGAGAGAAAAGAGATAAAGAAAAGGGACTCGACGAGAGAGGGAGAGAGAGAGAGAGAGAGAGGTGGTATGAAAAGGGGGATTTGTGTGAAATAGAGCGTCTAAAATAAACTCAGCAAGAGAGAGGGTTACAAAGAGAGAGTCGGGATGAATATAAGAATTGAGCTTTTATCACAAAATGAAAAAATAAGGAGAGCAGCCAGATTAAAACTCGCTGGGCAGGTTTTAGAAGAATATTTAGAAGAAAAGTGTATCCAAATAAAAGAATATTCGCTGATACTTTTTATGTTTTTTTCTTTTTAGCCATTATAGTTCGCAAATAAAAAGTAGGTGTGATCAAAAGTATCGATGTTTTTTTAAAATTACAATACAAAATTTAAATGAATATGTGTAATAAAGTTTTAAAGTCTGTATAAATAGACTGCTGTCGAGACAAATAAACCTCATCTGTACGAGTACCAATTTGAAAAATAAAATTCTGAAACCAGTGTCGATACTCTTTGAAGGAAATTCTTTTTGAGAAACACAAGATTGTGCAAGTGCAACACCTTCCATACCCTCCCGAACTTGCTCCATTGACTTTTTTGTTTATTACACAGAAAATGTATCTTGAGGGAAGATTTGAGGACGTGTAGGACATTAAAACAAATACAACAATATAGATTAGCAAGATATCAAAAGAAGGTTTCAAAGGTATATCTATTAATGGAAAACCCACTGGAATAAGTGTATTGAATAACAAGAGGACTATCTTGAAAAAAAATAAACGCTTATTTATAGCTTCTTTCTATCTCCTGTAAATACAGCTTCAGTCTCGTTCTTTTTTGAACGCATCTCGCAGGTGTCCTGGGAAATATATTGCTGATTGAATAATGATACTATTTGTATAATAATGATCTGATTTTTGTATGTTTAAAAAACGTAGCAAAAATTTATGGATATTTCTAGAGCAATGTCATGAAATGCTCTTAGAGAATAAAGCAATTTTCAACCCATTTTGTGACAATTCTAATAATACCCCGCCTGCGTTCGCGCTCACCTCAATAATTATATTTTTTCAAGAGAGATAACTAATAAATTAGCTTATTTATTCGAAACTAATTATAATCTAAATTTCAAATAAAGATATATCAAGAGAATGATAAGAGTATATTTTTCTGGTATGAAATGCTAGATTTCTCAATCAGTGTCCAACACGAGGCTTTGGAGCAGACAAGTTTGAACCACATAAATATCCGAAGAAGTTCTTATAAAAAAATAGGAAGTACATGCTATAAGCGTTTTTCAATTACTTTTTCTCTTTCTGTGATAAGAATGGCAGAAAGTATATCCAGATAGGGAAGAAAACAGACATTGTCAAATACTCAGAAAAACCAAAGACAAACAAAAAATAGATAGGAAACAAGCCAAACAAACAGCAAGGCTGGTGTATGAGAAAAGAGTTCCCCCTTAAGGCGTTTATAAGGACCAAGAGAACCAAAATAGAGACAAGTAACCCCTTTTTTCCTTTCTTTTTTCGTTTTCCTCTTGGTGGGTTAATTTGTTGTTGGGGTAGTGGGGAGTGATCATGGTTGGTTCGAGCTTCTGTTTTGGCAACGTTAGACCTTGATGAACAAAGTTAGCGGGGCGCTAAGTTATCTAGTAAGTCCTACCGTGAGTATAACTACCAATTGATGTGCGACGAACCGTAGCCAAGCGTATTATTACCGTTGGGAGGCAGAGGGGGTCGATTTAGTGTGTTATGGGTAACGTAATGCAATGATATGGTCGCAATAGGAAGAAAGACGAGGAGAGAGACAGGAGGTGGTGATTGAAGCAATGGAGAAGTAAGCATATATATAAAGAGAGAAAGAAGAGAGAAAGAGATAGGAAAAAGACCCAAATAAGGAGACTGGGGGGAAATCTGGATAAGAAAAGAGGAAAAACTGAATGTTCGAAAAATGAATAAAAAATCCTAAATGAACTGTAAGAAAGAAAGAAAGAAAGAAAGAAAGAAAGAAAGAAAGGTATAGCGTGTTATGGGCTACGTAATGGAATGACGTGGTCCTCATAATGAGAGAGAGTAGAAGAGAGAAGCTGATAGTTGAAACAATAGACTAAGTAAGCAGATAAAAACAGGGAAAGAAGAAGACGGGGAAAAGAAGAAAGATTCAAATAAATAGATTGGGACAAAAGGAAAAAGATTGAACCAGTAAAGAATGAATATTAAAAGATGCAAGAAAGAAACAAAAATGGTTTGAAGGAAATTAGAAAGAAAAGTGACGTAAAGGAAATTAGAAAGAAAGGAAAGAATGAGGGAAAGAAAGTAGTAACTAAAACTCAAAATTAATCCAAAGGTACAAAAAAAAAAAGAAAAAAAAAAGGTAAGGAAAGAAAGATGGAAGGAAGGAAGGAAGGAAAAGAAAGAAAGAAAGAAAGAAAGAAATAAGATAAGAAGGAAGGAAAAATTAACAATAGAAAAAGGAAGTTCAAATAATAGGCGGGTAGTTTCATTTTTCTATATTTTTCTTTCTGTCGAGCAAACAATATCTCTGCCGATTCCAATGTATTTTAGTCTGTTTATATATATATATATATATATATATATATATAATTTTGCCATTTGTACGTCTCACAAGATCATGGATCTGCGCCCGAATCTCGGCAGAGGCTTCGGCAAGATGAGGAAGACAGGCAGTTGCCCATAAGTCACCAATTGCTGTCCAAAGTAAGGGCAAGGGGCGATTCAATTTGGCATCAGTGTCGTTGTGCGCATGCGCGCGCGCAAACACACACACACACACACACACACACACTTATATACACATATATATAGCTTCCTGTATTTTTTTAGTAAAGCAAAAGGAAATATCAGGCGGCCGTTAAGTTTAATGTCAAATCGCATCAAATTTACAGAAATTAACTACAAATAAATCAGGGAAAGTATTCTTACTCTTAAATTGGTATTTTTAAAAAAATAAAATA
This sequence comes from Sepioteuthis lessoniana, assembly GCA_963585895.1. Classification (NCBI taxonomy): domain Eukaryota; kingdom Metazoa; phylum Mollusca; class Cephalopoda; order Myopsida; family Loliginidae; genus Sepioteuthis; species Sepioteuthis lessoniana. The sequence continues at coordinate 42,430,063 of OY757916.1, read as the reverse complement.
TGATTGAGATTATGTTAAAATTACGATGTTCAAAAAATCAAAAAGTATCGAATATTTTTCCTAAATTTTTGACAAATTATTCTGTATGTAGCGAATAATTAAAATTTATATATTCCCCACTTTTCATTTAGATAAGATATTCATAACCTAATAAAAATTAAAAAAGAAAAGCTAAAAAAAAGTCAAACAAAATTGTTGCCGCCGGCACAAAAATTGGTTCTTTACACTTACGTCAGAAGACAATGAGTACTCAAAGAATATTTTTGGTCTCATTCCTTAGATAACCATGACAACATTTAGGCATCTTCGTTATGTATCCAGGGGTTAAAAATTCATCTAAATGTCAATATCTTTTTGCTGATGTATCTTCAGTAAAATAGTTTCACTATAGCTTTCATTTCTATCTTAAATTGAGACGGTATATATATTTAACATACTTTGTGTATGTTGTAAACTTCAACGTAAAATCATTTTTACCATTGTCACAATTATTTGTAAGTATTTACCCAACCTGTCCGTCACGGACAGGAAGTGGCACAAAATCAGTTTTAAGCGGATTAAAGCTGGTTTGAAAACAGAGATTAAATTAGTTCATGTACCAAGTTGAAAGAACCTAGTCTGCCTAATAATTTCTTGTAACGGAATGAAGAACAGATGCATTCATGCCTTCTCCAAGGACATTAACGCCAGGGAAAACGCTAACAGCCTCATCCATGATTTGAACTTGGGTCACCGATTCCATTTCCTTCGATAATAGAGTTCAATGCACCTCCCTATTAAAATATAGCTGGTAAAAACGTTTAACTCGTATAGTCTAATTAGTAACAATCACTAATGATTAAAAAGAAAGATGACATTTCAATGCTTTATTTACTAGTCACAAAATGTAATATTATTTACATATAAAATACAATAAATTAGATAAATGAAACTGCTGAAATAATATTTTACTCAAAACTTTACTCCTTACACTCAGTTACTCCTAAAACAAGGGTATTAACAGCATTAGACATTAAGCCAGGTAGAATGCAGCACCATTATATATAACGACTGGCTGGACTAGGAACGAGATCTTAAGGTGAAGAGTGTTTACTACTGATTATGGGGTTTTCCTACAGTCATTGGAATAGGAAAGATCCAACTTGACAAAAGATTCTGAGTGATAATATTAGATTGGGTGTATGTGAGTTTTTGGATTGAAAAGAGAAATGGGTTTGACATAAGATAGAATGTGACGCTGATTAGAAAGCGGACTTTAATGTTTCTTTGAGTTTAAGCGTGAGGCAGTCGATATTTTCATAGTGAGCAACGTCTGAATAACCAAGTAGATTTACTACAAAAAAGTAGTTACAATACAAATACATAAACCAGAGAGGAGGGAGGAGGAGAACGTAGAAAAATCATTCAATAAATAGAAATAAAAAGTTAAGAATATTTTTTTCATAAATGTAAACACTGCATTGTTTGAAATTTGTTTATAACAAAACTTTCTTTAATCTCGTAAAAATATATCTTAAGCATTTCAAGATGGTGGCAAATCAAGTAGGGTGCTCCAACTTAGGTGGCTGTTGAGTGCAAACCATGTGAAATTTACAGAAGTATGTTTGATATGCACGGAGAAGCATGTTTTAGTCAAAAGATGTTAACAAATGGGCAACGTTATTTAAAAAGGTCGAAATGATATTCAAGATGAAGATATAATCATGAATCTGTTTTTCTTTAAAATTCATTAAAACTTTTGTTTTTAATATCTGATATGCTTTCTATCTATAGTGTACAGTGATTTTGGATATTTATTGTTTTTCTATATTTTGCTACTTTGAAATCTAAATTTAGATCGTCATGTGTCCATGATCTGTAAAACTTTAAAACTGTTAAGAGGAGTTTTATTCTATTTTAGTTATTAAATTCATACAGTACACCAATTCCAAGGCCGAATGTTATTTTAGTTATTGTATAATATCAAAAAATCACTTTGGATTCTCCATCAATTTCTATATTGCTGAGGTGAGAGTTTAGTGTGTGCAGGCGCATTTATGGGGATAAGTCAAATATTGGACACACATACAATATATATATATATATATATATATATATATATATATATATATATATATATATATATATATATATATATTTATATTCAACAGGCTTTCCATAGAAATATGACAGGCAGTCTCTCGGGTCTTCGTAATCTTATGTTAAATGAAACATTGGTGTGTAAAATACTTTGCTGATAAGAGAACTGGCCAGTAGTGACAACTGACTTGTCTAGTAATGCCAATCATTGATCGGCCCAGTGGTTCCTCTGAATAGCAACAATTCACCTGTACTACTGAGCCTTTTGGATTCTTCTGTTTAAAACCATCAGATGCCATGTTGCTGAAAAGGAATCTACTTTCTGAATATGCTTGGGAGCTTTAGACTATTAATTCATTTGTTTTCTGAGAAAATAAAAATACAAAAATGCTCGTGATTTAATTTTTGGCATACACAATTATTACCGAATAAAAAATTAAGAAAGTCATTGGTTGCAATGGAAAGAATAATGACTTAAAACTTAATTACAGTACAGTATAAACACAAGTATTTACTGCGCAATATATATATATATATATATATATATATATATATATATATATATATATATATATGAAACTGAAAGTAAATCCAACGGTATGAATATGTACATATATGAAAATTAGTTTGAATTCTTTGTTAACATTAAACATTCCAGTTTTCAACCTTCATCAAAGCGTTTGAATATTTGATGTTGCACCGTCTGAATTTTATCTAAATTAGATTTTATATTTGTTAAATGAAAGGAAAAATGAGAAAGTTTTAATCATTCTATTCTGTAGGATGTGTTTAGCGTTCGAAAATTTATTTTAAAAACGTAATATATTTCGTTAAAATAAAAACTAGAAAAGGCACAATATCAATTAGCAGGAATATATCTAAAAGAACAGGCAGAATACATACGAAATCAGATAGATAAGATTAGAGACTCGGTGGAAGATAGACAATCCAGGATAGCCTGGCAAACAATAAACGAAGTAAGTAGAAGGAAGAGCACAGCCAAAGCAAAATTGAAAGCTGCAAGCCAACAAGAAAGAGTAAAACTGTGGGAACAGCATTTCAAAAATCTACTAGGAAGCCCACCGAAAATAACGGAAGAACCGATCACCAGAATTATCAGTAAGCAATTAGACATTAAACTAGGGCCTTTCACCAAAGAAGAACTCGACTCGGTTCTTTAAAAAATTAAAAATAGGAAAGCTGCAGGGCTAGACGAGATCCCCCCAGAAGTGTGGAAGACTAGACAATTCGACGATATACTGCTCTGGCAATGCAACGCTGTCTATAGTCAAAATAGGATAGAAAGATGGATGAAGGGATGCATCCTTCCTTTCCCTAAAAAAGGCGACCTCGGATTAGCCAAGAACTACCGAGGGATAACACTTACATCCATAGCAGCCAAAATCTACAATGCCCTACTACGAAACCGCATAGAACCCAAAATAGACAACATCCTTAGGAAAAACCAAAATGGCTTCCGGAGAAATAGATCCACAATCTCACAAATATTGACCATCCGTAGAATCCTTGAAGGCGTCCGGGCAAAAAACCTTCAGGCGACATTACTATTTGTCGACTTTACCAAGGCCTTCGATTCCATCCACAGAGGGAAAATGGAACTAATCCTACTAGCATACGGCCTACCTAAAGAAACCGTAGCAGCAATAATGATCCTCTACAAAAACACAAAAGTGAAAGTACGTTCACCAGATGGAGACACGGAATACTTCGACATTGTTGCAGGAGTACTACAAGGAGACACGCTAGCCCCATACCTCTTTATCATCTGTCTAGATTACGTGCTTAGAGCTTCGATCGACAAAATCAGAGAAAATGGCTTCGAGCTGACTAAGAAAAGAAGCAAAAGGTACCCCGCAAAAATAATCACAGACGCCGACTACGCTGATGACTTAGCGTTACTGGCGAATACGCCTAATCAAGCAGAGACACTACTGCATAGTTTGGAACGAGCTGCAGCAGGTATTGGCCTCCATGTCAATGCGCACAAAACTGAATATATGTGTTACAACCAAACGGGCAACATTACCACTCTAGACGGAGCCTCTCTGAGGCTAGTGGACAAATTCACCTACCTAGGAAGTAGCGTCTCATCAACAGAAAACGACATCGACACACGATTGACGAAAGCATGGACGGCTATAGATAGGCTCTCAATAATATGGAAATCAGACCTGACCGATGAAATGAAGCGCAGTTTCTTCCAGGCAGCGGTTGTATCGATACTGCTATATGGATGCACTACATGGACACTAACTAAACGGCTGGAGAAGAAACTTGACGGCAACTACACAAGAATGTTGAGAGCAATATTGAACAAGTACTGGCGACAACACCCCACGAGACGCCAACTGTACGGCCACCTACCTCCCATCACGAAAACTATACAGGTCAGACGAGCCAGACACGCCGGACACTGCTGGAGAAGCAAGGACGAGCTCGTAAGTGACGTACTCCTATGGACCCCCACATATGGCCCTGCAAAAGCAGGACGACCTGCTCGAACTTACATACAGCAGCTATGTGAGGACACAGGATGTAACCCAGAAGACCTGCCGGAGGCGATGAACGATAGGAAAAGTGGCGAGAGATGGTCAAGGATATCCGTGCGGGCGGCACGACATGATGATGATGATGTTCATATCACATCTATCTATCTATCTATCTATCTATCTATCTATCTATCTATCTATCTCATTTTCTTATTATCTACCCATTTCAAATATTCCATGATATATCTATCTATATAAATGTCAGTCTGCTTCTTTTTATTTCTCTCAGTCTGTTTAATCGATCTGTTTTTCACACACACACACATACACAGAGAGAGAGAGAGAGAGAGAGAGAGAGAGAGAGAGAGAGAGAGAGAAATAAAGAGTCATTGCTTACGGTACTATCATTGTTACTAAAATTTTCATATGACAAAAAGAAATATTCCTGCAATCATCAGACATACAGGGGCTGTTTGGTGATTGTAGCAATATTTCCTTTTTCCAAATGAAACTTTTAGTCACAGTTTTAGTATCGTGAGTCATCACACTTTTTACTTTTTATACTTTTTATACTTACAGATATTCAATCATCTGATTTTATTATTAACGCATGTTTTTTTCATTATTTTTTCTTGCTTTATATATATGCGTGCGCGTGCGTGTGTGTGGGGGTGTAACTTATGACTTCATCAAATCACATTCAGACACAGATATACATTTTTTAATTCTATTTCCTTTCTTTGACATCTATATATATGCATATTCATGCACACACTTACGCACGCACGTGTACATACACGCAGTTCGGCTACTTTTTAATCTTGACAAATCCTACTGTGCAAACCTGTTTGTTACAGTTGGTTGATTTTTTGCATTCACACACACACACACACACACACACACACACACACACACACACACACACACACATGTATGTACAAGTTGTTCGATGCTAAATTTGATAGTTTGCAGAGAAGCAAAAGAAAATATCTCATCAAATGATATCAAGTAGATTATGACTAAAAGATGACAATTTATTTAATGTATCCCTTATCAGCTTCCACAAAGTTCTTGAGACAGTCTCAGAACCTTGGGCAAGCGTTCCTCACTGTGTTCCGGACAAGATTTTCAAACACCTTCCTAAGCTTGGCCTTGCTGTTGTAAATTGGGCGGTTGGGTGTAATTCTCAACCACGTCCCACACATAGTAATCCATGGGATTACAATAAGAGGCCAGAAATTATGGTTAATAAAGTCATTGAAATTTTCCGACCACCACTTCTGACTCTCTCCGAAGGTATTGCAAGGAGCCAGATCCTGCTGTAATACATATGGCTCTCCAGAAGCAACCCTTTTCGGTCAGGGTTTGACCACAGTCGTCAGCGGCTTTACGTAGCCGTCTGAACTGAGTCTAACATTCTGTTCGTTGATGTGAAGTGGCATGACATCACCCTCATTAGAGAACCTTCAAAGACAGTTGCCGTTTTGAGGAACTTGGTTTTCATGATACCTTAGACACCACATGGATTGTAGACAAATTACCGGTTGTTCTGAGTGTTGTGCAACTGATCATACCTGGCTCAATAGGACGTCTCATCTTGTTCAGTAGCTTCATGGCTGCCAGAATTTGTCCCTTGCGCCTCTTATACGAGTGGTAACAAAGACCCTCATTCAGGACCAGTTTCATGGTGGCGACCCCAACACTCACCTTTCTCGCTGAAGTCCAGATTCCTTTACTCAGATTTTCCATATCCTTGTTCTTTAGTTGTTAGATGATTTCCTGAATGCGGATGCAGTTAGAAGAACACTTGCTTTTGTCCTTTTCTGCTGGCTATCGTTTCGTGGTCTTCATTGCTGCCTTCCATCTTATAACAGTATCCACAAAGTATTGAACAGCAGCCATGATGCAGGCATTTTGATCGCTGGCGCGAATCATCTTGATATAGATAATATTTTTGCAATATTCAGATGGCTTCCAGAAAGCTTATTCTTTCTCAATTACAATTTTAATCTTTATATTATTGAACGCATTTTACTGTTCCCTAATACATCAAGCTGTTCCCGAAAAAGGAGACATAAAATCGTCAAATTTTGCCGAACACCTATGCATGTTTATATCTATGTATAACGTTTATAATTTCTGTAAATATAGTTTTTATAGAAAAATTAAAAGAAAATTCTTTATCTGATTACCCCCCACAATATATGTGCGTTTATGTGCACGCGCATATATATATATATATATATATATATATATATATATATATATATATAAATAAAATACATACATGCATATATATATGTGTTTGTGTGTGTGTGTGTGTGTGTGTGTGTGTGTGTGTGTGTGTGTGTGTGATCCTGTATGTCATACGTATATCAATATATGTGTCTTTGAATGTATGAGGGTGCACACACGCACGCATATATACATCTGTATCTATGTTCGTGGGTGTGCACGTGTGTATCTCTGTGCGTGTGTGTTGCATATTTCCAGTTAAACTTTTCATTACATACTGATTTTTTGATATGAAACCTTAGAAGGTGATGATTTTATCAGTACAAATGAAATTCTGAATCTTGACATCTGCTTCATAGACTTCAGCATAAAAAAAAGAAGAAAAATCAGAAGTCATTATTTTACAACTCCCGGTATTCGCCATTTTCTGCTGCTCTACAATGATCCTGTTATTATTTGTAGTCATTGCAACTGAAACAATTACGATAAACAAAGGAAAAAAAGGAAAAAAATTCCCAGGAATTTTAAGTCTATCAGGTGTGAGAACAACAGAAGCGAAGAAAATTAATCTTTAAGCCATAAATTGTCGTTCCGAGAAAAAAAAAAGAGGAATTTTGAAATTAAAATGATAAATTTTTCTAGAAAAAGGAGTGAAGGTAGAATTTTCTCAAAGAAATAAATTGAATTTAAAAAGAAATTAAAAAAAAAGCAAAATATTAGAAATTACTAAAAAGTAACATAAATATAAAGATTAAATAAATGTTTGGCATAGTTTGATTTCTCTGTTAAATGGCATATCAACCTTCCTGGATAATTTAAGGCCAAAACTATCATTGTAGAAGAGCGGTGCTGGTTCTATTTAACTCATTGCCGAGAGTAGGGATAACTGGGTTCGTTCCTTTACCGAGGGAATTAGTCTGAATGAGAGCGTAATAGCGCGACTGGAAGTCGAACTCACTACGATGTCGCAGTCCAGGACATTAGTCACGGTGACTCCACCAAAAATAAAGGATAAAAATGCAAGATAATAAAAGTATATATATATATATATATATATATATATATATATATATATATATATATGTTAGGATATCATAAATCTTAAATGAAAGAAATTTAGAGAAAATAAGATTGTAGGGTCTCAAACCGAGTAAGTAGAAGAAATAGAAAATTGAAATAAATTGAAAATGAAATGACTCAAGATGAAAAATTAAAACAATTTTTTTTATTAATGATTGGCAAAAAGGAGAAAAATGGAGGAGTAATTTGAAATAGGGAAATATATAAACATTAAAGTAAAAAAGTAGTTAAGTCTAAAAGAAACAAATATAAAGGAAAATAAAAAAGACTTAAATAAACTAAATAAAATTTTTAAAATACAAAGAAAAAACGACGAGTTAAATGTAAATACCTTAGAAATTATAAAAAGAAAAAGTGATGGCCCAAAACAAAAAGAAAATTGTAAAACAAAAGTAACAAAAAATCTATTTGAAATAAGAAAGAAAATGCTGAGCTATTGGAGCCAACTTTTTTATTGAAAGAAATTACTGTGTGCAGACGTCTATCAGGCGGCAGCGAAATTATCTTTTAGTTGCCAAATGCAAAACTGAACACACACACACACACACACACACACACACACACACACACACACACACACACACACACACACACACACACACGCGCGCGCGTGTCTGTGAATATGTGTATGTGTATATGTATGTATGTGAGCGTGTGGGGAGTCTGTTATGACTTGAATTTAATAATAAAAAATAAATTGATACTCTTCGAAAAACCACACATGGCCAATTAAGTCTGCGCACGCGCAGTGCCAAACAAAGCAATGAAACGTTAAAATTTTCTTAGATACAAAGATGCACATGCATATACATGCGTATACACATTTAGAGGTGAATATCTACGAATAAATAAACTTATATATATAAACACTCACATGAAATGTATTAGTTCACTCATATGCGTATAAATACAAAATAGTATACGTCTAACAGATACGACTAGACACGCTTATAGACAATACCAAGAAAAGTCTGATTCAATACAAAAATACGATGCACTCTCAAAAGTATCAAGAGGGAAGCTTAGATTTTGAATGAAGGCTTGTGTTCAGATGAGAAAACTATACATGAAAGTGAAAGTTATAATGTTTACATATCTTGACATCATTATGATAAGTGAGTGATAATTTGAATAAAAATAGATAAATCAAAATAAAAAAATAAAAAAACCAGTCTCGATTGATTTTAAATAAATGTTTTTACCAAATATAGGATTGTGAAAATGCAACACTCTCCATGTTCATCAGACATAGCTCCGTGTGACTTTTTTCTTGATTCCTAAACTGAAGGTAAATTTCAATATATATATATATATATATATATATATATATATATATATATATATGCGTGTGTGTATGTATAATATATATATATATAATATATATAAAATATATATATATTTATATACATATATATACACACACACACACACACACACACATATATATATATATATATATATATATATATATATATATATAAATACACTTAAAAAGCTACTCAAATAACAACATGCAACCGTATCTAAGATTGCTTAAGTGAATTTAACTGATAAAATAAATATACAGATATTCAGAGAATGAAGAACACAAAAAGACATTCTTATGCGCAGACACACAAATAGATACTATTGCGCATGTTCATGCGTGCGTATTTGTGAACAGATAGAATAAACTGGAGAAAATTGCTCCATAAACAAAACCTATCAAAAAAGAAAGACAATTAAAATAAAAGAATGTATTGTTTCATTCATTCCATTTTTTTAACTTGCTTGTTTTATTTTGTTTCCGATTGGTTTTTGAAATTCCTTTACGCTTTTAAAAGACCTTCAGGTCACAAAATAAAATCTTTTCCTTTTCAATTTAACTTCTAAAACTTTATAATTTGACCTTGATTACACGCATGTGATTTGTTTGTGAAACTACACGAACACACAGCTATAGCGAAAACACACACATATACGTGCATGCATTCACATACGCCACTCCCCGCAGATATACACGCACATTTATATATATGGGTATGTACATACCCAAATTGTCTTCAAAAATTATACGGACTTGAATTTTGTCTACAAAAATAGAAATGAACAATGAAGAAAGGGTGTTTTTTGTTTGTTTTTTTAATTGGCATCCAATCCACTTATTTCAGGAAGTTTCTCAAAGGACCTCTGAGACTCTTCTGATATGGTGAGAAAAGCGTCGTCGAATTTATTTTGATGTCTTCCACATCGTAAAATCTTTGTGTTAGGATGAATTTTCAATTTAACAAAAAAAGAAAAATTTGCACGAATCTTGTTCTGGTGAGTGTTGATGATGCTGCACTTGCACAATCCAGTGTTTTACAAAGAAAAATTCTTCCAAAAAATCTCGATACTGGATTCAGAATTTTTTTGAAACGAGCAAATACGCATCTGGATTTCGCCTAAATGTCGAGATATTATTTCTTAATCACAGAAGCAATTTAGATGTGCATTTTATTTGAATCTAAAAATTTTAAAAACCAAAAAATTTATTCGTGATACTCTATTGATTGCACCTCATAAAAATATACGTATACTAAGCAAGCAGGTAACACTTCGACAAATCTTTGTAACAGCGACCTATGATGATATTGATACTTCTGTTTAGGAATGGAGTAAATGATTCTAATTAGCGTTATATATATATATATATTTATATTTAAAAAAGATGTGGCCATGATAAACATATTTGATATGGCCCCTTTTAACAACCATCAATTCTTCAATCCTAGTACTTACTGAGTCACACAGAGGCAGCAGAGGATTCCACTATTCTAATTAGCATTCCATATTTATCTCCGTTATATCAAGAATTTAAACCAAAAACCATGTTCGGCACAAACGTCGACTCCACAAAATTATGATTCAGTTGCAAATTGACTTGAAGATTTCTTTATTCTTAAAGTTTTTTTTTTTAAGTGCACCGCTTTAATAAAAAATTTGCTTTGTTGTTCTATATATATTTATATATATATAGAACAACAGAGCAAACTTTTTATTAAAGCAGTGTACTTAAAAAAAGACAAAAAAACTTTAAGAATAAAGAAATCTCTAAGTCAATTTGCAACAGAAAGTATTTACGACTTTATATATATATATATATATATATATATATATATATATATATATATATATAAAGTCCTAAATACTTTCTGTTTAAGTAAAATATGATTTACTCATGAATGATTTAACCATGAATTTATTTCAATCAATAGTATATTCGCATTTTTTAATTACCTCTTTCCATTTATCCCGTAGCTCGATGATTCCTCTCCAGTAAAATCTAGCTGATTTCTAGGGAAGAAAGTTTCCTCAGATATTTTCAGCTGATCTTTGTCATTCAGAGCATTTTATAGCGAAGGAAAAAGATAAAAATCACTTAGTTTAAGGGTCTGTTGAATATGGTTGATGGAGTAGGACAGATCAGCGTAAATGCAATACTTTTCCTTTGAGATTCTTGCCAAATATGGTCTTGCGTTATTATAGAGAAACATAGCGTCTCTCCTATTGATGAATCTGGGGAATTTTCTTTGAAGATTTTCATGCACACATTGTAACTGTTGAGAGTATAATCCCGCATTGAGCATCTGATCGTGGTTTAAAAACTCAAAATCAATAATTCCGCGATAATCCCATCATACACTCAATATAGTTTTTTTTTCATGAAGCTCCACATTTGAGGAAGGTTGCAGAGATTCATCCTTGTCAATCCACTGCCTTTTGTGTTCATTATTGTCATTAAAGATCCATTTTTCGTCACCTGTAATGATATTCTTGAAAAACGAGTCAGTTCTCTACTTTGAAAGAAGACTTGTTCTGATGAAAATGCAATAATTCTTAGTCTTCTCACTAAGAGTATGAAGAAGTGAAATGCCCAGCTTGCTCACTTTTCTTAACTTTTTCATGTGAAGGCAGATTGTGGATCGGGATGTCAAATACGCACTTTTAGTTCCTCCATTTTAGAAGCGTGGGATCATAAATCAAATTATGATACGCACTCTTTCAATACTGAAATAAAATTGATCGATGAAGGCATTCTTTAATCAGATTATTTCCTTTTGCATTTAAAACATTGTAAGTTTGAAACGTGTAGTTTCTACTTGCTTTTAATAAATATAATTACTTATGACTCAATATATATATATATATATATATGTGTGTATGTGTGTGCGTGTGTGTGTGTGTGTGTACCAAATTAGTTATACACACCTAAAAAGTGAATGAATATATATATTACTAAATAGGTTTTTGTGTATGCATAACTTATTTAGTTTCATATAAGATATAAGATCTCCCCCATTAACATTTAATCTGGCACAATTATGAAGTTAATCTATATAAAATACTAGTTGTCCACTGAGTTTGGGTAAATAATGATTGAACAGATAACTTCACTTCAAATAAACCCGGAAGGTATTTTGGCGCCATTTCTATGGCAAAAAATAATTTTTATAGCACAAAAAATAACTGTGCTGTTAATTCTTGACCAAATTTGCCTCTCTTCTAGGTCTCCTTTGAGCTGCATCGCTTATATTACTCACATCTCATCCCAGAGGAAAGTACAATTCGCACAATCCCTAAAATAAAAAGAAATAAAAGAAATAATTCTAAAAAAAGGCAAATAAAAAATTGAATTAAAAGATAAATAATGAAATAAGATAATCAATTTCCACCTTGGAAATAATCATTTCCTTCCTGAAAAGAAGAAAAATTTAATTGTATGTTTTTAACTGATCGACAAAACTGGCAAAAAAGTAGAAAATACTTGAGAAAAACAATTTACTAAAACAAGGTTAGAAGGAAAGCAAATATGGTGTTGAAGAAGTTTATAAGATGATATATATATATATATATATATATATATATAGAGAGAGAGAGAGAGAGAGATGAAGAACGTAAAGGGAAAGAAGAGTAAAAGAAGATAGAGGTGTGGACAGGAAGAGAAAAGAGAAAAAAGGCTAAAAAAAAAAAAAAAAAAAATGAAACCAAAACATATGAAGAGTATGAACGAGTAAGAAGAAAAAAAGGTGAAATTAGGGACAAAAGAAAAGCTGAGATAAACATGGAGAAACATTGAGGCTGACGTGACTGAGAATTTGTGCAACTCAGGGAAAATAGACTGGGTGGGAAATATAAAAAAGATCACGTAAAGGCAAGAAAACTAATGAGCAAAAGAAGTGAGTCAGAAGGGATGCAAAACGATAGGCATCAGAAGTCTATCTATCTATCTATCTACACACACACACATATATATATTAGCAAAAATATCTGGCATTGCCCTGGATAAAAATAAAATAAAAATCGAAAGCACATTTTGCTAAATAAAAATTTCTGTATAACTGTGTTGTTATTCTTATTCTAAGTGAAAAGAGTGGGGTCTTTCTAAGGACGCCAATTTTATTTGCTTTCTGCATTAATCAAATAGCAGTGTAAATTCTCTAAAAATTATGATTCGATATTGAGACTAATGGCCCTTGAAGGCGGTCTTTAAATGAATAATTATAAAAAAGAAAATGAACATCATCAGGACACGCTGCTAGCTCGAATATCCCTGATTCTCTATTGCCATTCGTCCCTATCATCCATCGCTCTCGGCAGGGGTCTTTCAGTGTCTGTACAGAGGTAGTGTAGATACGTTGTTGTTGGTTGGCCAACACTGGCGCATCCATGTGAAGGGATCCATTGGAGAACATCACTTATGATTTGTCTTTGCTTGTCCAGCAGTGTCCTGCACGTTTTGTTCGTTTTATTTATTAACACGTATGGAAAAGAAAACAAGAAATTAACGGGTACAACTACCAATGATAATAATAGTCGACTATGGCATTGTGAATATACTGAAAAAGTTCAATGAAAGAAAGAGCATATCCATGCTGCAGAAAAATTAGTGTCTACAAAGATACTGCGGAAAGTGTTAAACTATTTTAGGAGGCTTACTGTCACTCAATTTCCATTCATAATAATAATCTGCCACCTGATCGAGCGAAAGTGGTTTAGAAGAAAGAATACGATAAAGAGAAGAGGGGTGAGAGAGAAATTAAGTAATGAAGGAGGAAGGAAGGAAGGGACGAACGAAGGAAAGAGAAATCTTCTATACGATGATGGAGTTGTCTGCGTAGCGTAATAACTATCGTACTGGACTGTAAGCGAGTTCGAACTCCAGTCGTGCTATTACGTTCACTTTCAGACTAATACCCTTGGGAAAGGCATAAACTCCCTTATCCCTCTAGTTATTGGTTAAGTAGTGTCACTGTTGTTCTTCTACAAGCGTGGCTTGGGTACTAAATAACCCACGCAGGTTGATATTTCGTTGAACAAATAAACCAAACCAATTTAATGCGATAATCAAGAATTCTTGGCAGGATCTCGTCATTATAGCTGTTGATTTTTGCAGAATTAGAACAAAAAAAATTACAATTTAAAAACTTCCGGCCAAATTCAATTCGTTCGAAATCTCTTCAGTAAACAATCTTCCTTCCATCTTACTAAAAAATGCTGATGGGTCAATTCGTTGTTAAATCGACCGGACCACACCAACATACAAGTGCATAAGTAATTGTATCCAAAAAGCGATGGTCTTCTTTGTCGGGGGTCCTTTCCATTATGCAAATCCCACTGTTTCTGTATGACTCGTCTTATTCTTTCTGGCCTTTTCGTTATATATTTGGCAAGGAATGCTGGGATTTTCCCCCAGGATAGAAGCAATAACAAGACGAGTAATGACGCCAGCGTATTCAAAACTCTCACCGCGGCGTTCTTTTCAAAAATCTATTACGAAGGGGAGAATTAAAACTATTATCTGCTAATAAATATGACCCAGGGGAAATAAAACATTGCTTCGAGATTGACAATTGTGTGCTGAGTCCCCAACGTTTTTCTTCTATGACTTTATAGGATTGGAAATACTGGCGATATTGACAGGTAGCTTCACGCATGCGCGCTTGTGGGTGAACAAGATCTCAGGCGCAAAGTAAATACATTTCTCTGATGAGGAGCTGTTATTAATTACACTATTTACATGTCTAGGTCTACTATTTCCGTTTTGGTTGTCATAATCACAACGTTTTCACCGCAGTACACTATGGCCTTCTTCAAGTGCCTTTTGTTGTTGTCCGAAACCTTCAAGAATATTTAAAACCAAACCCTTTATTCAATCCAATGTTCTCATTCCACTAAAGTTGAATAAACCAGCAATGAATTTTTTCATGGAAACGAAAGTTGTACTTCACTTGAACTTATTTCAAAACAATTTATTTTTGCATAAGCTCTTGATTTGTGCTGTTTTTTTTTTTAATGAAATTGTTTGAAAAAAGAAATGTATGCTGTAAAAAATTAGTAAAGTCGAAAGTCAAATCCAAATAAGAATAACTGTTTATGTAAGATGATCAAGAGAAATAATGTTTAATTCGCCTTCCTTTTATTTTCTAATTTTAGATAATTGAAAAAATGGTAAATTGTTAAAAATCATTAAAAGTTTCATTTAGGTTTTTATTTTTTCAGACATTGACAAATTTTACTCTCTCAAAATTACAGCAATTTTCTTATTTGTCGAACCATCCCCCCCAAAAAAAACCCCAAATAAATAAAATAAAATAAATAAATAAATACAAGAAAATATTTTACATCTTATAAGAGGGGATAATTCACTTTCACATTATTTCAGGAACAATTCGATTTGTCTGTCTACTTGTCTTTTTCAACGATGGATGATCATCCTAAATTAGAATATAATGTGAAAGTTAACTCCCCACCCTTATAAAATGTTGAATAATTGATCTTTTTCGAAAAAATATTTGTGTGTTTTGTGGTCTAATTAGTTCGAATCACAAAATAAAAAATGCCAATTAAAAAATTAAAAACAAAATGAAACTTTTAATATTTTTTTTACAATCTAACATTTTTCAGATTATTTAAAATCAGAAAATAAAAGGAAGACGGATTAAAGATTTCTTCCCTTGATCATTTTACATAAGCATCCATTTTTACTTTCGACTCAACAAATTTTTATAACGTTCATATTTTATGTTGCTTCATTAAACAAAAACCTTAAATAGAGTAGATTATTCGACTCTACCCTCATTACACTATCTATCCTTTGGGATATCTTGGTTGTCACAACGTTTCGGCTGCAGTACACTCTGCTCTTTTTCAAGTTTTCTTTGTCATATTTTAATATATTTTATGATATGTTTTGTGTAAAGTAACAATTTTCCTAACTGATCATAAATTAGATTACTTGATATTTACTACATAAAGGTTTAAACCTTTTAACTATATGACCCTATCGTGTTATTAAATTAAAACAAGAACTTTATATCTAATTTTTATCAGGGGAGAAATAAGTAGCGCTATTGTACTTCTGGCAACGAGTGGCTTTGTTTCAGACTTACGCTTATTTATTGGCGATGTCTTGATCTCAGGAAAGTGATTACGTTGAATTGTAATAACTAGAAAATATGAATAAAATTGAATGAATGAAAACAATTTGCTTGGAATGCATACAGTTGTTTATCAGGACAATTTTTGCTACTTTACGAGACAGTGACACAAAATATAAGATAATTGTACTTTTATAAGGTCATACAGGGCGAAGATTTCATCTTTTAATGTGAATCTAACGCGCAAGCGCATACACACACGTACATGTTCATATATGTTCGTATGAAAAAAAAGAATGTGTGTGTGAAAATCATGAAATATTTTACTGTGTTTACAACATCGTAAAATATCAAATACTTTTTTGTATCTCTGATATCAAAAAGGCGAAACCTGCTCAGCAGAGCAAGCAAAATCACACACACACACACACACACACACACACACACACACACACACACACACACACATATATATATATATATATATATATGAGGGTGCTATAAATCAACCAACTGTTACAGGTTTGCACAATGGGAACTGACAAGATTAAAAAAGCAGCCAAACTCTGTCTGGGTCTAAATTTATGGCCTAGGCGACCCGACTCCCCATTCCGGAAAGGTCTGTCGATTAGTCATGAAGACATATCGAGTCGCTGCGTGATAAGCACAAAATAGAAATAGACATTAAGTAAATAAATATGATGACGTCGACGAAGACGTTGATCATAGGAAATTGAGAAAAAAAGAGAAACGTATAAAATGGAATGAAAATTCGGATATACAAGAATGGCTAAAAAAAAACAATTAAAAAAACAAACAAACTACGAACAACAAAACCAAACAAACAAATAAAACACATAAAAAGAAAGAAAGCAAATTAGTGACTACAAACAATATCACTTCAACAATTACTACTACAACAACTATAATGATAATAATAATGATGATACAAACGGATCACCACATCTTGACCAAAAGACATGATCCAGTATTAATTAATGAAAAAAAACTGGTGGATTCTCCCATTCCAGCGGATCATCGAGAGGAAATAAAAGAAAGCGAAAAGTTTGACAAATACTTCGATAATGCTAGAAAGTTGAAAATGCTGTGGATGATGATGATAACAATAATACCAACTGGAGCCATTGGAACAGTTTCTAAAGTCATGGGAAAGAGACAGAGGAAACAGATCAGAGGAAGAATCCAGGCAATCCAGATCACAACACTTTTAAGATCAGCTTGAATACTAAGAAGAGTCCTTAAGATCTCAGGAATTTGGCTGTTACTCACACTGAGAAGAGTCTTGGAGATCTGAGGAGACTTGCTATCACTTAAACGCCGAGAGAAACCATCGGCTAACGCTGGTGTAAAAAAAAACCCTCTCAAATTGTACTAATAATGAAGAACCTATCAGAAATCTACAACAAGCAAAGATGATAAAACAGAGGAAAAACGCTGGAATATGTTGAGATGAAAAGAGAAAAGCTACACAGTTAAAACAAACAATACAAGTCGAGGAAATAAATCAGAAGGTAATGGCGAAAGAAAGAAGGCTAAAATGATAAGGAAACAAGATAAAATAATACAGACAAAGAAGGACATTCCAAAACAACGAAAGAATAATTTTACCTGCAAGAAGAGGGAGAAAGCACGACGATGTACTAACAACCGGAAGAAAATGACTCAAAATATTTATGGAGCAAAATATGGGAACGAAGAGAACATAACCAAAAAGCTGAATAGATCAACAACAAAGAAAAAAGAATTAGAAGGACTCGAAGAAGGACCGAAGGCGAAAATAGACTTTACTCACTCAGAGCAACATCAAAAAATGCCAAATTGGAAAACGCCAGGTCATGATGGCATACATGGATACTGGTTTAAAAAAATTCACTTCCATCCGCGATGGACTGGCTATCGGAATGAATAGATGCTTAGAAGAAACAGACAAGCTTGAATAGATGACCAAAGGAAATAACACTCTGATCCAAAAAGGACCAAAAAAATGAACCGCCCCTAACAACTACAGACGCATAACGTGCGTACCGATGATGTGGAAATTACTAGCGAAGCAAATCAGGGGGGAGATTTACTATTCAGTAATAAGCCTTGGATTGTTCCTCGAAGAACATAAAGGATGCAGCAAGGAGACCAGAGGTACAGGAGAACTACTCTACATTGATCACCACATCCTCAAAGAGAGCAAAATGAGACGAAAAAAATCTATCTATGGTGGGGATTGATTACAAAAAGGCATAGGATATAGCCCTGCAAAGCTGGATCAAAATGTACAAGATATCCAGCGAAGTCATTAAGTTTATCAGGAATACAATGAAAAACTGGAGAGTGGAACTAACAGCAGGAAGAAAAAGCTCAACTGAGGTGAAAATACTGAGAAGAATCTTCCAGAGAGATGCGCTATTACCATTACTATCTGTAATCGCGATGATGCCACTCAATCACATACTTAGGAAATGCATAGATGGAGGCAAAATTTATTAATCAAAATTTATTAATCCATTTGGCATAGAAAAATTGGCCATCCTCATAATGAAAGGTAGAAAAGGGCAAATGACAGAAGGAATAGAACTACTAAATCAAGACAAAATCAGAATGCTCGGAGAAAAGGAAACTTATAAATACTTGGGAATATTGGAAGCAGATGCCATCAAATACGCGGAGATAAAAGAAATTCTTTTTAAAAAGAATACCTCTGGAGAATGAGAAAACTACTCAAAACCAAACTATATAGCAAGAATCCCATCAACGGGATAAACACCTAGGCTGCCCTCTTCGTAAGCTACTCGGGACCATTCGTAGAGTGGACGAGGGAAGAGCTTCAAAAAATGTCCCAAAGAACAAGAAAACTAATGAAAATGCAACTCATGTCTATATCATCCCAGAGATAATATCGACATATGTATCAAGAAACGAGGAAAGAAGAGGACTTGCCAGCATTGAAGATAGTATCGACACAAATAAGACGCGTCTCGAAGACTACATAAAAAAGAGCAAAGACTAATAACAGTGACCAGAAACAACACTAACAACAGAAGGATCAACAGAAAAACAACTTAAAACAAAAATGGGAAGAAAAGCAATTGTATGGAAATTTCAAGCGACAAACAAGCAAAATCTCACGCGAGAAAATTTGGACATTGCTAAGAAAGGGAAACCTTAAGAGAGAAACTGAATCTCATCTAATTGCAGTACAAAACATCGACATGAAGACAAATTACGTTAAAGCAAAAATAGGTGAGACACAACAAAATAGCTAGTGTAGGTTATGGGATGATTGAGACGAAACCATCAATCATATGATAAGCGTGAAAGTACAAAAAGAGTATAAGACTAGACACGACTGGTTGGGGAGGTGATTCACTGGAAGTTGTGCAAAAAATTTTAATTTGATCATAGAAATAAGTAATATATGCACAACCCAGAATTTGTCCTGGAGAATGAGACGCACAAACCTCTCTGGGATTTTGAGATACAAACCGATCACCTAATCTCGGCCAGACGACAAGACCTAGTGATAGTTAATAACAATCATAACAAACAAAAAAGAAAACCTGCCGAAAAGTGGACTTTGTCGTCCGGTGAGACCACAGAGTGAAAATACAAGAAAACGAAAAGAGAGATAAATTACTGGATCTTGCTAGAGAACTAAAAAAAACAACAACAAAAAAACCCCAGAAAACAATGGAACATGAAGGTGACGGTGATAGCAATTGTGGTTGATGCATTTGGGAAAATCCTCAAATAATTGGTAAAGAGCTGGAAGACTTGGAAATAAGAGGACAAGTATAGACCATACAGCATTATTCACATTGGCCAGAATACTGCGAAGAGCCCAGTAAACTTGAGGAGACCTGCTGTCACTGAGGACCCAATGAGAAACCATCAGCAAAAGCTGTTGTGAAAAACTCTCGTGAAGAAGAAGAAGAAGAAGAAGAAGAAGAAGAAGAAGAAGAAGAAGAAGAAGAAGAAGAAGAAGAAGAAGAAGAAGAAGAAGAAGAAAACAACAGCAAGAAACTTGAAGATAGAAACTGAATCTTTATAGCAGCACAAAATAATGCCACTGGGACTTCTTATATCAAAGGAAAACTTAATAATATGTGGAATAGTAAGTGTATAACAAATGATTTATGCACAGACCAGAATCTGTCCTACAAATCTCTGCAATTTTGAAATAGAATTCAAAATTTAATTTTCTTATAACATAGAACAATATTTGTAATTTTAGCTTTTTATTGTCATCACCTTGTTTTAAAGATTTTATCATCCAAATTCTTGCCCTTATGCGCAATACAATACTGAAGACTCACCCTGATGTTTTCAACGCTCGTCTAGTCATTGGCTCTGGTATTGGCGCTGCGATTTCATGACGAATAAAATCTTTCAGTTTATCAGTTGTCTACGGCCTATGTTTAAAGACTTTAGCCTTCAGTTACCTCTACAGGAAGTAATCACAAGGAAAAAATCTTGTGAGCGAGCTGGCCATGGAATGTCACCTGATAACGAGATATATTCATGTTAAAACCTTTTTCGTAAAAAAGAAAAACGATTTTGGTAAATGAAGAAAAATAATTAAGAATGAATCACATTAATTATAGAATCGCACAAACATATTTAAAAAAAATGTCTCCGAAACCAAGATATCAAGAATTTCTTTTACAATCAAAACATGTCATTTATTTCCAAATCTATATGTAAAGATAAAACTGCAACACTTCGATGACCAAAAATAAAATTATATATATATACATCTGAAATCACGAAGAGTAGCACTCCAAAAAAGTATTAAACTGGAAGATATCATATTATGGTGGCATAATGCTAGTTTACAAAATTCACGTCTGTCCACGATGAATTGTCACAGCGACTGAGTAAATGCCTCAAAGAAGTAGGTATAACCAAATGGATGACGACAGGGAAAACTACCCTATTCCAGAAAGACCTCTACAAAGGAACCATCAGCAGCAGCTATAGACCAATAACGTAGTTAGCTGTCATGTGAAAAGAGAAGAAATATGCTACGAACTATTTCCAGAGGAATAGAAAGGATTCTTTAAGGAAACCATAAAAACGGATGACCAACTATATGTAGATCAACACATCCTCAGGGAGATTAAGCAATGGCAGAAAAATGTAGCTCTAGCAATGGATTCACTATATGTAAGCCTATGATATGGTCCAGCAAAATTGGATAATAGAATGTCTAAAAATGTTCAAAATATCCGACAAAGTCATAAACTTCAACATGAAGGCCATGGAAAACTGGAAAGTCGAATTAGCAGCAGGAAGACAAACCTTGGCGGAGGTGAAAATCCAAAGAACCATCTTTCATGGAAACTCACTCTCGTCATTGATATTTGTTTCAGCGATAATGCAACTCAATTATATTCTTAGGAAATACACAAGGGGCAACAAATTTAGGAAATCACAGGACAAGATAAACCACTTTATGTATATTGATATCAAGACATTTCAAAAAATGAAAAAAATAAAAATAGTAACCCTAATACAAACTATAAGAATATATAGCCTGAACATTGGAATGGAATTAGGTATTGAAAAAAAAGTGCCAGGCTGATAATGAAAAAAGGGAAAAGAGAAATAACAGGAGAAATAGAACTACAAAATCAGGAAAGCATAAGAACACTTGGAAAAAAATTCGAGTATCTGAAAACGTCAAATAATGTTTAAACAAGAAAGTAAGAAAAGATTAAATCAGAAGAACAAAAAAACTCCTCGAAACAAAGCTTTGCAAAAGAAATCTCATCAAAGAAATAAACAGTTAGGAAGTCCCCCTTAAAAGATAACTCTGGACCATTCTTAAAATGGACAAGGAAAGAACTCAGATAAATGGACCAAAGAACAAAAAAAATTGATGACGATGTTACATCTAAGAGATGACATAAATTTCGATATAGAAGAAGAGGACTCACCAGTATTGAGGATTGCTTGTAGATCACTTTTCCCGCTCAGTCATACCTAATCTTGTTCTTCTGTGCCAGTTTGAATTCGTTTATTATGTGGTTTAATATCTCTCTCTCTTTCTCTCAATCTATACTCGGCGTACACTCTTTTACAGAGTTTTTATGGTGTCATTTTGCGATGTTCATTTTTTTTAGCTTTCACCCAACAGTATCTGGTATCTTTCACGAGATATCAAATAATCCCAGGTCCTGTAATGTACTGATTATTCCCGTTGATTTCAATAATGATGTCGTATGAATAATTTTAATTCTTTCTGTCATTTCCAATCTTTCATGCTCAATTCCTAATTGTTTCAAGTGTACCAATAATGACATGTACAGTTGTCTAATTCACATTCCTCAGATCTCAGGCAGAGTCCACGTATTTTTCTAGCTTTTCTCTCTTTGGTAGATGTACCTCACATATATCTAATTAATCATTATTTCTGACTATCATGAGCGTTCTAATGGGGTCATGCAATTCTCAAAATCTTATTACCAGTAACTCAACTACGGAAATAAAAACGGGCTCTTTATGAGTTTGATAGCACTTACAAAGTACTATCCACCCTAAGTACACAATAATTCTTTATAGATCCTTATGAGAAAGGCCAGGCGTACACAGTAGAGAAAATAGTTTTATCTAACTTAGGCCTTAAAACCCGGGATGCCGGTATTTGTGCTGCTACCAACAAGTACATATAACTGAGCAACTTGTGTTCTATTTGAAGAATCCATATGTCAACATTATCATTGCCTATCAATACTGGCAATCAAGCGATTAAATACAACATTTTACATGTTCAGCTATTTTTCTGTCATGATCTCAGGAAATCGCAGTTCATATGAGCAGGAGTTTCACGAGCACTCGTTTTGAAAAGTCTTCTTCTTCTTCTTCTTCTTCTTCTTCTTCTTCTTCTTCTTCTTCTTCTTCTTCTTCTTCTTCTTCTATTATTATTATTATTACAAAGAAGGAAAGAAGGGAGGAAGGAAGGAATAATAATAATAATAACTGTCACTCAGACTTCAGTGAAAAACCATCGGCTATCGCTGATGTGAAAAGCTCTAATGAGTGAATTATTATTATTATTATTATTATTATTATTATTATTATTATTATTATTATTATTATTATTATTATTCCTTCCTTCCTTTCTTCCTTTATTATTTTGAGACAAGTAGTTAGAGCAATGGATATCTAAATATTTAAAGTCACATGAGTCTCTCTCTCTCACACGTTATATTTGCTTTCTTTTTGGTTTTCTCTTTCTTTCTTTCTTTCTTTCTTTCTTTCTTTCTTTCTTTCTTTCTTTTTACTTCACGCGTTTACTCATTTTACACTAAAAATGATGAATACTTTTATTCCTGCTTCTTTTTTTCGTCTATCCTGAACATTTTTCCGTTAAAAAAATCAAATTTTATTAAAAAACGATACAATTACATATTACGAGGTATATATAAAACTAAATTCAAATTCAAGTGTAAAGTTAGAGTTTTGTCGATTACACCGTAACATCCTTTATTAATCAATTGATTTTTTTTTATTTGAAAGTAAGCGCGTTATCTATAATTAATAGTCTATAATAAGGTACTTTATAAAAAAATGATACAAGTATGTTTAATACAAACGGAACATTTTTAAAATAAAATTTATCTCTTTTTAAATTACATTTGTGTAGTGTATTAAATAAATTAAAAAGTTTTGAACAAGAAAAGGTTTTCGTCTGTTCGAAAGTTTAAAAATACTTTCAATAAATTGAAATCTTCTCTGTAGCTCCTCAGGACCATAGTTCGAATTGTGCTTACCAGGACGTAAACAAGCAAGTCCGAAAGAAATAATAATAATAATAATAATGATAATAATAATAAAGGTCAATGATTGATGATAATGCTAAAAGTGTGAGAAATGGAAGGAAAGAGAAAGAAAAGCAATAATTGGAGAAGCTGTAAATAATAATAAAAATGCTGATAAAATGATTATATCAAACAGCAATCGCCACACTCATACGCACAAAAGAAAAAGAAAATATCACAAATTAAAGAAGATAAAAGGGAAAAATAAAGATTACTATTCCAATAATAGTAATAAAAATAATGATAATAAAAATAATAATAATAATAATGATAATAATAATAAATGAAAATGGCTGACCCAGATGAAGTCACAGGCCATTAAAAATATTGATAAAATGCTTTGTGAATAATCAAATGATCTGTGATAAATTTGTCACGCTATCGTTTATATTTTTTGCGTTTGTTTCTGAGAGATCTGAGATATCTTTTTTTCAACCGGGTTGAATTTGATAACCATTTTATGCGTAAATTTTTATACTAACGTGCGAAAGCAAAGGGCACTAACTCTTTTACCCTTATTAGTTTTTCTTAATCTGTGCTATTTTCAACGTGGGTTTCAAAGGATAACTTTAAATACGATGGCAACCCATTTATTTTACGATTCTTAACTTTTCTTATGTAACACACACACACACACACACACACACACACACACACACACACACACACACACACACACACACATACAGATATATATGTATATATATATGTGTGTGTGTGTATGTGTGTGTGTATGTGTGTGTGTGTTACATAAGAAAAGTGTGTGTGTGTGTGTGTGTGTGTGTGCTTGTGTGCGTGCGTGCCTTCGTATGATAAAAGTCAACACACACACCCACACCCACACACACACATATATATATATATATATATATATATATATATATATATATATATATATATATATATGTATGTATATATGTTCCTGGTGAAGGATCTCACAAACTCGGAATGGAAATTAAAAAAGGCAACACAGATTCCATTAAAAATTCAATCCTATTATAAGAAAACAGTATTTTCCTTTCTTTTTAATTGTCAACATTTTATTTTAAAGATTATATCGTTCATAAATAATTAAGTCAAAGACATTTAAAAGCAAATTATCAAATTTTTAGAAATATTTAACAGTATACTGATTCCATTGCTTGAAAATATAAGTATCTATTTGTGTTATAATTATTGTTTTATTTGTAATAAAATGTTTTGAATTATTTTGGTAATTTTAGTTTTTAAATTATTCTAATCAATTCCCAAATTTACGGCATTCAGTTTGGTTCCGATAAAGTTTCTTTTATTTTATTTAAAATGTCAAAAATGCGTAACATTTTTGTTTTATTATATTCTTAAAAAATATAATGCCATTCAAGAATGAGATAACACATTATTTTTATATTTGTTATTTGCGTAAATTCCAAATTACCAAAAAGAGTCAAGTATTTACTTACTACCCAAATAATAAAATGCATGTAAAAATGGAACTGTAGTCTGAAAATATCGATTTATTAATTTTTTAAATTAACTCATTATTTGACCGAGAACTTTTAAAAATTATACCAATTTTATAAAAGCGTACTTTCGTAATATGAGGCGTGATTGAAAAATTGATAACTTAAAATTTATGTTTTTCTCCTCACACACACACACACACACACACACACACACACACATATATATATATATATAGATATATATATAAACGTTCAATCTCATCTACGCTTTGTTCGGGCTTAGCGACTATGTTCTAGCGTCGGATGCTTGGCTGATCGGCGACCACAGTCGACTGGCCGAACAACTACGGTCATACTTGAACAATTCCACTTAAAAAGGGCGCCATTCTACGGAACGCTGGAGTGTCGGAGATAAGCCATAAACACACCAGACCCCTTTTCGCTTTCTCTTTCCAACATTCCGTCCCCCTTGCTCCCCCTCCTTGCTCTTTGCCTTTCAATTTCTCTCCTCGTCTTCCCTGTTTTTCGCCGCCGCCACCGACTAACTTCAAACACTTACTGCAATGCTGAAACAAGGCTCCACGCTGGTTTTTGTGGAGAATCACTTGCCGCCTGGATGAATGGCGGAATACACCCTGTCGCCGCCCATTGCCTTTCACTTACCTGGATATGCCTTTTGCTCTCAAGTAAATCATCAATCTAAATTGCTTGGCGTAAATGTGCCCACTCACATTATAAACTTTTCTTTCTTTTTTTCTTTCTTTGTTGCTAATTTTAGTTTCCTTCTCTCTCTCTCTCTCTCGCTCTCGCTCTCTTTCTCTATTACTCTCTCATTTTTCTCTCTCTTCCTTTCTTTTGTACCATTTCCTTTTTTGTATATTACTTTCTTTTTCTTCAATCTCCCTCACTTAGTTCATTCTTCCTTTTTTCTAAGTGATTTTGGCTCCATTAGATCAGAGGCTTAAACATTTTCAACCAGACACTCCGCACTCTTTTTGTTTAGACAACGGACCACAGATAACAGCCACCTCAACGTTACCACCAGTGCTCAAACGATGGTTTGTGGGGTGAGGTTGCAAAACAAATGCTTGTTCATCACACCGATCGTTCTCTAGTGATCCGGAAAGGGAGGAGGCGCCTCCTGTCCGACGAATAAACGGTATCGGAAGAGAGAGAGAGAGAGAGAGAGAGAGAGAGAGAGAGTGTGTGTGTGTGTGTGTGTGTGTGGGCGTGTGTGTGTGTATAATTTGCCATTTGTACAGCTGTCCATCCCCTTATCACATCCTAACTAAGATCTCTATGATTCGGACTCCCACCCCGTCGTTGAAATCTCTTATATATTTCGGAAAGGAAACCTTAATGCTAACAGGCTCTTTTTTTGCAGCCATTTATGGCAATAGTGAAGTGATTGTGTACACATACATGAACATAAACCAACAACATCCTAACTCTACCCATGATAATCACTCGTAATGACACTCAGGATAATTTTTAACAACGTTTGGCATAGTTTGGTTTATTTGTTTAATGGCATACCATACAATTATGGGTTATTCAATGTCGAAATTTGATTACTTTATAAATATTTCATTGTAATCATAACTTTATTTTCAATGTTCTATTGGAATAATAATAATAACAAACGACAGCATTGTTAAGAACGACCAGAATTCTAAGAAGAGTCCTGGAGACTTGAGGAGACTTGCTGTCACACAAACTCCAGTGAAAAACCATCAGCTAACACTGATGGGAAAAACTCTAAAGGAGTAAATAATAATAGTAATAGATGAACTAAAACAAATGGATCAAAGAACAAGAAAACTAATGACTATGCATAAGGCATTACATCCCAGAGACGACGTTGACAGACTATATGTACCAAGAAAAGAGGGAGGAAGAGGACTCGCCAGCATCAAAGAAAGCGTTGACGCATCGATACAACGGCTCGAAGATTACATAGAAAAACACGAACGAGGACTAATTACAGCCATCAGAAACGATACGGACAACACGATAGACGATAGAATGACAACAACTAGGAAACAAAAATGGGAAAAAACAACTCTATGGCCGCTTTAAACGACTAATAAACAACATCTCACACCAGAAAACCTGGACCTGGCTAAGAAAAGGAAACCTTAAAAGAGAAACAGAATCTCTCTTAATAGCAGCACAGGACAACGCCTAAGGACCAATCATATCAAAGCGAGAATAGATAAGACGCAACAAAGCAGTAAATGTAGGCTATGCGGTGACAGGGCCGAAACAATCAATCACATAATAAGCGAATGCAACAAATTAGTACAGAAGGAGTATAAGACGAAACACGACTGGGTCGGCACTGGGAAATGTGCAAGAAATTTCAATTTGACCATACTAACAAATGGTATATGCACAACCCAGCACCTGTCCTGGAAAATGATTCGCATAAACTCCTATGGGACTTTAACATACAAATGGACCACCTAATCCCAGCCAGAAGACCAAGCCTTATAATAATCAACAACAAAAAAAGAGAATTTGCAAAACTGTCGGCTTTGCTGTCCCGGCGGACCACAGAATAAATCTGAAGGAATGTGAAAAGAAGGATAAATACCTCGACCTTGCTAGAGAATTGAAAAAGCAGTGGAACAAGAAAGTAACGATTGTGCCAATTGTGATTGGTGCTTTAGGCACAATAACTAAAGGATTATTAAAAGGCCTGGAGGACTTGGAATTTGGTGGACGGGTAGAGACTATCCAAATGACGGCATTGCTGAGAACAGCCAGAATCCTGAGACGAGTCTTGGAGACCTGAAGAGACTTGCTGTCACTCAGACTCCAGTGAAAAACCATCAGCTAACACTGCCGTGAAAAACAATCTGCTAACACTAATGTGAAAACTCTAAAGGAGTGAATAATAATAATAATAATATCAGCACTTATTTGTCTATCATGATTTTCTTGAACACTGTCATATAATATAAAATGGATTTTGTTTTCTTTTCCAAATCTCTCCAACAACGTACGTTATTTCTTTTTCTGTTTTTCTTTGACAATTTTTTCTTTCCTTCTTGTTTGCAAAATACAAATAATAATTGAATATTTATATCTAACTAGTTATATTTGATATATAATGTAATGTAATGGTTACCGTCTTAGGAAATGGACACGGTGACTTTATTTCTAATTCTGGACGAGGCTGTTCTCATTTCACATTACCCTTAAAAAAGGTATGAATCCAACGATTTTCTCTATAGTTTTGGCAAAATAGTTAGGCAGACTAGGCTCTTTAACCTTGGTAGGGCAACTGGTTTAGAAGGAAAACTCTAAATTATTGAATATAAATGATATGTGTCTATATAAGAGTTTATTTATTAGGCTTAGATTCCATTGTTCTGGGTTGCAACAACCTAAGACCTGTGCCCAGGATAGAACTTGATTTCCTGTGTTAGCGTGTTAAATATTTCTCTCACGCTGTTTTGAAGATTGATATAGAATTTAATTCTTTGTTCTATTTTTGTGACACGCTTAGCAAAACACACGCGAAATAATTCAAGGTTACTCAACTGAATATTAATTCTGAGAGGCGAATATAAACTGAATGTTTTCACATGTCTTCAAGGCCAATATTGATCAGCTGATATTCTATCAAGGTTGCCAACCTGAAAGAATTGTCTCGATATTAAGTAGATAGACTGAAATTAATCGGTGGGTAGATGTATATAACAAAATGCTGAGGGAGATAGGAACAGACTGAACGAATGATTAGATAAAGAGAGAGAAATTATAATCATAAAGACAAATTTATGTGCAGTTTCATATTGGTAGATTTATCTTAAATTGCATATATGTATTTTTATGTATGGATAAGAAAGTGGATAAAATGAAGCTGTGCTCAGCTGTGTGCATGCAAGTATCCGTGTAACTGTTGGGTGTATCTATTAGCCTCTGTCCTTGCATGACCGACTCTCACGCTAGCTGCCCCCATCGGCTGATTGACCACAGCTTCCGGGACGCCATCAACTGACAAGAAAAGTCGCGTCCACATCGACTTCAGAAACATGAAGTTATTATTTATGAACGATGAACACACACACACACACACACACACACACACATACATGTACGACCCCCTTCTCTCTCAACCGGAAAATAAATCAATAATAAATATTTAAATAGAGTCTAAAGAAACATGTAAATAAATATTTTATTCCCATGTGTCACGAAATACTATTAATCGATATATATATATATATATATATATATAGGTAGAAGTTTTTTAAGCATGTTTCCTTAAACAACAGACAAGGTTCTTTTTAATGGTTTTTATTGATATTCCTTGTTAAAAGAGTTTTTTGAGTTAGATTATCAGATATTCCCCTCTGATCAGGATCCCTTTCCACTAATGTTTGCTTTTATTAAAGATACAGAGTTTCATTACAGCACCCTAGTAGAATTTCACAATACTACTCATCCCATGTATATATGTATGTATGTACTTACCTAACTCATTCGCTTCGATCAGGATGATAAGAGAAGGTCAATTATTAAGCGGAGTATAGCTAGTTTGAATTCGGAGTTTTCCTTTTCCCCAACAGGTTGCTCTACCAATGCTCAAGAGCCAAGCCTTCCTTAGTATTTACCCAAAGGTAGGGAAAAGGAGATGAATTAATGCCTTTATATATAATCCTTAAGACGTGCTGATAGCTGGGATTTACTTGACTCTCTCCCTCGCCATTTTTCTTCATTGTTAGCCGCTTTTGGCAGATACTCAAGCCGGCATCCATTGTTTATACAGAGCTGATAAATATAATTCTTTGCTGGTCAATCAACACCGGTATGTTCCTGTGTAGGAGTCCATAAGAGAATGTCACTTATGATTTCATCCCTGCTTTTCCAGCTGTGGCCAACATATCTTGTTTTGTTGTAATTGAATCGTTTGTAATAAAAGGTAAGTGGCCGTACAATTCTGATTTGTGGGGTGCTACTTACAGAATTTGTTGAAAACAACAAACATCATCTTTATGTTGTTCCTATTTAGCTTTCTCCAAGCATTTTATTCAAGTCTAAATTGTTCAGCCATGACACAGCGAAAGAATTTCCGTTTTATTCTATCAGAGATCTGATTTCCATGCCTTTCCTTTGCATATGGTGACATCACTTTCAATAGATGAGATATTGCAACCGATATATGTGAAATGATCAACAAATTTCAGAGGCTTGCCATTTAATGTGAAGATGGTTCATTTTTGATTAAAGCATGAAGTCTGTTTTATCTGGGTTAACCTTGAAGCCAATGATTCTTGCTAGCTGTTCCATGCGATGCAACAGACATTCGGCTTAAGCTGGTGTATTCACGCGAAGCGCTAGATCATCTGCATGGTCTGTATTTATGGTAGTTGTTGTTTGAAATTATCTGGTTCTTTTAAAACTTTTAAAAGTGTGTGACCATTTATAAAATATATTGAGATTCATAGAATTTAGGCCGATTATAAACTGTACATTACCTTCAGAAACTCCAGCTACAATGTAAATGAAATCAGTGTAACCATCGGTTGAGTAAACCATTAAGTATGTATTTTTGTATAGCATCGTTATAACGATAAAAGTTCCTTGCGGGAGCGCACATGCCAGTTGTATTTGCTCCATATTTTCTCTGTATATGGAATCAAGCATAGTAGAAAAATCTACAGAATTGTGCTGTCTCAAGATTTTTTGCACGTACTCCAACGAGGATTCAAGGAACTATCAGAATTTGAGAAGTTATGTATTGATTTCTCCGAAAAACGTTCTGATTTTTCCAAAGGATTTTTTCCAACTTCAGGTCAGATACAATTGAGAAGTAGAGCATTATAAACATTAGCAACTATAGCAGTAACATAATGTCTTTGTGATTTTAGGTAAGAGAAGGATGCACCCTTTTGTCTATTTCTCTATTGGGTTTTATTTATACACAGAGTCGCAAAATTAAAAAAGTAAGTCATCAAATTTTCTGGTCTTCCATACTTTAGGAGCTATTTTATCGAAACCTGCAAGTTTTCCGATTTTAATCTTTTTTAAAATTGCTACTTGTTCTTCCTCCGTAAACTCGCCTAGTTTGATGTCTAGTTGGCGCTTAATTTTTTCAGTGGGCTTATCTGTGAATTCAGGATGGTTTCCAAGCAGATTCTTGTAATATTCTTTCCACTTCTAAGCATTTTTTTGGGTGACTGCTTTTAGTTTAGTTCCTGAGGTTCATTTTTTCCCACTACCTTTTTTGTCTGCCATGCTTATTTTGATTGTATATCTCCTAGAGAGTTTCTGATTTTATTCATTTAACCTTGGATGTAGTAGAATTAGTCTTTTTGGTATCTTTCAGTTCTTTCTGAGCTTTCTTAAGTTTCTGTGCATTGGTATTTGTTGGGTTTCTTTTATTAAATAAAAACTCGTTTTTCATGTTATCTTGCTTTTCCCAAACTGCTATTCATTCCTATGGAACTCTACACTTGACTCTTGGTTGGTTTGCTGCTGCTTCTTAGTGGGAGGTAACAAAGTTTTGAAATGAATCATTTAGAGTATGTCTTTCTGACGTCACCCGCAGAGTACCAAACTTGTTTCTGATAGTTACCGTATACTGACAACGTATATCCCTATTTGCTAGTGAAGAACAGTTATATCAAAGATTTACTCGTTTGTTTATATCCGTGTTTGGTTAAAGTTCTTTTAAGTGAAATCATCAGGAGGTTGCAAGTTCAATACTGACCACTGGTATGTAACAAAGAATTCTTAATATAGCTTAACATTTGTACCTGGTAATGGCTAACGGAATTAGAACAATTTACCCCAGTGAATTAAATAAAGGGTTTGGTTCAAAGTTCCGTGTAGGCTCTCCAGTTCGACACGAAATACTTGAAGAAGGCAGAAGGATACATTAACCGAAAAGTTGTGAATATATCAATAAAGATGAAGACAATAGTTTGAATACTCTAAATGATAAAAATTATCCAGCTTCATCGCAGAAATTAAGATAAATGATAGCGTTTGTTTATCATTTCTGCGTAGACTCAAGCAAATTTTTGCAGAGACGATTTTGTGATTGGAAGATACTCAGTTAGAGTGCTGTTTATCCGTTTCTTGTTTATAAATGTATAATTCAGCGATGCTTTAGAGTTATTTGGATAGGTGTATTTCCATAGCTTTCCCTTCCTTTTTAGAAATTTAGTGTTAAGGCATAAGAGCATTTTCTGTTGGGCAAGTTGTATAAACAGAATTTATTATTATTGTCTTAATCTATTTGAGTAATCATATCTTCACCGATGATTAGAATGTTCTGTTTAGGAATGCGTCAGATAAGGGAAGATAACTCATCATAGAAGATGGCATTGTCTGTTTCATCATTGGCATTAATGAGACTGTAGCATAAGACGCTTGTTGTGCATTGATCATCATTAAATGTACCACACACCATTCCCGGCCAGATTCTTTCTATGATATTTAGTTATTTTATGGCACAAGGACTGAGAAGGATTCCAAGACACCCAATATCGGCATTAACGGAGTTTTTCAAGGCAGATGCCAAGACAAATGTCCATCCATTACTGGGATCATAGTAGAACTAATACATATATATATATATATATATATATATATATATATATATATATATATATATATATATATATATATATAATTGCATACTTACTCTGTATAGCTGAGATAACAATATTTTAAAACATATTTTGGAAAACAAAATTTTATTTATCAAAAACTTTGTAAAATTTTAAACGAGCAATTTGGAGTTGCACTTCTAAAAGAGACTAAAATGATCGTATATATATATATATATATATATATATATATATATATATATATATATATATATATATATAAGAAAAGCCTTTAGAATTTACTCATATTTTTTTGCAATAATATTCAATTCAGTAGACCTTATATTTTTGAAATGCTAGATCAGCATCTTCAGACGAAGAAATAGTGAGAAATTTCCAATAAAGATTTAGAAAAAGCACACATTATTCTGGCCACCGTATCTGCCTCTCCCAAATTTCATTTGCTTTTTTTATATGTAAAGACCAGATCATTTGTTCTTCTGTTTGTTTGACAAATGACATTAAATTCCAGTATCAAGATGTGTCACTTTTTTCTTCTCTTTCCTTTTCACCTCTTTTTTTTTTATCTAATGGCAAACTTTTAATCCCAAATAAAGGACACAAGTAAAAAATATAGAATAAAGGAATAAATGGATTTGGGGAGAGAAAATTATCCACTATAAACAACTTACATGGGTTTTAATAATCCCTAGTCAAAATTAAATCTTATTATAAATTATTATATTGTATATTAATACTAGTTTTAAAAAAAAACTAAGAAAATTGTCATACCAATATTTTTATACCATTCAATATAATTGATCACATTAAAAGTAAAAATAAAAATTGTACCAGTTACTGTCAAAACTATTATCTAAAAGTATAAACAAATACAACATAATATTAGATTACCTCAAGATTACAATTATATATATATATATATATATATATATATATATATATATATATATGTGTGTGTGTGTGTGTGTGTGTGTGTGTGTGTGTGTGTGTGTGTGTGTGTATTAAGGTGGACTCGGCCAAAAGGTTGGTAATGTTTTCTCGCCTTTGATTGTATTATAGCTGCTGTTATATTAGTTATCATAAAAAAGCCAAGTTGTAATATTTTCGTATAATTCTAACTCTGAAAATTGAAGAGAACAAGCCACATTTTTGGCATATTTTGAAGGGAGATTAAATAACAAAATCAAATTCAGAACTTATTCCCTATA
The DNA here is from genome assembly GCA_963585895.1 of Sepioteuthis lessoniana. NCBI lineage: Eukaryota > Metazoa > Mollusca > Cephalopoda > Myopsida > Loliginidae > Sepioteuthis > Sepioteuthis lessoniana. The sequence goes on along the minus strand of OY757916.1, from coordinate 42,395,683 downwards.
TGAAAAAGCTACACTTAAGGTCCTGTGAATGGTATTTAATGTGGATTAGAAAGATCATATTGAAGATTTCTGGCTGAATTGATGTTCCACGGTTGGGTGAACCAATTGAGCTTTTAATGGCGATCAAATAAAAACAACTTCAGAACAATCATGGATATTATGAAATAAAAGCAAAATATCCAAATAATTTGCTCCAACTTGACTTTGATAGTCACTTTGATGATCGTTTCAAGATTGAAATTATCTAGAACATTGGTATTATTTTACAATAGTCAAAGCATAGGAAGGTGGACATATATTCGAAAGGGCTCAGCTAAAAAGATATATAGACTGATCGATACATAGCAAAGAAAGTACTGTGATAGGTGAAGGTATTGTTGTATAACAAAGGATGAAGATATATATATATATATATAGAGAGAGAGAGACAGAGAGAGAAAGAGACAGACAGACATAAACATAAATATGGCCCAATTATATATATATATATATATATATATATATATATATATATATATTAAAGACTTTTGAAAACTCCGAATCCCATGCACGAAAATTACTTATATATGTAAGTGTAAGGAAAGAATAAACTAATCCCACATGTACCTGACAAAACTAAAAGAGGATAGCTGGTTAAAACTTTGGAGGAAAAGTGGGGTACTTTTTTGTTTCGAGAAGAAAAATTTAAATGATCAAAACCCGATAAGCATAGTACCAGAGGTGTACAGCTCTGTGACAATAAAAAATTTATCAAACCACAGAGGTCAACTCTGCAATATTCAATCATGTTGCTTTCATATAACTTAGATAACCTCTCCCGGCTTTTCACAGGATAACATTCACTGCAGGAGGAGAGTATTATGTAAGCCATACAAGCATATAAGAATGGGAACTATGGGATATAGCATGGTGGATGTGAAGTAAGGCGGATGAATCCAGACGCGAGTCAACGGTGTGTTTCTCCATATGCTGAGGGCGGGGCCTCATAGGTCAACGGCTAAGATCAAAGTTCATAGTAAAAACTACTTTTACTCATCAATAAAGGTAGCCTCTATTGATGAGGAAAATTAGCGTCCGAAAGATAACCATGATTCTAGTTCAGATTATACGTCCAAACCGCATCACCTTTCACGCGAGTAAACAATGGCACGTTCTGCGGTGGTTGGAGCACTAAGCCCAGTGTTCAAAAATCAGATACAGAGACCAAACCAAAACCAAACTTACTTAAATGCAAAAACATTAATATAGTAAGATTTAACGTTAAGAATTTAAGCACAATAAACCAGAGAGCATCTGTAGCCGAGCATAATCTAAATATCATATTTATGCAAGAACATACTGACCGAGAACTAAAATACCGGTAATGAATGGACGTCTCGGCATCTGCATGGAAACATTGTCAATGCCACCATCGGAGGTGTAGCGATGCTTCTCAGTCCTCGAGGCTTAAAATCACTTAGAAGGATTGAAAGAATCCGACCGAAAATGATGTATCTTGCATTTAATGACAATCTCTATACAACGAGCGTTTCACCTGTGCCAATGATGAAACGAGCTTCACCTTCTACCACAAACTATCTTCTCTTGTCCGACACATTACCAAACCAAATGTTCTAATTGTTTTGAAAGACTTGAAAGTTGAAGTAGTCAAAGAGAGAAATTCTGTTTACACAACTCGCTAAATAGAAAACTAACTGATTTTCAACTCGAAAACAGGCTTGCATGTCTAAACACTAAATTTCTAAAAAGGATGAGGAAGCTATGGACTTACACCAACCTAAATAACTCTAAAGCACTGCTAGATTATGTATTCATAAACAAGAAGTGGATAAATGACACCTTAAACTGTAAGGCATACTTCCCTTCTAAAATAGTATTTTCCGTTAAAGCTTTGCAATATGACTGGTCCTCACTAGCCAATAGGAAAGTAAGCAATCAAAATCAATAACTGTAAGAAAAAAGCTTGATTCACTTCAGGAGATATTTGGAAGACATACTCCAAATGACGAATAGGAAAACTTTGTTACCGCTTTTAAATAAACTAAAAGCCAAATGGGAGTCAGTAACAGTTAAACAAAAGTGAGATAACATGAAAAAAAAACCCTCTTTACTTAATAAAAGAAAAGTAAAATGCTAATGTGCAGAACCTTAAGAAAGCCCATAGAGAACCAACACATACCAAAAAAAAACAAAAAAACAATTAGAATACAAAGCCAAATCAAATTAAAATCAGAAAATTTGTTAAAGGTAGACAATCACGGTTACCATGGAAGAGAATAAAGGGAGGGAATTAAATGAAAAGCTGCCAGCCAAGAAGTAAAACTTCCGAAGTGGAAAGAATCTGCTTGTAAACCCTTCAAAATTCATTGATAAATCTAACGAAAACATTAATAGCCAACTAGTCAACAAATAGACATTATAGAGAGGAAGTACTTGACGCAGTTCTGAAAAATTAAAAGCAGAAAAGCTGCTAGTATCGACGAAATACCTCCTGAAGTATGGAAGACAAGATATTTTCTCGTCAAACTTCTTCAAAATACAATAGAGAAATGGACATAACATCGGAGTAAGTGAAAAAAATCTTGAGGTGACAGATATCTCTGAGGCATTTGATTCCATACACAGAGAAAAGATAGAGCAAATAATTCGAGGATATGGTCTCCCTAAAGAAACTGTTACCGTTATAAGGATGATGTACAAAGACACAAAAGCAATATGTGACGTGGTATGCCATTTCCCCTACCCTTCGGTGTCTGAATCAACAGGCACCAAGGCTGACCGTTAAAAGAGATATGAACGAAAGGCAATTCCTGGCACTCTATGATCTGCAGCTTGTTGAACAAAGTAACGAATCCAAGTCACTCGGGCATCCTGACCTGATTGGAATCGAGGGGGAAGGAAAAAGCCAAATGATCCTATTTACCAACCCCTCCGCTCGGGCAGGATATGACACAAGGTCAATTTTTAAGCGAAGTTCAACAGGTTTGAATTCAGAGTTTTCCTTCTCCTAGACTAGTTGCCTCACCAAGGCTGAAGAACCTAATCTGTCCTACTATTTACCCATAGCTGGAGGGAGAATAATTGGATTCATACATTTCCCAAGGGTATTAGTGCTATGTGAAATGCAATCAGTCTCGTCCAGGTTTTGAACTCGTGTCGCCGTGTCCAATTCCTACGACGATAACCATTACTCCACATGCACCACGTGAAAAAGCCAAATGATTGACTAGTAGACCGTTAGGCCAAAAATGCCATCTTTTTCGTTAGAGGAAATTTGGAAAAGAAAGTTTAGTTCTGGACAGACATTGGTGAGAGATAAACGCCAATTTAACCAATTCCCGTAAAAAGAGTAGAACAGAATCTCAGCGTTAGAAAGACGTGCTAACATTCAGCCAGACTCTGCGGATGTCACTTGCCCGTAAAAGAAAGGAACCTGAACATTAAGCCTTGTCAAAGATATGTACAACTTAAACTGTTTTTCCTTCTACCCTTCCTAAATATTGGAATTATATGTATTCGAAAAGAAAGAGAGAAACTGAAAGGATTCTGTTTCATCAACAGTAAATTAGTGAATGAACTTTGTTACATGCTTCAGCTCGGTGACTTAGGCATTTTCTCAAGTTAAAGAAAAAAGAAAGAAAGAAAAAAGGAGAAAGAAGAAAAGGACTGCTGAGAGACGTTTATGTTTGAAACTGCCTGATGGCTTAATATAGGAAAAGAGAAAAGAAAAAGGAACTGTTTCTTAAATCTTATCATTATTTGTTTGGTCGTCGCCTATTAAAACTTTGTTATATTTCAAATGCACCCTTGTGTTGAAATCTTTTGGTTGTGTTATTTATCTATCGAGTCGCCTTCTTTTGCACATATCTGTTTCAGCTTCGTATAGCTTTCATTATTTCTCGCTAAATGTCTTATTCACCTTAAAACATTACAAGAGAATTTTGGAAATTTGACTACAGTTAATATTTTCTCGCTTTGAAATCTATGTTGTCCGTTATCTGAAGGGGTTGGATAACGAAGGAATTGGTGGGGTATGTGAAAGTGAATTTGGAAACCCCCTTGCCAGCGTTGGATATCAGTCTAGCCCCAAATTAACCCCCACTTTATTTGCCAGTTTACCATATGCCTTAAATAGGAGTCTTGACTGGGACTTATTTTGTGGAAGGTCAAGTGCCAGACTGCGCTCGACGTCACATGCGCGAAAAATGAACTCTCATCGTGAGAGAATTATTTATGCAGCGTCACAAATAGTTCTCATACTCAATGGTGACACATATTTCTATATTGTCACAGGAGTTTTGCAAGTAGATGCATTAGTACCATTTCAATCTATAATCTGCCAACATTAGGTACGACGAACGTCAATAGATTTAATAAAAGAAAATGGTTTCACACTAACCACCCCCCACCCAAGAAGGAGACAATATGTCGCAGAAACTATAACAATAGCAGGCTACGCAGATGACATAGCACTTCATACAAATATATCTGCCGTAGGTGAATCCCTATTGCATTGTGTGGAGCAAACAGCCGGAGCCATTAAGCTCTCTTCGAACGTAAATAAAACAGAGTTCATATGCTTTAAACAAGAAGGAGCTGTCTCCACTTTAAGTGGCAATCCTCTGAAATTAGACCATTTCACATACCACGACAGTAATATCTCATTTACTGGAAGTGATGTTAACATATGCCTTTACACAGGCTTGGACTGCTTTTGACAGGTTATTGTTCATATTGAAGTTTAATCACTCTGATAAAATAAAACGTGATTTCTTTCATGCTGTGACTGTATAAGTACTACTGAATGGATGCACCACTTGGATGCTAATGACATGCGTAGAGAAAAGGCTTGAAGGGAACTGTACAAGAATACTAAGTGCTGAGATAGATATTAATAAAATGAGAGATGAATATGACCAGACTAAGAATGAAAGACTGACAGATTGATAAAAAGAAGGAAACTGGGAATAATTGGTATGTGTGTAACACTATGTAGGTGGTCCGCTAAGCAGACGATTCCTTTGTCTGTTTTGGCGCGAAACCAGACAAAGGGTTTTGGACTCGAGATCTCGGGTGACCGGAAGTAGGAAGGGAACGCCGGTCAGAGAGTTGGACAAAGGAGCTCGAGGAAGGAGTTGGCGAAGGGTGACGCGAGTGACCAGTCGACACGGGGCAGCAGAGAGACCAGTCGGCATGAGATAGGGTCCAGCCACAGTGAGGAAGACGAGTCAAGATGAGTCGGCATTCCAGTAGCGTTGAAGAATTTTCGCTAGAAATCCATGCTAGCATTAGTCTATATATGCTAACAGGAATGTTGAGTGTTACATAACTCCTTGTCTTGCACTTTGAGTTAACCCCAAGCATATTGTTCGTTTGTTCTCTTTCCTCCCACTCTCTCGATTGTATTTCTTGTAGCGGTAAAGAAATGTGCGATGTCCCTATCGGAACCACTAGTTGATCACCGGCCGTAAAGTGAAATGGTTCGAAGAAGTTGATGTAACGTGGGGGCCGAGGAGGGTATCGTCACATGTGGATGTATTGATACATAGTCATATATTCAAAGGACTAAATTTGAAAGAAAGTTCTACATCGAAATTAGCTATTGTATAGGCCAAACTTTGAAAATAATTTGCTCTTGTTTGGTTATGTTAGCCGCAAAAACCCGTTCCAAGACCTTTTTTTATGTTCCATTTGTGATACAGATTTTGCTTGGCAATGAAAAGTGGATGATTTCCATCATGGTGGAACACAGAAAATTGTTAGAAAAGCGAAATTGCGACTTAAATTCTTAAATGTCTACGTTTCTTCTTCTTCTTCTTCTTCTTCTTCTTCTTCTTCTTCTTCTTCTTCTTCTTCTTCTTCTTCTTCTTTATATATATATATATATATGTACTTATATATATCTATATCTATCTCTCTCTCTATATATATATTCCCAAAGGGAAGGCAAATTTTTCCATTCCATGTTAAAACAAATCTGGGGTTTTACCTGGAAAAAGTTTGAAAGACTGTTTTTAGCGCCTTTGTTTTTAAATGTTCTGCTATTTATGAAATGTAGGGATCTAAACGAATGAAAGTCTGTAGGCGCTAAATCTGGTGACTATGGAGGGTGTGAAACCTCCCATATTAAAGATCATATCTTTTCTTGGGCTTGTTCGGCTGCAGTCGTTGAAAATGAAGATGATAGCATTTTTGATGATGATATTTAAATAAAATTTTCTCATGATTGTTTTTATATCATTTTTGGGAAAACTTAATTACTTTCCCTCCCCTAATATATATATATATATATATATATATATATATATATGACAAAATTGGTGAATTTTTTTCGGTTCTATTGTAAGAGTTATCAATAATTTTCTTCCCTTGACGAAGAAGTAAAGAATTTTAACAAACTATAATCATCTTCGAAATATCGAAAATTTGGATGGGAAAAAATGACGTTCACCGCTAAATCTAGCGCTATAAAATTGAACCAAAAAACCTTTTAAAAATCACGCTATGATGTGTCGTTTTTACTTTGTGATGCTTATCTGCATACAAGGTGGCGTAAGAGTTATTATCATAGGAAATAGACTCAGCTACCTAAGTTCAAATCTTGGTCGAGGCTGTTTACGTTTAAACGCTCACAAATACTCTTGAGAAAGGCATGAATCCATCTCTTCTTCTCCCCCAGCTATGGATAAATGCATGGCCATACTTGGCTCTTTAGCCTTGAAACGACAAGCAATATATGAAAAGAAAAATTCTAAATTCAAACCAGCTGTACTCTGATTAAAAATTGACCTTGTGACGCATCTTGTCTGTGAGTATATGGAAACATATTATTATGATATCTCCCATAAGTGCGTCGCAAATTTTTCTCTAAACCAAAAATATGAGAGTTTTATCATTTCATGTTACAAACAAAACGGATATCATTAAGTATTATTATTATCAAGCTGAACACCTGTAAGAAAAGACATATTAGTCCAAAAATAATTACTTATATATATATATATATATGTGTGTGTGTGTGTGTGTGTGTGTGTATGTGTGTGTGTGAGCAATTTTATTTTTGGTTATAAAGGTGTTGCAATTTTTTACTTAAATAGTTTTAATGTTGTTAAGGCTTTGGTAATAAATAATACTTAATAATATCTCTTTTAAATGTATAACGTTGCATTAGAATTTACAACAACAACAACAACAACAACAACAACTACTACTACTACTACTTATGATAATAATAATGATAATAATAATAGTAATAATCGAGCCAATGATCTGTTTCATTATCAGAGGAATAAAAGATTGGAGAGTGATTTGCAGAAAGACAACGCTGAGTTGAAGCCAGAATTCAAATAATTTTTTCCAGAGGGATTCCTTGTCTCTACTTTTCACTGTGATGAATCCCTTATATCCCGAGAAAATGAAAAAGATGATATAGTCTGGATGAAAAATAGAAGGAATGGAACTTGCTAAGCGAGAAAGCATAATAACATTCTGAGAAAAAGAAAGCTACAAATACCAGTTGATATTTGAAGCAGATATTATCAAGTAAACAGAAATGGAGGAAAATGCCGAAAAGAGTATCTTAGAAGGACAAGTACACTAATAGAGATCATACTTTATGACAGGAACTTAATCAAAGGTATCTGTAACAGGACAGTGTCTGCAAATATTCTGGACATTTCGAAAACTGAACAAAAGAGAAACTCAGCAACATGCATTTCAAAAGAAGACAATGGATGACAATACACAGACAAAAAGAAAAATAATGTGGACAGACGATTTGTTGCTTGAACTAGAAGAGGAAAATGATTCTCTTGCATCACGTGATTGTGTGGATGCTGCTGTTCAGGAACTCGAAGAATATACAAACATAATATATATTCATTATATCAACAAATAATAGCAACAACAAAAATTACAGAAAGACAGGAAAACAGGGATCATTAAATCGAGAATATAAACATGGAAAGAAAATTCCACGGAAAACAAATAAAAAAATTGACACGAATTGACCTGGTCATTGATACGTACAGGAAACCTTAAGACAGAAATGGAATCTCTGCTAATACTTTGATTAATTTGAATTCATAAAAATGCCGTCATAAGAACTAATTATTTAAAAGCTCGGATTGAAAAGATTTAGAATAGCGAGTGTGGAGAGAGAGAGAGAGAGAGAGAGAGAGTGAGAGAGAGAGAGAGAGAGAGAGAGAGAGATGAAACAGTCAATCACATAATAAATGAATCCATCAAACTGATACAGAAGCAATTGAAGAGCAGGTACAACTGAGTGGAGGAAAGTGATCCTCTGGGAAATGTGTTAGTGACTACAACTTTAGCCATACAGACAAATGACTTACGCACAAAATCGATTTTTTCATGGAAAAAAATACCCATAAAATTTCCTGGGATTTTGAGATGCAAATAGATCACACAGATCATTAACAATAACTTGTCAGCAACTGAACAAGCAAATCATTGAGTTAAAATAAAGGAAATAAAAAAAAAATAGATAAATTCCTGGACCTTGTCTGAGAACAAAAACTTTATAGAACTTATAGTGACGGTAATACCAATCGCATTTGGAGTCCTTGGCATAAGCCTGAAAAATCTGGAGGAGAGACTGGAGGAACTGGAAATATGAGAAAGAATTTAAAACCGTCGAGACTACAGCGCTAAAACGATCTTCTGAATACTTGAGTCTTGAAGAGCTGATCTACTGATCTGAAAAATTGATGATAATAATAATAATAATAATAATATAAATTCGAGAAGTCCATGAATATAGATGGCTCTTACACCTTGAAACCCTTTCCCCCAAATGGACCCAATAATGAATTAAACCACCCAAAAGCTTTACACTTTAAACTTCAGATAAAAATTCATTACTTATGATTATAAACCCGCACATAATCTGATGATAATGTCATTTAAGTTCAAATTACAATCACACGTGAATGCAATCCTTTGGCATTCATATGCCTTTCAGTCTCAAAATGTAAACAGTTATGGAATGAATATAGTTTTATGATAGTCGATGGTCGGGCTTAACAAATTTATAAAAATAAATTTTGCGTCACATTCTTTCTATATATATATATATATATATATATATATATATATATATAAAGAGAGAGTCGGATGGTTTGTTGGGTTTTATGGCATATCAACCTTTGTAGGTTATTTAACGCCAAATCCATTTTTATGTAAATAATCAGTTTTCAGGTTCCAGTTGAGGACCGTGAATACCTAAAGGATCAGAGTGGCAAAATAGGACCTAAGGGCACTTTTCACCTGGCCCAGTAGATAAAAGTGCGATAAAAAAAAGTAAAAAGGAAAGAGAGGCTTCAAGAAAAAATTTACATTCATCACCAAAGCTTCAACATCAAATCTCTAGGGTAATGTTTCTTACCCCTCCTACTCATATTCTCCAAGTGAAGAACCAGAAGAATATTTGCAGCCAAAGAGTTATCTAAAAAGACCTTATAGCCTTATCAAATTTCCAAGATATGCTCTCGAGTTAGTCTGGGGAGATATATCTTCTAATCTTGGGGCCAGCCTTGCCAATGCTTTGCTCTTGGACTGGAAGGCTATGGGCCTTCTTATACCCAATATTAATGTAAACAATATTATTCTTGATAAATGTAAAGTTGACAGGGCAAAGACTAAAGTGAAAACAAATGTCCAACAAAAACATGATCAAAGTATGGAAAATCTTATATGTATCGGAGTTGATGGAAGAATGGATTAGGACACATTGCTGTATAAGGAAATTGTGTTGGAAAATGGACAGAAAACTATGAAAAAAACTAAGGGACCAGAACGCCATTTAACTTTTACAAAGGAGACACCATATGAAAGTAAATATCTGACTCAGAGTTCTTCCTAATTTTGGTGCAACAGGTGCTGTTCATGCAGAGCAAGTGATGGATGTTTTGCATGAATTCATCGGTGAGAACACTATCAAGACTATCCTTGTTGACAACACTAATACCAACACAGGTTGTGAAGGTGGAATGGTTGCAATTTTAGAAAAAAAAGTAAAAAAAAAAAACTTCACAGAATTGGTTGCTTTCTGCACCATAATGAACTACTTTTCAGAGCCCTTTTTAAAAATATATATGGTTGCGCAAAAGACTCTATAGCATTCAGTGGCCCCCTGGGGAAATTATGCTCAAAGGATTGCCATGATTTACCCCAAATATCATTACTCTGGATTCAATTTTGAAAATTGATAAAATACATGATCTCAGTTGTAACCAAAGACTCTTGTATGAATACACAGTAGGTATTTCTAGAGGTAAGGTTGACTCTAGATATGCCTCCTGGAAAATTGGTCCTTTAAACCAGGCAAGATGGTTAACTTTGGCCATCAGGGTCATGTGTTTAAGGCTCACAACAAAACTCCACAGTTTGATAAATTTTATCATAAATGTGTATGCCACTTGTTGGTTTGAAATTAAAAGAAATAATAAATTCCACAATCAGCAACTGCACATTTTAAATATGATCCAGAGGATTAAGGAGCAGCCTCATGAAATTCAACAGACAGCATTAAGAAATATACAAGGTAATACATTTTGTTTACAACCAGAAAAAACTTCTATATTCCATGGTCAAATCTGAGGAAGTTGAAGTAAGGGAAGAAGCTTTAAAAAGAATTTTGGCCATTTGGTAAGTAAATATCTATTCATATATCACTGACTCAATTATTCCAATTTATAGAATCATTTTTAAAGATTTTATCTTATTTCACCATAATTATTAAAGCAGTAAAGATTGGAATTTTTTAATATTTCAATTAATTCATTTTTATATTCTTTCAGGAGTGAGGAGTCAACCAGGAAAAGGTTAAAAAGAATACCAACAATTAATTTTAATGCCACACATTGGACACAATTAATAGATTTAACATTATGTGGCATTTTTGAACCACCAATGACGGAAGATTATTCTGAATCTGAACTTCGAGAATCTTTGTTGAATGGAACCAAACTTAACTTGCCAGATTTGCCCTCACATTCTCAGGCCATGGAATGGGCAGTCAAGTTAAGAACGGAAGCTTCACAAACTGTATTTGGTTTTGAAGCAAGGCATCAACACATAACAGCCAAAGTTTTGAGTCAGAAATGGAGAACGGCATTTTTGTCTAAGGGCTCTTATATGGAGCAATATGACCCTATATATTAAGTAAGCTCTATTAAGATAGTGGTTCTTTTTCCTTATCTGTGTGTTTGTTATATTTTCACTTATAACAGAAAAAAAATCAATTTTTAAGGTATTCAAATATTACTACTTGATTCAAAATGTTAACAGGCAGTTTATAGAAGATACTGAAAGTGGGGGTCAGATTTTTCATTTGAAGATTAGTCATCATTTCTTTAATTAATATCATTTTTATAAAATAAAAGGACACTCCCTGATTTCAATACTAACATTATTTGGTTGTCACACTAATATTCAAGCCAAATCTTGCAAAAACGAGGAATTTTCAGTATATTTTTGTCTACAATTTTTGATACCAAATGTTCAAAAAACCGTTGAACTATTTGATCTCATTTTTTGTATGAGTACTTAATAGGTCCAAACACAACTTAAGTGAGATTTTTATTATTTCAAAAAAAGTGAAAAATCAACCTACCCTAATATATATATATATATATATGTGTGTGTGTATGTGTGTGTGTGTGTGTATGTGTGTGTGTGTTGTTGTATGATGTTTATGTGAATATTTGGTTGGTAACTTTATTTCTAAACGATCTTTATTTTTTAACGAACTTTATTTTATCAGGGTAACTTTATTTTTAAACGAATCTCATTTGTTTGGTTGTGTTTTTTACATATCAACACTTGTAAGTTAATAATGCCAAATACTGTTTATATATATATATATATATATATATATATATATATATATATATATATATATATATATATATATATATGTAAGCGAATGTTTTCTTGGTAAAATTCTTTTTAAACGAGCCACAATTCATTTGTTTACACGCAGTTAAGGTTAGATTATTTGGTTTAATGGCATATCAACCTTTGATCGTTATTTAATGTCAAATCTAGTTTATAACTACACACATACATACACACAGAGGAATATATATATATATATATATATATATATATATATATATATATATGTGTGTGTGTGTGTGTGTGTGTGTGTGTGTGTGTGTAATTTGTAATCGAATAGTTTCTTGGGAACTTTATTTTTAAACGAGTTGAAGCCCGTTTGTTTGTACAGTTAAAGGGTTTCAAGTTTTGTTAATTAACATTTGTAATTCTATTTATTAAGTATTGCTCTCTAATTTAAAATTAATCGTTTGTTTTCACTCAGTTAAATGGTTTCAGGTATTTTGCTATTTAACACTAATAATTCTATTTAATAATGATCGCTTGTAACAGATGGAATCCTAAAATGTACTACAACTTCTAGTCAGAATTGAACTGAGAGTAATGGTAATGAAAGGGTACTCCACATTCCCCAAAGCTCTAAGACTGGAGACTCACTGTCACTTTCCTTATCCGGGAAACTAAATTGTTTCAAGTATTGCTATCTAACACTAATAATTCTATTCAATATTATTACTCAGTAAAATGCTTTCAAGTAAGCCTATGTAATACTGATTTAATTTAGCGTCAGTCATTTGTTTACACACAGTTAAATGGTTTCAAGTAAATGATCAAATAGTTCTACATGACCCATAGATGGGATCCTAACAGAGGTTATCACTTCGGGTCAGAGTGGACCTGGGAATAATAGCAAAGAATGAGTACTCTATATTCCCCAAATCTCCAGGATTAGAACCTCACCATCAAATGGTTTAATGTCATATACATTACACTCATTGGTGGTGGGGGTCTTCTACAGCCCCAACTACAGACATGCAAAGGGATGCCGAGATGAAAGTTGAAGAGAGTGAAATGAATCAACTTTTCTTTTTTATCTGGAAATTCTTGAATGCTGAGAAAATTCATTATCTTCTGCTTCGATCAGAATTTGTTTATTAGAGAAAAAGGGTGCCGCAAAAAAAAAAAAAAAAAAAAGAATCTGAAGTGAGCAAATGAGTTGATTAAAAGGGGGATAACTCTTTAAAAATATGAGAAAAAACAAGGAAAGGATTTCGAAATGTAAACATGATGTAGACTTATGTGAAGATAAAAAAACCAGATTTAGCTAAAATGAAAATGAAGTAATATCAAAATAATAAAGAATAAATGAAAAATAAACATTAAAGATGTAGCTAAAAGTATAGACAAGTAAACAAAACCAAAACCAAAAAGCTAAACAAAACAAAACAAAAACAAATAAAGAAATTTCAAAGTGAATATAAATGAATGTCTGGAATAACTAAATCGTTATTTCTTTTATTGTTCAGGTCGCTAGACTCTACGTGCATTTATCTATTTCCTTTTTTTTTAAGTAATCGGCATAGATCGGGAATAATAATAGGTACCTCGAAATCAAAAATGCTTGAGTAGGTATTTATTCTATGACAATAAGATTTAAGCTACCCGAGCCAAGTTCAAGTTCAGTACAAGGTTTCGTCTCATTGTACGATAACGCCATTGGGAAAAGCATGAACCTATCTCTTTTCTCTCTCAGCTCTAGATAAAACTATAGAACAGACAAGGCTCTCTTACTTTAGTAAGGGTAACCGGTCTAGTCGAAAAAAACTTAATTGAAACCCACTTACTAGAGTGATAGGGTAGCTTCCCACGGTGGAATGGCAAAACAGGGAGCAGAAGTCCTTAAACCAGTTCAACGTTATATAAAAACTGGTTTTAGTAACTCTTGCAGTGACACTGATGCCAAGTTCAATATAAATTTGACCTTCCCTTGGACAAACATCATCACAAGGAAGAGGGAAGACCTGGAGTATGGACAACTGCCAGTTTTCCATATGATCTTACTGTAAGACCTGTAAACTTAAATATTTTCAAGCAGAGATTATAGCTAAAAATTAGTTAGATAATTTAATTATTAATGTATCTTTGGGTGGTCAGGTAATTTATAACTGAAGCCACTGTCTTTTAATGGAAACTAGAAAAAAGAACTTAAGAAAAATTAGAGAGTTGACCAAACACTTATAGAAAAAGCATGAACTTTCTAATATGTATTTTACTGTCCGAAAAAGGAACCTTTTTGCGCGCTCTCGCCTAAAATGTCGTATAACAGTGACCATGTCAATTTTTGCAAAAAAGAGATTTAAGGAAGGCAGGGAATCTGTGAGGGATGATGAGAGCTGTGGGAGGAGTAAGGAAGTCAGAACACCAGAGCTGATTGGCCAAATAAAGAATTTCATGGATAAGGACTATCGTGTGTCTACAGAGACAATAAGTGCACAGTTTGATATCAGTGTGGGAACTTTACACACAATTATTCGCAAGGAACTGAAGATGCGGAAGATTTGCGCGATGTTTGTCCCAAGGGTGCTCAGAGAATATCAGAAAGACGTTGTCATGACAGCAGGGAGATGGTGGAGCTGATCAATTCAGATCCTGCAGTTTTTGATGATCTGGTGACCTGCGATGAAAGCTGGATATAGTGCTATGACCCAGAGACCAAGAGACAGAGTTTCCAGTGGAAGCATGCTGGCTCTCCCAGACCCAAGAAGGCCAGACAGAGCAAATTCACCCACAAACTTTTGATGATCCCTTTCTTTGTCAGCACTGGCATGATCTACATGCACTGGGTTCCAACTGGACAGACAGTCAATAAGGAACACTATGTTGAGGTTTTAAGGGAGTTCAGGAAGTGATTCTGTCGGAAGAGACCAGCACTCTTCAAATCGGGTCAGCGGCATTTCCATCAGGTAAATGCACCAGTCCACAACTCCATCCTTGTCACAGACTATTTGACCAATATGGGCATCGAGAGAGTTCCTTACCCTCCATATAGTCAAGACGTTGCTCCCTGTAACTTTTGGTTATTCCCTAAGCTCAAGGAAAAACTTAGAGGCTGTCGTTATGAGACAATTGAGGAGATGAAAGAGGCTGTGACGAAGGTCATTGACACGCTCACACAAGAGGAATTCCAAGTGAACTTCCAGAAGTTGTTATATATATATATATATATATATATATATATATATATATGTATATTTAGGCAGCATATATATATATATATATATATATATATATATATATATATATATATAAGAGCACACAATAAGTTTCCAGACTTTTTTCGTATGAGCACTTTTATCGATAGTACACACATGAAACTCTAGTCCCCTTCCCAGTAATCTCCTCCAGCTGCAATGCACTTAGTGTGCTGTTCCAACAACTTCTGAAAGGCCCCCATGGAAGTCCTCTTGTGTGAGCGTGTCAATCACCTTCGTCACAGCCTCTTTTATGTCCTCAATTTTAGGGAGCAAGCTCTGGACAATGGGGGAGGGGGCTGAGGAACTGTCTTGATGCCCATCTTGGTCAAATAGTCTGTGACAAGGATGGAGTTGTGGACTGGTGCATTGTCCTAGTGGAAACGCCACTGACCCGATTTGAAGAGTGCTGGCCTCTTCCGACAGAATCTCTTCCTGAACTCTCTTAAAACCTCAACATAGTAACCCTAACCCTAACCCTTTGGCCAATCAACTCTGATGTATTGACTTCCTTCCTCCTCCCACACCTCTCATCATCCCTCAAAGACTCCCTGCTTTCCTTGAATTTCTTATGCTACTCAAAAACTGATGCGTGATTCATGCAATATGCTCCAAAAGCAGTGTGAAGTATTCCATACGTTTCTGTAGCATTTTTTCCATGTTTAAAACAGAATTTTATTGCATATCGTTCTTCTAAAGTGTCTTCACGTCCAGATTGCCTTTTTGGAATTCAACAGCTGTGACAGTCAGGCTTTAGTGGGATGTATTCCAATTGCTGCTGTAGTTGTTCATTTGAACCTGAAATCATAAAAATTGGTCAGTCATCTCATACAATGTATAGCAATAACATACAGAATTGTCAAGAGTCTACGAAAATTTTAAATGCCTGTACAAAATAAGTCTGCAAACTTATTGAAGGCACCTCGTACTCACACACACACACACACACACACACACACACACACACACACACACACACACATGTATATATATATATATATATATATATATATATGAACTTAGCGGTAGATATGAACTGGCTGAGATAGATAGATGGATACATAGATAGATAGAAACAGCCCTTGTTATTTTCTTGAAGTTGAAAAATGAAGGATCAATGTGTATATAGGTAAAGCAATACTTTTGTAAAGTCAGTTTCTTTTGGGCACACATCATTTTTGTTGTAATTTGTGGATTAAATCATTATCATTATAACTCTGTCAGAACATGAATGGCTTCTTCTTCTTCTTCTTCTTCTTCTTCTTCTTCTTCTTCTTCTTCTTCTTCTTCTTCTTCTTCTTCTTCTTCTTCTTCTTCTTCTTCATTTCATTCTTTTAGTTTTTAAAACACAATGCTTTAATATATTAAATATTCTAAATCACATTTTTCTTTTGCAAACAACAAGTCGGTTTTTATACCCAAAACTTGACTTTCATTATTTAATAATTTTAAACTCTCTGGTACTATTTTTCTTTTTCAAGAATAATTCTGATATAGAGTTTGGTTTGGTTGATTTAAATCTGTATTCTTTAAGAATCAACAATTTTTATAAAATTAATTAAATTTTACTGAAATCCTGAAAAGTTCTGAGTATTGCGTTGCTACCTGCGAAGTTATAAATTAATGGAAAATTAAATATAAAATAATTGATAAAGTGAATGTAAAACTAAAGACGAAAGCATCAAACAAAATTTAAATAATAATCAAATAAAATAAAACCAAAAGACAAAATTACTGTAAAATAAGGCGTAAAAATAAAATAATTTTTTTTTATTGTATTTGTTTTCAACCCCCAAAATTATATTCATAGATTATCAAATTTGTTCGTGTATTTTTTGTAAATAAATTTTGTTTCTTCTGAAGTTGAAATCTTTCAAAATGGCTGACAAGAAACGTCATATTCTCCCCCACTTACTCTCTTCGTATCGACATCTCTTGGCGGAAGTTAGGTGACATCTTACAGGAAGTTCCTTCAGCAAATCCTGCTACCCCAGCACTAACACATCCACCATCACTGATACGTCCAAGACCGCCACTATCGATTTAATTTCTTCACTACTATTTTCACCGAAATTGATTTATTAGCAACTGTATATTTATGTGATACGTTGGTATGCCTCATTTCTTAGACTCCGCTAACACACATTGATTTCAGTTTTAATTTAACTGATGTATTAATTCCACAGATGTATTAATGATTTGTTCAATGCTAATAACCTTTACCTACCTTGTAGTAGGTGAGGGTAATTACCTACTTTACCTACCTTATGGTAGGTAAAGTTTCAGGATTGCTTTCTATTTGAAAATACTTATTATACAATGAATAGTATTGCTTTCGTTAAGAAAAATATTACATGTTTTATGAATGACATTTTCATTAGATAAATAGATGGAAGACATAAAAGGACTGACAAGTATAGATAGATTGGTTGATAAATATGAACAGATGAATAGATTGGTAGATAAATAGACAGTTCCAAACTGGCTGACTGTGATCCAAACTCGAGCTTCATATTAGAATTATCCCTAAGAAAATTAAATAAAAGCAGCACCAGAGTATTTTAAGTTATAAAGCAATGAAAGTCAAGCTTAATCTTTTCTATAAACCAGATTTATTGTTTTTCTTGTGACGATATTTCATTGCATAGATGCCGTCTTTACAGACGCAGCACAATTGATTATATCTTGTGAGGCATTGTTTCAGAATCATCATTCTTGAGTAAATATCCACAAATATCCTTTTTTTTAAATTTACGACCAAAGATTCGATATCTTAGAAAATGTGTTAAACCTCTTCTCACCAGTGACCTGGATTTTATTGGTATCAGTACTGAACAATCGATCCATATATTTACTTACGAAACACGTTCACATCATTAACTGTCATTATTTCAAAATTAAACAATGTCTCATTACCTGCTATTTCACTTGATGCGAACACATGCTGTTGAAAATGCAGCATTGATAGCTACCGGTGACTCTATCACAGGATCAACTAGATATTAATGTGACTACGACAAATGTTACTACGACTGGCTTAACACGTGGAAATTCCACGAAATTCATACAACGAATTCTGCTTTAGTCTAAAATCGAGATAAATATATTGGAAAAATTCCATTTCTTTTTCCTTCTAATTGTATCTCCTCTCTTTATCTCTGTTTTTCATGATTCAAAGAGACTCCCTTTTACTTTCTTTATTCTATCTCATTTCTTGTTCAGCACTTCTCGATCCATTTGAGAGACTGGTCTCTCCGGCTTTCGTAGGGCAACCAAACTTGAGAAGGAAATACTCTTTATTTAAAAATTGAGGGATGATGTTCGGAGAATATGCGCGTTATACATATACTCATCGAAAAAGTGTTGCTGGTTTAAAACAAGCCTTCATCGCTATAAACAAATTATCTACTTAGTTAATTTTCCCAGCTTCGGTTGAGTTAATTGTCGTCACCAGTATCGATCCGCGAACATTCTTTACTTTATTTAAAACTAACGTAAAGTACTACACCATATAAACAATAGAGTGTTGTTCATAAATAAATACCCTTCGAACAGTTTTTTAAAGAAGTTAATTTTCTTCGAAATCAAAGATACCTGGATTAGTCAAACATTAAATAGACAAAATGGATATTGTTATCTATCATTCAAGACCAAACATTTCCACATTGAAACACTGCTTCGAAAAAATTTCAACACTTTTGTAATCATAAATAAAATTGCAATAATATATATAAGATGTGTACATACTTTTAGACTGCTAAGTATTCATATTATTGGTTTCAGAGTTTCAATGCTGTAGAGTTAAGTAATAAATAATGCCTAACAATATCCACTTTGATTCCATAAAGTTCCTCTAGAAATAATAAAATCCTGGTATCTTTAGAAGAAAATCAATTTTTTATGAAATAATTATCCGTACCCGTGGAAATTCTGCCTTTTATAAATTTTCTTTTTTTATTTTGATAAATGAATTTACAAATATTGTTTCATAATGTTAAAGATTTCATTATATTAAGATATTATTTTTCTGGGTTGGTGACTGGTTGTAACATTCAAAGACATACATTCATATCTTATTCTATTGATATATAAGGCAATATTGTTTGTGTTTTATGCATCAAAGTGAAACCTATTGTGAAAGTCGACATAGACAAATTTCATTTTTATTTAAAAAGGCCTTGTGTTGAGTTTTATTTTTATTTACTTTATTTTTAATTTTTTTTACAGAATGATAATCTTGAATTTTGAAACGAAGGAGTCTCCAGGGCAAGGCTTTAAAGCTGAAACAATTGAATAGTTTTTTTTTCTGATAGAAATTTTTTCTGTATCTTTTGAAGGTATATTCTTTCTCCTAATTTAATTTCCTGTCTTAGCTTATTTTTATTTCATAAAAATAAAAAATATATATTAAGATGTTGGTACGTCTGCAATATCGAGGAACCCTGCATCGATATGAGACGTATACGTTTGATCAGAAAAGAAAGAACTGCTATAAATGAATGAATAAAGAAATGAACTTAAGAAGCAAAAAAGAAAAACCAGCAAGAAAAACTATGGAAAGAAAAGAAGGAAAAATTGGAATGAAAATAGAAATTCAAAGGAAGATTGAACGAAAAGAAGGAAAGAAAGAAACAAACAAACAAAAAGAAAGAAAGAAAGAAAGAAAGAAAGACAGAAAATATACGAAAAAGAAAGCAAGGAAAGAAGAAAACTAAAATAGTAAAGGAAAAATGAACCCCCAAAGAAAGATTGAGAGAGAGAATTAAAGAAAGGAGAAGAATATTTGATTATGAGTTCTCGGTCGAAGGAAGATGGGAAGGACCATTTTTACTGAATTATTATTAAAGTGTTAAAGAATATCCCGAGAAAAAGTGACAAGTGAGCTGAACTGCGAGATAAATATGTTGAATAGTATGTATGTTCCATGGCCTAACATCGTTCATTTCTTGGTTCGGCCAAGAACCTTTTAGTACTCCATCAATTGTTGTTTTTTGCCCGGTAAGAACGGAATATTAAAAATGTCTTTAGGGTTTATTCTTACTTTATTTCAAAGTTTACATACTTTGATCTTTTCTACTATGCGCTGTCAATATGAACGCGTCATATCGGGAAAATATTTTGACACTTACAGTCTTTATTTTCATCGACGAATGACCTTGAATCAAATTTCGATTGACTGTCAAGAAGTCCTGAAACAAATACATTTCTCGCGAGATATTTCGTCAGCCGCCATTCACCATCGACCAATGGCCGTGAACCGCAGTTCGATTTGACAGAATAAGAAAAAATATTCTTCTTAGGGGCTGTCATTTCAAAAAGGCGAGTATGTTGCTTATTAAATGACGTAAATAGCCACATTTTGGAAAAAACAACCAGAGGCCAAAAAGGCGCGATTAACGTATTTGTACTCTTTTCGGTACAACACAAGTTTAAGAAACCAAATTCACTTGTAACACAAAACTAGATTAGAATCGAAACAAAACCAGTGAGAATCGAATTTACTTGTAATGTTCAAGCTCGCACCCCCCCCCCACATGAAAGAACATTAAAATAATAAAAACTAAGCTGAGATTAGATTTTTGCACAAGATCACGATTATGGGATACTTAGTGAAGAAAGAGTTCACTAGGATTATGCATTCACTCAATCCCCCCAACAATCATAAACGTTACGCAAAGTGCGTAGTGATTAAAGAGAAAGACGAGCTTTTATACTATTATACCACGACGCGATGCCTTAATTCAGGATAAGAAATTACTGGATTCATCAGTTTGAAATGTCATATCGGCAAAATATCTCGTCAGCATTTCCTGAACAAAAGAAATTTCTCGTGGTTGATCTCGTCTGTTAGTCCAGAAATAAATAGCAATTCTCTACATAAGCATGTGCAAAAGGGACCTATCAAATATGGACATGTATTAGACTCATTCATTTACTTACACAAAGAAAAACAATTTCTATGGTGTGCATCGACGCAGGGAAAATAAATCAAACAACTAAGAAGAAGAAGAAGAAGTATACGCAGACCATATAGACAACGTCGAACCTATACATATACGACCTTCCATTTAAAAAAAATGTCCTCTGCCGCTACACTTAACTACATCGACATGCGTCGAACGGCGTTTGGCGCACAGAGGTCGACACGTGTGGACTTGCGGGCCATCTACCAAAGAGACGCAATTAAAGCTGGCGTGAAGTAATGGCGACTCACCAGAAGGTGCGAACCACCTGCTCTTTCGCTGCAAGAGTCTCCTTATTCGTTCTATTCCCTTTGTTCTCTATGACGACGTGTGCTTAGCCGCTCCGAAATAGCACTTTGGTCCTTACGGGCAGCACAAACCAAACAAAAAGCATATCTGCACGCGTACTGACATTTTTCTTATTTGCATTCGCTTGGCCAGGCTCAGTCGTCACCCTGTTAGTCAGTGGAATAACACTCATATATAAACATACTCTATAATATATTTGCATCAAATCTCTCTCTCTCTCTCTCTCTCTCTCTCTTTATATATATATATATATATACTTCGATGTAGTTAAGCGTTTGCATAATTTATGAGGCTCATTCAATAAATAAGGGGATTCTTTTTAAAATCAAAATAGATATTTTTTTCAGAATTTTTTCCATAAATGTAAACTCTGCATTATTTTTGAAATTGGTTTATAGCCAAAATTATTAATTAATTTTGAAGCTATTCAAAATTGCGGCAAAATCAAAATTAAGTGGTCTATGCTTGAATAGAGCTCTGTCATCAAGTTTTTGATAACGGGGAAGTGCAAATCATGTCAAGTTTGCAGAAGAATATGTAATTCGTACAGAGAAGCATTTTTTTTATAAAAAAGTATTTACAAATTGGATAAACTAGGGTTCCCCTTACGAGCCTGAATCGAAAAACCGTTCATGGAGTGAAAACACTTCTCTCCAGTAAAGAAAAATTTTCGGATGCAGCAGTCTGTCAAGAAGGTCATATTGATATTCTTCTGAGACATATAAGGACTCATCTGCATTGATTCCCTTGAAGAATGTGGGACCGTTTACCAACTTTTTAAGTAAAATTTACTTTATTCGTTGAATGATAGAGGTGTTTGTCGTGTAAGAGTTATCGGCACGAAAAATGGAATCGGTTAGCCGAGTGCTATTTCCACTAAAGGATTTTTGCAATCACTTTGCATTAATGTTCCTAAGAAAGAAAGAAAGAAAGAAAGAAAATATTAAAAACGAAATCAACGAAAGAAAAGAAAAGGAAAAAAGAAATATTAAAGAAAGATTGAAAGAAAAGAAAGAAGAAAATAAATTAATAAATGAATAGCGATATCTGACCTATCTGAAAAAGAATTTCACTTCGAGTTCCCATCCTAACTATTGGTAAAAAAGGATGAACTGGGATCTCTAACTTTGATTATGAAAACTGTAGACAGAAAAATAAGACTAAGGCTCATTACTCTGCATGTCTTAACAATCTTGAGGACGGTTTGAATTCCGAAGAGGACTGAGAACAAACTGATTGGATGGGTATGGGGATACAGAGATTGTTGACTAGATAGATAAATAAGAATGAGTCCCCTATGAATCAGCGGGGTAGTAAAATCGGAATCAGAATGAATTTCAAACCAATGGAAAATGTCGAATTCAGCAAACCTAAGAAAGAGCTGTTGGTGCAATCTAATGTCAATTTAAAGATTATTGTAATACACTGGCTTATTCCCCACCCGTCATCATGATGTGTCGTACTAAGCAAAACTTGGAAAATATCAAGTGACAATGAGGATTTTACTGATTTCACAAATTGTACGTATAAACTGAAGCATCCACACTCACACGTACAAACTTGTGCCGACCCATTTGCCACATCCTGGAGTGTTCTCGAAAATCCGTCAATAATTTCTCGCGTCAACCAGACCCCGCTCATCTGTGCTCCCACCCACAACCAATCTCTGTTTACGCTTTATTTGATACTTTCTCCTCTTCTGCCTTTCGACGTTTACACGAGTTTACAGCAGAGAACGTAATGACGTAAGGTTGGATCGTCGACTGAGTTGTTGGAACCCCTTAAACAGTTCCTAAGAACCTAGAATAGGAAATGGATGAACAGAAGGTCAGAGGAAGAATGGAGACCATCAAGACTATAGCACTAGTAAAATTAGCCAAGATACATAACGAGTCCTGGAGATATGGAGAGACTCGTTGTTACTGCGTGACAAACTTACAGGGAGTAAAATAATAAATGTGGACTTCGTCGTTCCTGCAGATCACAGAAAGAAAAACTGGGAAAATATTTGAAACTTGACCGGGAAATGAAAAAATTCTGGAATATGAAAGAGTCTGGGATCCCAATTATAGTTGGAGCCCCAAAAACAATGCCAAAGAACCAGAAAAAGAGACCGAAGACATTAGAAACACGAGGAAGAATTGAGACCATCCCGACCATTACTCTACTGAGATCGGCTAGAATGTGTGAAAAAATCCTGGACACCTGCAGAAAGGTTCTGTCACTTGAACTTCAGCAAAAGCCACCACTTACTACTGGTGTGAAAACTAACTTATGTTGAAATATTCAGAGAGAGAGAGAGAGAGAGAGAGAGATAGAAAGAGAGAGAGAGAGAGAGAGAGAGAATAAGTGGATGCAACTAAGCAGGTACAACTTGGTGGGGAAGGTAATCCCCTAGGAATTGCGAAAGCGCCTAAATTTTGACCACATATACTACAGGTGTATACCCAGACCAGAACCTTTACTGGAAAATAAGGGATTATTTTCCTGGATTTTGTGAGAAAGGCAGGTCACCCAATCCTGGCCAGAAAACTAGGCCTTGTTACCGCAAGAAGAAACGAACGTATCAACAAGTGGACTTCACTGTTCTAGCAGACCATATAGTAAATGAAAGCAAAACTGTATGAATACCTGGAACTTGTTAGAGAGTTGAAAAGGGTATAGAACATGAAGTGATATCAATTTTAGTGGGAACCCTTGGGACAATCCCGAAAAACCTGGAAAAGAGACTGGGAACACAGGAAATCCGAGACTGTCTTGACCATTGCACCATTGATATCGGTAAGAATCATTAGATAAATCTTGGAAAGTCGAGGAGACTTGATGTCACACTGACGCCAGTGAAAATCACCTGTTACTACAAGTGTGAAAAACTCACAAAGAGAAAAATAATCAATTGCTATCAAGTATACATTTCGATTAACTATTCTAATGCAGTGCAGAATAATTTTAAACATTACCTCAAACAGATCTATTTAGCCCATAAGACAAGTATTAATGCTTCATATAAGATTGAATCTGGGAGAAATGAAAATGAGGGCGTGACACTATACTCTTCAGGGCTTTAGAACTGGAGCCTCACCATTTAGCATCATACACATTATATGAAACAGCTGATATAAAACGAAAATCTCATCTTTCTATCTCTCCCTTCCTCTGTCTGCCTGTGTGTCTATAAAAACAGATGAGAAAAAAATGATACATGGAAAAAGAAAACAAAAAAATATGCCAACAAAAATTAAAAAAAAAATCTTTTAAGAACTTTATATTAAATAAAGTGCTCAGATGCTGGGAAGCAGAGCAGTATTAAAACTAAAATAATTTAAATCTCCTCTTCTTTCGCTTCTCTCTTATTATTTGTTTAATGCGTTTGTTTTCAAATAAAAAACATATCCTTAAAGAGCAATAACGAGATAAACATATTGTTGGATTATTTGACAAGTAAATATTTTGATTTATCTGTTCTAATTTCTAAAACATTTATGTAATACATTGTTGCACACACACACACACACTCACACACACACACACACACACCCTTATCTCGCTATCCCCATCATTGTATCACAAAATGCAAGACGTTTCTTTAAACATTTTCTGCTGCAAGTTTTGGTTTGTACTGATGCCATTTATTTACATGGCCAGTTTTCGAAGTATTATTATTCTTCTCTGCCTTGACTGATCTAAGTTTCTTCTGAATATTTTTAAGGGTTGCTTGTTGGGTTCTCCTCTACATTAAGCTTCATGATCAACAATTGATGGACGTTCACTTTTGAGACCTTTATTTCTAATGACAATCTCCATACTCAAAACTACTAAACCAATTTTGGGAAATACTGTAAAAATATTTTCATATTCTCGAATCCTGCGAGCATCTTTAGCGACTGTGAGGTCCAGGTAAAAACATTAATCGTAATATTAATAAATTGGAAAAAACATGGTAAACTGTACATGGCTCGTTTTGAATCATAACACCTGAAAGGTTGGGGACCTTTCACCTACATACACTATTTTGCTATCTTAGCCTTAGTTGGTTCTTATGGAATAATTATTGGCTGCTTGTCATAAGAATTTCTTTATTTAAGTATCCTCTGCGTAACTATTTTTGTCATTTCATCTGCAGCTTCTTTTGTTTGTCACTTGAAGTGTCCGCAGATTTATTTTTCTCCTCTTTATTTTGCTTTTTGTTTTAAAGCTTTCCAATCCCACAATTGTCCTCTGGTCACTTCTACTGCTGGAACATTTAGCTGACATAATTAATCTTTCATTTGTCTGGCTTGTGCAGTCCCAACGCCCTTTCAGAATCGGGACGACACAATCACCAATGCTGACGAGTCAATTTCCTCCTTTTTTTCTTTTCCTATGAAGCCTATCGACATTATTATTATTATTATTATTATTATTTAGGGGGTTGGAAGAAACTTCCAACTCGTAACCACGCGTGTGCGATCACACTTGGACGTCCGTTGCCACGTGTTGTGACTAGAGGGTGACACGCGTTGTACGCAGACGTTCCACATGCTCTTCTTTTGGATGTGTTCTAAATTCACTTGTCTTTAGAAAGTAACTCGACTCCTGAAACTTGATATATAAAAAACGAGAGGATAAACGGAAAAGCTTTCCAATTCTTTCTTTTAATGATTCCCTTTCATAATTTTCTCGATAATCTCCCCTTTTCAATCTCCGTCTCTTTTTTTTTTCTCAAAAAATACTTTATTCATGTAGTGTTTTCTTTTTTTACATTTTTCTCTTGTGCTTTTTACTTTTTTCTTGTCATTACTTCTTTTTTGTCCTTTTTTCTTTCATTGGTTTTAATTTTCTTTTCTTCCTTTACCATTTCTTCTTTCTTTCTTAAGTTTTTCTCTCTGACATTTACATATCTTTTCGGCAGAAAATTTCTTTACGTGTCTTTTTTTATTCTGTCTTTTTGGTATCTTAATCTTTCTTTGTTTCTTTGTTTCTTTTGCTTACCCATTTTTCTTTTTAATCTTCATTCAATTTATCTATCATTTGTTTTTTTTCTTCCTTTTTTTTTCTTTATCATTTAAATCCATTTTTCTTTTTTTTTTCCTTTTACTTTCCGTCATTTTTTCTTTCTCTCTTTCCCGTCAATTGTTTTCTTTCTTTCTTTCTTTCTTTGCTTGTTTCTCTTTTCCTCTTTTTTCATTATTTTCACTCTTAACTTTTGGACTCACACCCTTTATTCCTCTTTTCTCTTTTAAAACTCGCTCCTCCGACTTTCGTATTTTTCTATTTTTTTCTCTTCATCTTTTTGATTCCTTGTTTCGCTTCCTTCACACCCGCCATCTGCCGATGCATTTTATTTTCCCTTTTGGTCACATGCATTGAAAAAAGAACTTTTTGTTTGCTTTTATTTTTGCACTCATTAACACATCGAAGTCACCGTCGGGCCCTTACGCACGTCTACTCTGTAACGCTTTGTCGGTCACGTGCTCTAACATAACCATATAAGGTACAGCAATTAAAGCGGGAACCAAATGCAATCGCTGATCGACACGTGACCGGATAAGCACTCCGCTAAAATTCCACGTTGTGCACGTGACCATTTTTACCGGAAACAGTACATGATCGTCTCGAAGGACTCACGTGCACAAGCGTGTACACGCACACTCATTATCGTACAAATACTAAATAAATGCATGTGTGTGCGTTTATGTGGGTCTGCCTCGGTGAGGAACTATCCTAACACTGACATGTGTTAGAGTAAGGAGGTTCGATTCTCATCCAGTGCCTTGTAGTGGTTCCCTTTACGGTTCTAACCAAAGTGTAGTGACTACCTTGAAGCGAAGAATGTTGATTTTCCAACCATAGAAGATTGGCATAATATATTCTTCATGACTCTCATTTCCCTCAATTTGGTCACGTCGTTCAAGTTTAGTAAATATGGAGTTTGATTTCCACTCTGTACCCATATCTATCTACCTATACTGAGAATAGGGGGCTAAGAAAGTAAAAACAATAAATTGCCGCTCGAATTAACCCAAACTTGTTAAACAAATTTTCCGAATGATACCATTGTAGACATTTAAAACTGAACTAATATCTTATTGAATATACTTATTTCTATATTTTTAAAATGACTTAAAAGATCCATGCAATGCTATCATTGTCTTTTCCGTATTACATGCAACAGAGAAGGATACACTCACTATGTCCAGTCGCTTTAAATGTCACAGTAAATATACTATGCAATCAAATATATCTAATTTCAGCAAGTATAGTCAAATTTCTGATAATTTCTTTAATATTCCCAGCAGTAAAACTGTTTCAGATTTCGATTTTTACATTTAACTTTGGATGATTCCCAGTGTTTCAATGATCATAGGCATCACCATCACCTCTATGTTCTAAAATTTTTTTTTCTGCCAAGGTTCGCACAAGGTAATAATATTGATCACTCAACATCATACTCTTTCATCATCATCATATCGCGCTGGTAGCACGGATATCCCTGACCCTCTCTCGCCACTCTTCCCTATCGTTCATCGCCCTAGGTAGGTCTTCAGGACAACATCCCGTATCCTCACATAGCTGCTGGATGTATGTTCATGCTGGTCGTCCTGCTTTTGCACGGCCATGTGTGGGGGTCCATAAGAGTACATCACTTATGAGTTCGTCCCTGCTTCTCCAGCAGTGTCCTGCATGTCTGGCTCGTCTAACTTGAATAGTTTTCGTGATAGGGGGTAGGTGGCAGTACAGTAGGTGTCTTGTGGGGTGTTGCCGCTAGGACTTGTTTAAGATTGCACGTAGCATTCTTGTGTAATTGCCGTCTAGCTTCTTCTCCAGCCGTTTTGTTAGCGTCCATGTAGTGCAGCCATATAGCAGTATCGATGTGACCACTGCCTGGAAGAAACTGCGTTTCATTTTATCGGTTAGGTCTGATTTCCAAATAATCGATAACCTATTGATAGCTGTCCATGCTTTCGCTAACCTCGTTTCGATGTCCTTTTCGGTTGATTCGACGCTGCTTCCTAGGTAAGTGAATTTGTCTACTAGTTTAAGAGGGGTTCCTTCTAGAGTGGAGATGTCCCCCGTTTGGTTATAGCACATATATTCCGTTTTGTGTGCATTAACATAGAGGCCTATGCTTGCTGCTGCTCGTTCCAAGCTATGCAGAAGTGTTTCGGCTTGGTCAGGTGTATTTGCCAGTATCGCTATGTCATCAGCGTAGTCGGCGTCGGTAATTGTTGTTGCGGGGTACCTTCTGCTTCTTTTCTTCGTCAGTTCGAAGCCATTCTCTTTGATTTTGTCAATCGATGTTCTAAGTACGTAGTCTAGACAAATGATAAAGAGGTACGGAGCCAGCGTGTCCCCTTGTAGTACTCCTGCTACAATGTCGAAGTATTCTGTGTCTCCATCTGGTGATCGTACTTTTACTTTGGTGTTTCTATAGAGAATCGTTATTGCCGCTACGGTTTCTTTAGGTATGCCGTACGCTAGTAGGATTTGTTCCATCTTTCCTCTGTGAATGGAATCGAAAGCCTTGGTAAAGTCAACAAAAATTAATGTCGCTTGTAGGTTTTTTGCCCGTACACCTTCAAGGATTCTACGGATGGTTAATATTTGTGAGGTCGTGGATCTATTTCTTCGGAAGCCATTTTGGTTTTTTCTAAGTATGTTGTCGATTTCGGGTTCTATGCGGTTTCGTAGTAAGGCATTGTAGATTTTGGCTGCTATGGATGTAAGTGTTATGCCTCGGTAGTTTTTGGCTAATCCGTGGTCCCCCTTTTTAGGGAAGGGGAGTATGCATCCTTTCATCCATCTATCTATCGGATTTTGATTGTATACTGCGTTGCAGTGTCGGAGCAGTATGTCATCGAATTGTCTGGTCTTCCATACTTCCGGGGGAATTTCGTCCAGCCCTGCAGCTTTCCTATTTTTAATTTTTCTGAGAACCGAGTCGAGTTCTTCTTGTGTGAACGGTCCTAGTTTAATGTCTAATTGTTTGCTAATTATTCTGGTGATTGGTTCATGTGTTATTTTCGGTGGGTTTCCTAGTAGGTTTTCGAAGTGCTGTTTCCACAGTTTTATTCTTTCTTGTTGGTTTGCTGCTTTCAGTTTTGCTTTGGCTGTGTTCTTTCTTCTACTCACTTCGTTTATTGTTTGCCAGGCTATCCTAGATTGTCTATCTTCCACCGAGTCTCTAATCTTATCTATCTGATTTTGAATGTATTCTGTCTGTTCCTTTATATATACGCCTGCTAATTGATATTGTGCCGTTTTTAGTTTTAAGGCATTTGTGTTTGTTGGGTTTTTTCGATAGTTTTTGGAGGCTGTTTTCACTAGTGCACGTTTTTCTCTCACCGCTAATGTTTCCCAAGGGACTCTATATTTAGTTTTGAGTTTTGTTGGAATGCTGCTGCCTCGAGGTGTGCATTGACGAAATTTTCATATTCGTCGTTTGGTGTACTTTTTTCCGTCTGTTCTTGTAGTGTTTCGAATCTGTTTCTTAATTCTAATACGTATTTATCTCTTATATCTCTGTTGTTCAATAGGGCCCAGTCATAGTGTTTGGTGGTCGCTGTTCGTTTGGCGTTTTTTCGTAGGCTTAACCGTATTTTCGCCGTGACTCTTTACAATTCGTAAAATTCAATTACAAAAAGAAGTAAAGAATAATTATGATAATAACAACGACTTTGGAAGCTGATTCCAATTCTTTGCGCTTTTTCTTTTATTCGCTTGAGCTTGTGCCGTTCTGGTTTTTATTGATGGACACTGAAAGAACCGTTTTGTCACACGGCTGTTCATGCTTATATGCAAGGACGCACTCGATCTCTTGCACTTACACATTACGCATTACATAGTCATGACGTATGCATTTCTGTGTGCCGGATGGGCGTCTGTTGTCTGTAATGATGGGTTTTCTCACACATGAATTATAATAGAATGATGATTTATTGTTTATTGAGTCGATAATGATTAAAAATGGAGGCGACAAGTAAATCTCTATTTCTCAGTCTATTTGTAGTTTTCTTTGGGTGTGTCTATCTGATTTCACTAGTTTATTTATATCTTTCACATTCTGTGTGCGTGGATGGACAAGTCCGTAGATACTCAGAGTTATTGGCTGAATTTTGATATTCATTGTAAAATGTCCCATTTATGTGATTAATCTATCTCATTGACAAATCAGATTGAAAAATAAATATTTGGGGCAAAAAATAAATGCTTTTTTCATGTTTAGGCCACATAAATAAAACACACACACACGCGCATACGCGGGCGCGCACACAGACACACACACACTAGAATAAGCACTTATCAAATTTTGTCAAATAAAAAATATTCTGCAAGAACTTTTGAAGACTTTCTTCCCAAGCAAACCCGTTTTATGCGGGGCATCATCATCATCATCATGCACCGCTAGCACGGATTTCCCTGAGCCTCTCTCGCCACTCGTTTCTATAGTTCATCGCTTTCGGCTGGTCTTCAAGGTTACATCCTGTATCAGTACTGTCGTCCAACCTTTGCTCGTCTGTGTGAAGGGGTCCACAAGAGTACATCGCTTATGAGTTCGTATTTACTTCTCCAGCAGCATCCTGCAAGTCTTGTTCGTTTAATTTGAATGGTTTTCGAGATGGGTGGCAGGTGGCCGTACAGCTGCTGCTTTGTGGGATATTGCCCCCAGGATTTGTTCAATATAGCTCGTAGTATTCTTATGTAATTGCCATCGAGCTTTTTCTCCATACAATCAGTCAGCGTCCATTTGATGCATCCATATAGTAGTGACACGACCGCTACTAAGAAAAAAACTGCGTTTTATGTCATCGGCCAGGTTTGACTTCCATATGACCGATAGCCTATCGATAGCAATCCATACTTTCGCAAGTCACGTATTGCTGTCATGTTCCGTAAATGAGACGCTTCTTCCGAGGTAGGTGAATTTGTCCACAAGTTTTAGAAACCAACCATTTAATGTGGAGATGTCGCTTCTTTGATTAAAGCTCGTTGTCATGGAGGTCAATGCCACCTGCTGCCCGTTCCAGACTATTCTTCTCAAAATAAGTCTAATAAAATTATCACGAGTAAAATCAAAGCATTAATACAAATTTGAATAAAGGTGACGGACAAATATTGTCTATCAACTTGTCAAGTATGAAGATTATGTTCATTTGGTTATTGGTATATAATTGACCGATTAAATCTATCTATCTATCTATCTATTATGATATAAATTGTTACTAAAAATTCGGTGTGAACTCTCGGGCACAGAGTGACCCACTTAGGCCTTATTCAAATTCGCTTTCTGTATTAATTTAGACTTTCGTGCCAATGAATTCCAATTCTATTTCCTTTCTGCTAAAATAAAATCTTTCTGATTAATTTTATCCCCCCAAATCTTGACTCCCTCCCTGTGGAGTGAAGTGAGCTATCACTCCCTCACGGGAATTAGTGGGTGGGGGAGATTATTTCTTATTTCCTCACTACAAAGAGGAGCATGCCTGCGGATGAATTTTGTTTGCTTTATGGACGAATTTGACATTTCTGATCCCTTATTTAACAAAATCTTTCCGGCATCTATGAGTTCATAAATAGCAAGCAAGAAAACAAAAAGAATTATATATGTTTTGATCGCAGTTTGAAGCATCGCGTGAGTCTAGCCACACTGAAGAGTTGTAACACAACAAAATAGTCTGTCTATTGATGACTATATATATATATATATATATTAGGCAGATATTAAAACAGAAATGTTCTCCTGAATTTCTCCATATTCGTCGACGTTTGTTAAACATTTACGGTGACCAAATCTTTGATATGAGAAGGGTTAGACAGTGGATAATGAGTTTCAGTAAAGCCGATCGGGATGTGAGTGACATGCCACGTTCAACATAGCTTGTCAGTCCATGAAATTGTGAATCAGGCCAATGTAAAGCAGACAACGCTCACAATAGTTTTCAGACAGTAATGTTGAGAAAAAAAGTTTTTCATCCACCACCCTTTGTACTATGCGGACACATGTTTATCATTTGTGAATATTCTCAGGGATTGGTTATAAATATGAGGAGAAATAATGTTTTGTAGCTGAAAACTCGCGCTGTCCCACTGCTGTTGTGTTCTCTGTTTTAGTTGATGAGGACATAAATAAGAGGCTTTACATTTAGAGCACTTCTCGTACCGATAGAAATGACTTGTGTGAGCGAGTGCAATATAAAGAAAATGTGGAACGTGTAAGATATATTTCATATTGGTTGGTTGGTTGGTTGGTTGGTTTTAATGCATATCAACCTTTGTTGTCCTATTTAATGTAGAAGTGAAACTTTTTTGGAAGCAACTATTAGGTTCCAAGTTACTCATCATAATAATCTTTTACGTACTTGTATAGCTTCAAAGAAATATTTTAAATGCAAATACTCTGAAACCAGTTATATGGTTTCAAGTATTTCAAGCAATTCTATGGTTTCAAGTTACTAATAAATTATGTGGTACTGAAATGTATCTTCGCAATCATATTAAAAAGGTAAACACTTTATATTTGGCGGTCATATCAATGTTAATGATAATTTAATAACCTTTTAAAAAATATGATTTTTTTATATCTAAACAAAGTTTAATAATTCTTCTTTTTTTAAATCAAAATATAATACATTTCATTTTAATTTTTTTACAAAAATAATAAATAGTTTCTGCCCAGAAAAGATGTGATTTAACTGTTAAAAGTTATCAGGCAGACACAAGATTAACTCTGTTATTGATAAAATGAAAATCGTTTTCAAATTTGGACGATTCAGTTGAAGATTTTCAAGATGAAAAAAAAATTAAAAATCCAGAAATCCAATCCAAAATTTTTATTTAACACAAAAAATATCAAAAGATATTTGCTAAAAAGTTCTCAAGTGATATCTTAAAGATAAACAATTAACAGTTTTACAGTATCGAAAGAAAGTCAAATTGGAAATGTTTATACATTTTTCTTAAATAAAAAAAAAATTTATAAGAGTTTTTCCCTTTTGTTTATGTTTGCTTATATGCAATCAGTTAGAAAAAACTCAATAATATTGTTTTAAATAATTTTAGATCAACCGATACAACAAATGTAACGGGAATTAAACAACTGTCTTGTTGATTTCGACAGTAAAAAGAGAATTAATCTCAAACAATAATCTTTCACAAAGCTTGTTAGAGATTTTCATTTTAAGATTAAATGGTCTCTACGAATTTCAGGAACAAGACAAATAAATAAATAAGAAATACGTTTTTTACTTACGTATTTCTAAAGTGTCACCCATTTTTTAATGAACTTGCTTGTTCAAATATCAATAATAGATTTTACTCATACATAAATGATTATGAATAAAAGTTATGATAAAAATTAACTTTATAAATATTTGAATTTCGATTTTTCGATTTATGAAAAACCGGAGAAAGAACATTTTCGTGGTACGAATTCCTTCTAATATTTTTTCGTTAGTCAAAATATTCTATCGAATTCATTAAGCAGACGATAATTTGAAACGCTACAGTTTTTTTTAATTTGAATCGCTGGAGACTGGAATTTTCAAACCAAACACACAGACACTGCATTTAATTACTTTTACAACAGTGACTCAAGCGTTCATTTCCCTTTACAAAATGTTTAAAATAAAAAAACACTTGCCACAAAAATAAACAAATAAAATAAATAATTGTCAGGGAATTAATTACAATATCATTAGATAAAAAATATTTTTTTACAATGTTTTAATATTTCATGTATTAATGCTGGACAAACCATTTTAAACATTCTCTCAAACAGATACATTTGATCTATAGATTATAGGTACTACGACTTCGACTCAGAATTGACCTAGAAATTGCCCAGTTGGCTGAGGTTGTAGAATACATTGATTGTATCTCTGTGGAGCAGTAAGCTAGCCCACAACGATTGTCTTGCATATGACTCTAAGTGATCAGATGGTGAGGCTCCTGACCATTGTTTTGACCCAGTGTGGTAGTACCAGTGAAGGTCCCATCTATGGGTCAAATAGAACTATTTAACCATTTTCTATGCTTAAAACCATTTAAATGTGTGCAAACAAATGACTGTTAAATTGGACTATTTGTATTACATAGCAATACTTGGAACCATTTAACTATGTGAAAACAAGTGAATAATGTTGAATAGAACTATTAGTGTTAACTAGCAATATGTAAAATAATTTAGCTGGGTGCAAATAAAACAATGAATATTAGATTGCAGTAAGTTAAATTATTTGATAGTCTACAAATAAAATTATTAGTGTTAGAGAGAAATACTTGATACTATTTAACTGTGTGCAAACAAATAAGATTTTGCTCGTCTAAAGATTGTTACCAAGAAAGAATTTTACGAATCGTAAACATTTACAAATCATATTTTTTTAAAAATATATATGCATAAACAGGATTTGGTATTAAATAACCTATAAGAGTTGATATGCCATAAAAAATAACCAACCAACTATGACCTGCAAGTGCTAGCAAAGAAGAGGTAACTCCATATTCTCAATAGATCCAGAATTATAGTTTCAGGATTTTATACAGTTTAGTTAGTATGTAGGGTTCTTACTCTTCTGCAAGGGTTGCAGTTTAGTGTCAGACACAGGATACTCTTTTGTGTATGAGGGTTTCTTACTCTCCTGCGAGAAACTTTGTATGCGTATTGTTGGCCCCATTAACGAAGCAGAAAATAGTTTTGTGATTTTCATTGAAGTTTTTAATTCTCACGATGGTATTAATATACCACTGTGGGAATTACAAAACTGCTTGCTTTTTAAAACTTTATACCCAGCATTTTTCTGTGGAATTTCCATGTTTAGATTTGATAAAGAAGGTTATTTAGAATATAATTTTCGACAATATGACAAAGACCTTAATTAAAACAAAGATTTACAAAAAATATAAAAATACAATCGTTGCTTAGTGTAAAAACCCAATTTTATGCCATTGTTCTATTGCAGGTGCTTAATAATTATAAACACACATTCAATAGTAAGTGTGGCAGGATAAGTTCTTGAACCTTTTAGTTTAATAACTGGTCATAGAGAAGGAACCACTAAATTCAAAACCAGCTGAACATCGCTTAAAAACTGACCTTATGTTGCACCCTGCCAATCGCTTGTGAGTTGTGGGTACATACATAGATTCAGTTATTTGTTTTTAGATAAATAATTGTCAGTCATTTCACTATGCAACACCATTTTTACTTTTTCTTATTCTTGTACAGAAAATGTTATTTGGCAGTTGCCTATACTTAAAGCAAATAGAAAAGTAATTGTTTTTTCCTTCAATCTAGCCTTTCTTACTTGGGTAACAGAATTTGTTCCAAATTTACCTATTTTCCAGAACATTCCAGGTAGATTCAGTGCTGAGTATCTAATAGTGAATTTTCTCAGACTTATCAAACAAAATTGTGTAATTCTAGTTCAAATACATATAAATTTTTATTCCTATGTCGTTTTATTCAGAACTAATATTCTTGACAACGTATAAATTTGCCTGTTTTCACAAAAAGATTGGTTAATTTATAACTTTCATTATTTAGAGGACAAAAGTAAAATTTTACAAGAATAAGAGTTATTTTCTATAATTTTGCAGCATAAGCAATAAAGAAATAACCTGTACGATCTCGGAACAAATTTTGTGTTATATACGGTTATCAATCTTGACTAGTATTTATTTCGCCTTTTAATTTCTACTTTTTTCTTTTCTTTTAATGGAAATTCTCACAGGTCATCATTCAACAGTAGCAAGGAGCAGCGCAGATAAGAGTTGATAATGAAAGAAAAGTTTAGTCAGGTTTTAATACTATTATCACTTTTGAATATTTAAGAATGTATTCAAGCCTTCGCGGATTATGAGAAAATACTTATATTTTAATGATCAACTGAATTTCGTTTTAATCTTCGATGCATCCAATCATTGCTCTCCACTACGACACTAACTTTCCGAATAAGATGCAATTTGTTTGAAGAGAGAACCAGTCCCTAAATCCAACTCAAATACTTCTCAATATATTCATTCTATCGTCTTAATTTGTAATTTTACTCCCTCCGTTTAATAAAAAAAACAAAACCAAAAACAATCTGTTTAAATTACTTTTGTTTATTGTTTTCACAACTGTACGAGATTCGTGTGGTTAGCTGTCATCATTAATTTCGTTCTTGTTCCTTTTTTGTGTGTGTTTACAAAGCTGTTGAAAGAAAAGAAAACGAAGAAGAATATCAACTCAGCCGAAACAAATGTTGCATGCGTTGTCTGCAAGCAGCTTGTAAGCACACGCGCCAGGCGAGCCTTTGCGCATGCGCCTGAGTAATATGTCTATTGTCGTCACGCACGCAGACGACATCGGGATTTTCAAGTGTCGAGCTGAATATGACACGTTTTTATTTGAGCCACTCCATATCAAGTATTTACTCTTTTCCAATATCAATCCAAGAATATTACCAGTTAATAGATAAGTAGATAATCAAGTTACCAAATAAAGAAATACAATGAGAGAAATATAAATTGAAATGTATTAAAATGGCGGAGATCGGAACTTTTTGTCTATTTCTTTCTTTTACTAAAATTCAAAATGGTGCTTTTGTTTTAATAATGATGTATGTTCAAACAAAATCTATTTCCCAAAGAAGATACGAGGGTTGCTTGATAAATAAAATTTCCAGTTCTATAAAATCAAGTTTAAGATTACTTAGAAATGTAATGAAAAAACAAAAAAACAAACAACAAAACAACAAAATCTATGATGCTAAAGGAGAATCCAAGTACAAGTATTCAAAACAAGCAAACCAAAGATCATCGAAAGATGCTAAACCTAATAACTGACTGAATAATGACTTTTGGGTTGCAGGGATTATAAAATACAAAGACTTTCTTCCTCCCAATGTATGATGGTTTGGAAACCTATTCAGATTGCCGGTCTGATTTATTAAAACAGAAATAAAAGTGAGAACCACATTTTGAATGCCTGTTTATTGTCTATGTTTATCACTTGGGATGAATTGACAACTTTTTGAGTGTGTTCGCAACGTCACAGAATGCTAGTTTGCATGATTATCATAACTTTATCTCAAAACTTTAAAGTGAAAATATATGGAAGGCCAGAAAATACATCAACCAAAAACGTATTCTAATACCCTTTGCATATCCCTATCTAAAGACTACGATTCCATGATATCACCAGTATCATTATCTTATATATTGGGATGTTTCAAAATAAAATTTTTTTTACGGACCTTTACTCAAAAGCTTATTTCATATATACATATATATATAAAGATTTAAAACGATGCTATTATTATTATTATTTTGAGCGACTTTTCTCACCAAACTGGTGATATTAACTGAAGTAAACGTAACAGCAAATCTCCTCAGCTAATCAAGACTTATCTGAGTATTTCTGCTGATCTCTGCAGTCCTAGGATCTACAGTTCACCCACTTTCTTCTCCAGGTTGTTCAGGATTGTTCTGAGGGCTTCAACTTTAGTTTCTTACACAATTCCTCATAGATCAGATTTTTCATTCTGTCACGCTTATTCCTTTATTCCTTTTGTGTCTATTTACCTGCATTTGATTATCTTATTAATATGTGTTTATCGGTACTTTTCTTGATCATATCAAAGGCTCCCACAATGACCGGCTCAATGGTAGTTTTAAAATGCCATATTTTTTAAATTTTTTTTTCAGGTCTTTACATTTACTTATTTTATTATACTCTTTCACTCACATGTTTCTATCTCTTGGCAATTAGAAGACATGTTTTTCTTTTATAATTCTTAACTACTATATCTGGTCTAACCGAGCCATTGGCCAAATGAGTAGAATGTTCACTAATAGTCCGGGAAACCGGGGTTCAATCCCAGGTCAAGTAATACCAAAGACTCAAAAAATGGTATTTGATGCTTAACATTCAGCATTATAAGGTACGGATCAAGGGTAAAGTGGGGCAATCCAGCGAATGGAGTACCGCCCTCCTCTACTCCTTGGTGTAGTAGCTATTGGGAAGGGAGCGTTCGGGTCATCCTCGACTAAGGTCGCCAACTTTACTTACTATATCTAGTCTATCACTATTTATTTTTCTATCAGCTTAGATCGCAAAATATCAGATAATAGTGGCGCCTTTGACTTCTATTATTAATATATGCGAATTTTTTACACCTGATTTAACTGGGGATATTTCTCTCGAGTTTTAGGAGTGGCAAGACTTCTCAGATTTTCTGGTCTCTTCTAAGTATCCTAACCAGTATTAGAAAGGCTGTGGTTGATCTCAAATTTTCCTCTAATCTCCTGTTATTCCAATCTATTTTCCAGGTTCTTAACAGTTCTAAGGGTTCCTATTACAATTGATTATTATTGACATTATTACTTTTTGATTGTATTTTTCATTTCAGGCATGATAATGAAAAATATTGAGATTCTGGCAATATAAAAACATTATTTTAAACTGATTCTCAAAGCCACTGAAGCTGCTCACGGAATTCGAAAATTGTAAGGAAACTAGTTGTTTACAAACTAGCTTATAAATTTCAAAGATGGTGATTTTGTCCTTTGAAATTAAAACTTGAAGTTACCAATCGTTATACTTTAAATCGAAGGTTTTAAATATCATCGAAAGATAAAAAGATATAATAAGTAGAGCACTGCATAGACTTAAAAAAACACTGTGGATAACAAAAACGAAAATAGTTTGAATATGCCTGAATATTTTATCAATTTATTCATTTATTGTTCATTTTCTCTCTTTTCTATGTAAATGTGTTTCATACATTAGGAAGAACGTGGTATTGGCGTGCGAATCTTATGACTGGTTTGCAAACTTTTTTGTTTTGCTTTTACTTTTGTTTTTTTTTCTGAAATGCACGCGTCAGTCAGTGAATGATGAACGCTTGCTGGCTTGGCCGTGAGCGCACGTGTGTCCACACGTGCACACCTCTTGGCGACGTGCGTGTTCGTACGAAAAGGTCTTCGTGTGTGACAGACTGGGTGGGCACGTGTTTGTGGGAGTAAAGGTGTACAGTGTGCGCCAACGTTCACACGTTTGGATCGGACAAGTGTGGCACGTGTCGACTGATGTTAGCCACATGACTGTCCTCTTGCAAAGTGCTTTACTTGCATCAGGAAATAATAATAATAATATATGATGAAGATGATAATGAGAAGAAAAATTGGGAAAGAGAAAGGGATTTGAAAAAAGCACAAAAAACCATCAATCCAACATAAGCAAATGGAGCAAATGCCTCAAAAAGAACATGATGTGCCCCTGATTGGGGAGAAATAATGAACAACTGGGAATTGTGAAAAAGACCGGAATTTGAACGTGTTAGCAAATACTATATGGGAAAATCAGAATCTCCTTTGGGTTGTAAAGAAACAAAAAAAATGAATAAAATGAAAATACAAAATTTGTTCTTGGATCTTGAAATAACAATTAAACTTGATGCTAATTATGATTTGCAAATCTAACAATAAATTAGCACGAATTTTGAATATACAATATGTATATGATAATTGTAGAGTGAAGAAATTTCCTTTTAAATCAGCAACAATTTTTTATGAGTTTAACTCAATTCTAAAAGAGTTAAGAAAAAGACAATTTACAAACAAAGAGGTCATCAGCTGAGCTAATTTGTTTATGTTTCTCTGGTCATGGTAGGCAATGATAGTAATGATGTTACAGAGAAGCAGTATTTTAACTTACTTTCTGGGGGAGGACTTACAGTTTCATCTAGTCAAATGGCAGAGTTTGTCTATGCTTATTTTGCTATATTTGATTATGCAGATAAATTTATTGAAAGACATAATGAATCCTCTATAACTGAGTCTACTGAAAGAATTTTGGAAACTTGTTCGCGAAAATATATGAACAACACACTGAAAACTTAGATTCGCAGCAAAAATTGTAGCAAATATATTTTACAACAACAAACAAAAGTTTGCATCAGATGAAGTTCGAAAATATGTTTTTAAAAAAGGCAATGGCCAAAAGAAAACTGATTTATAAGGAACTTGTTTGTAAGTTGGGTTTTTTTTTAGCATTTGTTTGTATTACTGAATGACTTAATAACTATTTTTGTTTCCTTACAATCCTTTATTATTACATATATATATGAGTCACAGATTTTTTTTCAGTTGGTCCGGCAGATCCATGCCGGCCCTCTTCTGTGGATCTCTTTTGTTCGTTGACGCTGACGTCACTGCTGTCTCTTGAGGACCTTTTAATGGTTAGCTTCTTCGAGATGGACAGCGTTGATTGCAGTTGTTTGAGAAGTTTCTTCATGTAGTCATGGAATCCTTTTTTAGGTCTTCCACATAGACTTAAACAAAATACATTTTGAGCGGCAGTTTCCAAGTTATCTCACTCGTCATATAACTATTTCCCCTTTGTCAGGTTGCACACGGTATATCGCTAGGTTCGTGATCATACGATGGTCTATTGCAGGGAATTTAGTAATTTCTAATATTTTTCTATGATCGTAAAGCATTTGAACAATTATTACCTTGTCATCATTACTTAGACATGCTTTACTGTCCATATTGCATAGAAATTGGAACGAAGGGAACAAAGCCCTATCA
Source organism: Sepioteuthis lessoniana (assembly GCA_963585895.1). Classification (NCBI taxonomy): domain Eukaryota; kingdom Metazoa; phylum Mollusca; class Cephalopoda; order Myopsida; family Loliginidae; genus Sepioteuthis; species Sepioteuthis lessoniana. The sequence continues at coordinate 42,354,747 of OY757916.1, read as the reverse complement.
TCAAAATGGCTGCCATTTGTAGGCTGTTGTGCAAATTATTTGATATGATTGCATACGTCAGTATTTGCTAAACTTTAATTGAATTATGTCCAAATATAAGCAGTCAATAAGAAGAAATGTTCAAGAAATGAGACTTGCATAAAATTTTTGAATGCACTGTATAAATGGTTTGGTTTGTTCAATGGCATATCAACTTTTGTAAGTTATTTAATGCCAAAGCCATCCTTGTAGAAGAACAGTTGTCATAGTAGTTCACTCATAGCTGGAGGGGGGATAACCAGGTTCAAAACTTTTTTAAGGGTATTTGTTTGAACTCACTTACTTCGAGGCCGCTATCTAACACTTCAGCCATTACGTCGAGGGGAATATGAATATAGGAATATGATTAGAAAATGAAAACCTAGTTGCTGAAAACATTTATATATTTAGATGGTATATTTTGCCTGTCGTACAAATAAATTATTTTCAGCAATTTAGTTTTCATTTAATCATATTCAGTCACATTATTAATGTCAAATATCATTATCACAATTTAAAAAATGTCTTACGAAGCAGTCACAACTATTTATGGTTATGGTCAGGTCCTGCAGATCCATGCCGGTTCCCGTATGCGGATTTCCTGTGTTCAGCTTCTAAGTATGGAACATTGAGTGCAGTTCTTATTGCCGAAGGGCGCCGATCTGGGGCTTGCGCTACGAGATGCTTTGAGTCGATTGCACATACTTAAAGACTTTCTATATCTGGCCAGGGAATCTTTTTTCAGGTCCTCCATGTAGTCGTTGACCTTGTTTCCATTCACTTAACAAAACAATTTTGGGAAGGTGGTTTCCTGGCACGCGAATCACGTGACCAAGCCACTTCCGATATTGCGTAATAAAGGAGGCTTCAGTGCGTCTCAGAATTTCCACACTTTGTCTTGCCAAGCCCCAGCATACGCTGTAGGCATGTAATATGTGATTTCTTTATCTGCTTGACATATCTCCTGGAGAGAACCGAACACTCTGCTCCGTAGAAAATCAACTCTGTCGTTTGAAGTTAGAATACGCTGACTGAATCTCTTACAGAAAGAGAAAACTACCACCCCCCACACACAAAAAAGAGTGTTCTGTTCGTGAATCTAAACAGCATCTAGTGGTAAAGTTCCAGTTCTGGGGCTCAGGGAAAAGTGAAATATTCATTCGTTGCTATTACTTTAAGGTCTTCTCTGACTCAGTGGAATTGCCTGTTAGGGTAAATGTGTGTGTGAAAACGATTAGTATTAGAAGGGAGTAGTAGAAATCATATAATTGTTTAAACAAATGATCATCACTATTAAATTGAAAGAGTTGCTTGAAAGGATATAATGAATCATTTCGGCATTAACCTACCAGTTGTTATGCGGTAAAATAACCAATTAACAACAGTTATATATATGAGTCAAGAAAAGATTTGTATAAGACAGCACGTAGTTCCCATATACCTTTTCTGTATGAAGTTTATTAGCATCCATGTGGTGCATCCATATAATAGTATGGACACAGTTACAGCTCGTGAGAAATCCCGTTTTATTCTATCGGATAGATCAGATTTCCATACGATCGATAACCTGTTAACATCTAGGTATATGCTGATATTATTTTCGGTTGATGAATTATTGCTGCCGATGTATGTGAACTTGTTTATTAATTTCAAAGGCTTGCAACATAAAGTGGAGATAGCTCCTTCTCGTTTAAAACGCATGAACTCTGTTTTATTTGCATTCATGGGGAAGCCAATGTTTCCTGCTGCTTGCTCGAGGTTATGCAGTAGGGATTTTACATGGGGCGGTGTATTTGCGGGAATTGCTGGGTCACCTGCATAGTTTACGTCTGTCATAGGTTCTGTGGAAAATATCGTCTGCTTCTTGTTTTGTTTTTTTTTAAATGTGAAACCATTTTTCTTTTATTTGAAATATGGATGTTCGAAGCACGTAATCTAGGTTGAGTATAAACAAATATTGTGATAATGTACCTCCTTGCAAGACTCCGACAATGTCGTAGAAGTGAGTGAGCGAACCATTGCTTTCATGTTTTTGTAAAGCATCATTATAGCATTCCTCGGGGAGACTATATAGAAAGAGTATTTGCTTCATCTTTCCTCCCCTTATAAAGGTAACCTCGGAAACAGAACTACAGAGTCATAAATCCTACTGCTGTAGCTTCTGAGGTTTATTATGCACTGCATCTCAATCGCATCCAAGCCAAAAAAAATCCCTCCATAACCCCAAAGATTCTGACAATCCGTCGAATAATCGAAACAAAGAATCTCAAGGTAAAACTGTTCGCAGATTTCTCCCAGGTTTTGCGACTCCATATACATATATATAATTATTTGACATAACAAGAAATATAAACAGGATAACAAATCGTAAATGACTCTATTTAGTTGATTAACGTATACAGTGATTTAAAAGATTAAATTCCATAATTCATTTTAATGTGAACACTCATGATATTTATAATCGAGGATTTTCTTTATACTTTCAATTACTATAATCTACATGTACTGATCACTGAATTTAAATCAGGCAGAAATTGGACAATTTTTCTTTTTCTGTCTGGGACTTAAATGATGAAGGCAATGTATAAATGCAAAAAGTCTACAGAGATTTCAGATGTTGGTTTTGTAGAAAGTTGATCCTATCAGCCTAGCGCATGCCCAATTCACAATCACCTGCAGATTTTTAAAAAGAATATTGGAGATCATTTGGTGGGTCAGCAAAAGAAAACGTTCCGTAATACTCAGGTTTATCTAAGAAATGTCATTTGTTCATTATTTTTATTTCTCTTTTTATCTGAATCAAAAGCCACCATTTCTTTCATTCAATTCGCTGGGTCTTGGTGATCGGTGTCTGGTTTAGTTCTTGTTAGTTTTTATTCTTGCATTGCCAAAAATTTATTCTATTCTGTCTTGTTTTACACAGACAGCAGTTTTTTCCTCTTTTGGTTCTCACTTTTCTGTTCTTTCTTTCTTTCTTTCTTTCTTTCTGTGCTTTTGTTTGCTTGTTTTTAATGGCATATCAACCTTCGAAGATTATTTCAGGCCAATGCCCTCCTTGTAGAATAGTAGTTGTGATACTACTTAATGCGTAACAAGATTGATACTTATTTATTTATTCATTCTACCCATTTTCAATATTCTTGTTTTCCGCTTTTAATTTATTTATTTAAGTATTTATTATTTTGTCATTTAAAATATTTCCTTTGTTTCTTTCTTTTAAATATTTCTATCTTCTTAAGTCTGTTTGTTTCTTTGTTTCTTTCTTTTTTCTTTATTTCTTTTTATTCTTTTCTTATTCTTTTTTCTTTCTTATTCTTTTTTCTTCTGTGACTGATAAATGTGTCGTTTGTAATTCTCCTTCGTAACTTACTTTTTCTCAATCATTTTCTATCTGTCGGTCCGTTCCTCTTTTCCTTCCTTCTAAAACTTACAGAACTTCCAAATATTCGTGCTGAATTCATTTGTCCCTATTTCAATGATTATCTTTAACCTTACTTTTATATAGGCGAGGGGAAAGCCTGCTTTCTTCGTTCTATTTACCTTTTCAACATTGTGATCTTCTTGAACTCCCGTAAAATCTCGCATGGTCACGAACACATGAAATGGCGTCTATTTTCCAACCATCATTTCAATTGTTCTACGAGAAACAACATTGCGTGTAGAACTACATATCAAACACAGTGTGTTTATTTTTTTAATCTTTTATTTATTTATTTATCTATTTGTTCTTTGTTGAGTGTTCACACGAGACGACATGGTAATCGTTGATGATGAAGGCAAAAACACACAGTTACGTCATTTCTTTCCTTCTTTCTTTTCAGGTATTAATTCTTTTTCTGTCTCAGGTTCTTTCTTTCTTTCTTTCTTTCTTTCTTCTCAAGTTTTAATTCTTTTCCCGCAACAATTCTTCTTCTTCTTCTTCTTCTTCTTCTTCTTCTTCTTCTTCTTCTTCTTCTTCTTCTTCTTCTTCTTCTTCTTCTTCTTCTTCTGTGAATTTGAATTTGAATTTGCACTCTTAACTTTATCTCTTTCCCTGCACTCATTCGTCCTTCTTCTATTCCTTCTCGTCCCCCTGTTATTATCTTACTCGCCATTTATTATTATTATTATTATTATTATTATTATTATTATTCACTTGTTTTAGAATAGTTCGTCATTATTGTGGTTGTTTCTCCCTTTTCTCTTTTTTCCTTTACAACATGTTGGCATATCTGTACACCCTGTTCATTTATCATCATTTCGTTCCCTCAACAAAGTCGACCATTTTTGCTCTCTGATTTCTTTGTAAATCGATTAAAACATCTTTTTTGTTCTCTTGGAGTGATCACTGTCATTGCACCTTATTGAATCGACTTCACTCGTCATTTAAGGATTTATTCATCTTCTTTTCATCATTCATGTCGGTATCGTTCCAGTATGTACATTGATTAGTACACTGTCCTTTTACAACCTGTGAATGAACACACACACACACACACACACACACACACAAACACGCGCGCGCGCACACACACATATATATATATATATACATATGTAAACACGCATATATTTGTGTATGTGTGGGCTAAAAATATATGAATACATTTTTATATTGAAATATGCACGTACATTATATGAATTCTTGTATAAGCATAGCATATCTATGTTGATAAAAACGCACGTTGATACAAGCATATATATATATATATATATATATATATATATAAATTTAATGTTCAGAGACGATGTGTTTGGAACTATTTAGGCATAGAATATATGAAGAGTTTCATATAATTCTAGAGGAATGCTCGATTTATGACTATCAATATATAAATATACCAGAATATAAATAAAAAAAATCTCTCATACAGGCCGAATATATATGTTATATTAAGGAAAGAAAACTCAACGGATAGTTACTATGCAATTGAAAATTTATTTCGACAAGGTACAGATTCGACTTGCCTCATCCGATAACTTTTTACAGAATGCAAAGAGTTATAAGAACTTTGTTATTTAGGGAAAAAAGAAAAAGAAAAAAAATCAGAATAAATGTATAATGACAGAGTAACACTCCAGTGAGTTTTCTTTCACTGCTACATATATATATATATATATATATATATAGAGAGAGAGAGAGAGAGAGAGAAAGAAATTGGTAACAAGGTAATCCAAGTAGAAGGAGAGATTTATTGAGAAGCAAAGTTGACACTATAGCGTTTCGGTTCTAATGAACAATATTCTGTGTTCTTTCAACCTAACGTGAAGACTTCGAGATGTTTCACCAATATATTTTAATTTACAATTCTTACAAGTGATACAGTAAACACAAAAGAAACATTAGAATTGGTAAATTAAACAATGCAATCTTTCAACACATTTCCCAATCTAATCATATCTTCGATTTCAATCCTGCAAAGATGCTCATTTACATTCATAATAAAAGACTAAGACGAATTTTCAAGGCCGGTCCTATTTCACTCTGTAATTCCGTAAATACTCGCCCGGGCTTTTATAATATTTCTCTTTACTTGAGCAAATTTATTTTAAATAGCTACAATATATTCCATCTTTAGTTAATATGTTCCACATATTTATTCCACATAATTTTATACTTTCTCTTTTCCTTTTTGTCTTTCTTTTTCTTTTACTTTCTCCTTTTGATTCGAAATCTTTCTCGATAAACAAACGGAACATACATTCTCTACAATATTTCTAATAAGTCAAATGATGTAATTTAAAAAACAAACAAACGTCGATTCACTAATTAAACAGCCATCTTTTTCTTTTTATACAAATTTTTCCTAGGATTTTGGATTTTGTACTTTTAAACATCCATCGTTGATTTAACATCGCTAATATCATCCCTCACAGCCCTGATGATGGTTCATTAGAACCGAAACACAATAGTGTCAACTTTGCTTCTCCATAAATCTTTCCTTCTACTTGGATTACCTTGTTATCAATTTTTATCTATATATTGTCGGATTACATTCCATTATTTACTACCATATATATATATATATATATATATATATATATATATATATATATATGTTATACGCATGTATAAATGCACCTTTTTTAAAAATACAAACACATATTTTTGAAAGGCATTGAATAAGGGTATTTTTTTAAAAAGCAAAATATTTTTTCAGGATTTTCTTTCATAAATATAAACTCTGCATTGGTTTAAAATAAAAATTATTTAAAACTCACAAAAATCTTTGTTTTAAGTTTATTCAAAATGGCAGCCAACCAAAAAGAGTGAACAGTATCTCTCATAAAATTTTTAAAATGTCTGAAAAGTGCAGACAATATGAAATTTACAGAAGAATGTGTGACATGTATATCAACACAGAAGTACGCTTGAATATAAATATATACCAATATATGAATATAATAAGCCTAAACACAAATATATAGACCTCTCTGTATGTGCATATAGGCACAAAGACTTTAATACAAACGGATATATATATATATATATATATATATATATATATATATATATATATATATATATATATATATATATATATATATATATATAAGCAGTATACCACAGAAATTTGTACAACATATTGCATCAAATATTTTTATGTTGTTACGCTCATCAGGTAAAACCACATTTTGAAGAATTACAAGTGGTTTGACATAGAAACCACGCTCTCTCTAGATATTACAAACTTTGAAGAAATTATATATATATATATACATATATATATATATATAAGTGAGAGCTTTTATTCTCCTTTAAACAATAATGAACCTCTTGATCATCGCAGTCCCGTTCCTATATTCAAGTGTTTCTTTTATGGGGAATAATTCATATTTTTATTTTTATTTAATTATTGTTAATGGGATTCCTAAGGAGACATTTTATAGGAACGATTATTTTCTAAGTATACTGACTCATTACGTGCATTCTTCGATGGATGAGTTCGAATCCGGTAAAGAGAGAGAGAGAGAGAGAGAGAGAGAGAGAGAGAGAGAGAGAGAGAGAGAGAGAGAGAGAGAGAGAGAGAGGATTACTTAATTCAACGACAGCAGGTAATCTTTCTTTACTTTCAACATTGACGCAAAATAGTCTTTCTCTACTCGGTGATGAATCATGTAAACTTATAAATTTCTATGTACTTTGTGAACCCACACACACATACACCCTCCCCCACTCTGTCGACAGGACGCAGAACACGACGACCGTATCCTCTGTAGGGTGTTCTGTGTATGACACTAAATACATTTGATGGTGAGGCTCCAGTTCTCAATATCTAAGTAATGTGGACGACCACTCCATTGCCATTTATTACTGGGAGTGCTAGTGCCTGTTAGAGTCCCATCTATGGGTAAAAAAAGTTGTTTGAAAATTATTAGTATTGGATAAAAATATAGGAAACCATATAACGGTACAAAAAATGCTTATTATTAAAGATGATTATTAATATGAGAAAGTCTTGCACCTAAAGAATTATTATTATTAGATACTCGAAACTGTAAATTATAATTGCACGAAAACAAATGATTGTTAATAGAAATAGTTACTTGAAACTGTATAATTGTGTGTATGTTATTTGTAATCGATAGGAATAATTGAAATCATAAATATTTGTGCAAGTTATTTATATCAAATATTCCCTAACGTCTAAGCATAAAATAACCCTACACGGTTTGATATATCGTTAAAATTAATCAATCAAACACGCACCAATACATATATAGAATCCATTCTCGTTGAAATTAGTGTTTGTTATCAGTCATGACACGCTAAAAATACGAACACACACACACACACACACACACACACACACACACACACACACACATACATATATATATATATGTGTGTGTGTGTGTGTGTGCGTGTGTGTGTGTGAATAGAGTTGATGAAATTAGATTGACACATTTGGCTAGAGATTTAGCCTTATATAAAATTAGTGATTTGACGACAAAAATGGATCTACATTAAAGTGGAGTAGCAAAATAATTTATGTAGAACGTCTGGTCACTAAATTCAATCTGAAAGATAAAAATGTATATGCATTTTTGGTAATAAAATCATTTGCATTGCCATGACTCCCGACTTAGAAGGAAACATGCTAATCTGATTTTGCAAAAATTCTGTTACTTTTTAATTTTTCATTCCGTCTGATTTAATTCCAAATTTTCTTATATATATATATATATATATATATATATATATATGTATATTATGCACAAACATAATCATAATCAAGGAAAAAGAGATGAAGTAAATAATCCAAATCGTAACTGCTGAAGAAACGAATTCTTATTTCTCTATCCTGTACCTCTTCGAGCAAAAAAAAACTTTTTAGTCTGATAAAGTTTTCTGTTAAAATGATGAATTTGAAGAGTGGTCCGGCTGACCACTAGATAAAACTGAAGGAAAGCTCGCGAGAGAACTAATAAAACTATAGAACATGAAAGTGACGGTGATACCAATTGTAATTGGCGCGGTAGGTACAGTCACCAAAGGATTGGTAAAAGGACTGCAGGACTTGGAAATAAGGGCACGAGTGGAGACCATAGAAACGTCAGCATGGTTGAGATCGACCAGTATAATAAGGTAAGTCCTGGAGACTTAAGGAGGCTTGCTGTCACTCAGACTCCTGCGGAAAACCATCAGCTAATGCTGGTAGGAAAAACTCTCAAATATTTTAAAATTGGGCAGTAAATACGATACAAAACAAAAAGACAACATGGAAATGACTGACGTTAGGTCAGATACACATTAAGAAATAAATTATAAGAGCAAGTCAGTGGACTTTAACTAAGTTAAAACTTGTGTTTATTTTTTGTGACCCGCTGTCAGTGAGCAGTCACCATGACTGCCATCGGTCACATCTGTGTCAGGTGCGCAGATAATAAACAACCTCTGGGTCTGATATTGCCACAATATACCACCCATGATAAAATGTCAAATTCAAATATTAAACAACGTGGGACCCAGGCCTCAGGCTTGGGTGTCATGATCGGTGGGTGCTCTCGTGATAGTCAATATGAGAGACCTGGGGTCATCCTGCGAATGTTGGCTGCTCTCTTTTCAGTTACACAAATGGTGGTTTAAGTAACCACATCAACTAGAGACCTAAACGGAAAGCATGGACTCGGGAAAACAACCAATTTGTGCTACACAGCTATTTCAGGAGTAACCATACACAAAAAGGATATAGGAAAAGAATGATGGAGATATGGCAAGAACTTTCTAATTTTCAGACAACTAGTAAGATACTCGCTGATCAAGTTAGAACAATAAAAAAGAAGTGTTGGTTCTCTGACCTTGAAATAATAGAAATACACCAGAAAATAAATGATCAACAAAGTAGTAATAATACATTACCTGACACATCAAATATTAACAAATAAAAACAGCCCATCTGAAAGGAACCGCCAACTTCGGAAAATGAAAGCTCCACACAACCAAACACTGCACAACCAAACGAACCAGAACAAACGCTATCACAAGAACAGAAGTTAAACATAGAAAATTTAAAGAGAATTATGAACAGTGAAAAGATCACTTTTAAGAAACATTGAATCTAGAATAGTTAGGGAAGAGACAAATAAAGAGAATCAAGCACTGATATATATATCAACGAATAATGTAACCGAATTAAAGGAACTAATTTATGCAGGAGCGAAGTTAGTTTGTAAGAAAATTGGGATCCCCTCAAAAAGCATGAAAGGAAAATCAAAACCCGGATGGGAATTTCGACTACAAACTCAGATAAAAAATCTACGAAAACAGGCAAAAATAATAAAGCAAAAGAAAGACGCCGGAATAATTAGGAACAGAAAAAAAAAGACAACACAGGAAAAACTTACAATACAACTTGAGGAAATAAACCAGAAAGTACTGGCGAAAGAAGGAAGGTTAAAGAGATATCGACAAAGGGGAAAACAATACAGACAAAACAGGACATTCCAAAACAATGAAAGAAAATTCTATCAACAATTGGAAGGAGATTACAACAAAACATACCAACAACCGGATGCAAAAGAAACCCAACGATTTTGGACTAAAATATAACAACCAAAAATCATGACGAAATGGCAGAATGGATAAACAATATGACAAGAGACCTAGAAGGATTCGAAGAAGGCCCCAAAGCGGAAATACACACTGATTTACTCAAAATGATACTTAAAAAGATATCAAACTGGAAAACGCCAGGCCATAATGGAATACATGGTTTCTGGTTCAAGAAATTCACTTCCATTCACGACAGACTAGCACTAGAAATGAATAAATGCCTACAAACAGCACACGTACCCGAATGGATGACCAAAGGAAAGACCACATTGATACAAAAGGATCCAAACAAAGGAACCGCCCCAAACAATTACAGACCCATAACTTGCCTACCAATGATGTGGAAAAAATTAACAGCAGAAATAAGGGAAGAGATTTACTACTCGCTAACAAGCCGCGGTTTGTTCCCTGACGAACAGAAAGGATGCTCCAAAGGATCCAGAGGCTCAACAGGATTACTTTACATAGATCAACACATTTAAATGAGAGCAAGACCGGACAGAAAAATTTAGCTATGGCCTTGATTGACTACAAAAAGGCATATGATATGGTTCCGCATAGCTGGATAATAAACAGCCTCAAAATGTACAAAATGCCACATAAGGTCATAAACTTTATCGACAAAACCATGAAAACTTGGAGAGTGGAGTTGATGGCAGGAGGGAGAAGCTTAGTTGAAGCAAAGATCCAAAGAGGTATTTTCCAAGGAAATGATCTATCACTCTTACTATTCATAATTGCCATGATGCCACTTGACCACATACTCAGAAAATGCACAGCTGGATACAAACTTAGTAGATCGCAGGAAAAAATCAATCAACTAATGTACATGGATGATATCAAACTATTTGCCAAAAATGAAAAAGAACTGGAATGTCTAATACACACAGTTAGAATAGACAGTCAGGACATAGGAATGGAATTTGGCATAGAAAAATGTGCAATGCTTGTAATGAAAAGTGGAAAACGACATCTAACTGACGGAATGGAACTACCAAATCAAGACAAGATTAGAAAGCTTGCAGAAAACGAAACCTACAAACACTTGAGCATCTTGGAGGCTGACACCATCAAACAAGTGGAAATGAAAGATAAAATTCAAAAAGAATATCCCAGGAGAACTAGAAAACTACTCGAGACAAAACTCTCCAGCAGAAACCTTATCAAAGGAATAAATACCTGGGCTGTACCACTCGTTAGATATTCCGGACCCTTTCTCAAGTGGACCAGAGACGAACATAAACAAATGGACCAAAGAACAAGAAAACTTATGACCATGTATAAGGCATTACACCCCAGAGACGACGTTGACAGATTATATGTTTCAAGAAAAGAGGGAGGAAGAGGACTTGTCAGCATTGAAGACAGCGTTGACTCATCGATGAAACGACTTGAAGACTATATACAAAAACACTATGGAGGACTCATTACAGCCATCAGAAACGATAATGATAACACGATGGACAACAGAATGACAATAACTAGGAAACAAAAATGGGAAGGAAAGGAACTCTATGGACGTTTAAAACGGCTAATAAACAACATCTCACACAACAAAACATGAACATGGCAAAGAAAAGGAAACTTTAAGAGAGATGAAACCATCAATCACATAATCAGCGGATGCAGCAAATTAGCGCAAAAGGAATATAAGACTAGACACGATTGGTTCGGCAAAGTGATCCACTGGGAGATGTTCAAGAAATTGAAATTTGACCATGCAAACAAATGGTGTATGCACAACCCAGCATCTGTCCTAGAAAATAACACATAAACTCCTATGGGACTTTGACATACACACAGATCACCTAATCTCGGCTAGAAAAAAAAGGAGAACTTGCAAAATAGTCGACTTTGCTGTCCCGGTTGACCACAGAATAAAACTGAAAGAATGGGAAAAGAAGGATAAGTACTTAGACTTTACTAGGGAATTGAAAAAACTATGGAACATTCAGGTGACAATTATACCAATTGTAATTGGTGCGTTTTGAACAGTAAGTAAAGGATTACTAAAGGGACTGGAGGACTTGAAAGTTGGTGGACTAGTGGAGACCATCTAAACTACTATTGAGAACGGACAGAATACTGAAAAGAGTCCTGGAGACTTGAGGGGACTTGCTGTTACTCAGACTCCTGTGAAAAACCATCAGCTAACGCCGATGTGAAAAACTTTAATGAGTAAATAATAATAATAGAAATAATAATGATAATAATAATAATAAACCTTCATTGTAAAAGAAACAGAAATTCGAAGTTATCACTTTCACAAGTGCAAACATAGGCAGAAATCACAGTCATTTTTTATTATTAGCGCAGACTACACAAAAAGTTAAAATATTTAGTGTAGGTTAATTTCAAACATTTGGTCTACTCCACCAGCAAAATATATCTCTGAAAGTCCTAAGCTGATTTTAAATTAGGGAAACAAGATCTATCTATCCATCTTTCTATCTATCTATCTAGCTAGCTGGCAATGCTGTTAGAATTACGTTAATTTTATGTGCTTAAAAATAGCACGTCATGAGAAGGAACAGTTTCAAAATTTTATGTCAAAACAAAAAAGATCTAAAAAAATGAACACTCACGATATAGTTTACTTATCTTTAAAATCTATGTTCATTTCTTCAATTCTCCACTATTTCTGAAGAGAAATCACAACTTGTGGTTTTGTCTGGATCACTTAGACTTTGCACAGTTACAATTTGTTGGTAATCAATTTTCAACCATGTCAGTAAAATTTTCCAAACACTTTTATTATTCATGACCTGCCTTCCTTAAGATTTTTTATGGGCTGCGTTCTTAGGTAACACGAAAGCGTGCCAGTTGTTTTTCAGATATTAATTGTCTTCCTGAACATTTACTTTTACTCAACAATCGTTTTAAATTTCTCATCCTCATCGTAGATATGTTGTTACCAGTGATTTCCCGAAATATATTGCACTACAGTAAGAAAATTTCTTTTGCTTCATTCAATCACACAAAATGCCTGCTTAATGGCTATAGTTTTAGGCACCCCACCACTCACAGAACACATGGTTCTGTCAAAAGCCTTAATAATAAACTTAAAGCGATTTTTTCTAACCTTTGCTGTGATTTTCAATTAAATGTTTTTTTAATTAAATTTTCAAACTCTTTCTTTTGTAGAGAACCTATAGTTTGGGAGAAAATGATAAACATGTATTACTTTTAGTACAACCGTCGTATTTACTATGGTTAGAATACGCTGCTGGTCTCTGACGCATTGGGGATAAAATCTGGTTGGTCTTTTGATAAGAAATATCCGTGTACATGGCGACATAAAGATGTCTTTTTTTTAGCTTTATCAATGTTGAAGCAGTGTAATACTTTCTCCCACTTTCAACAAAGTTGTCTGAATTTCGCTTCTTGACACAATTGAAACGCTCAATTAACACAAGAAATGGAGAAAGGCCAATCTCCCCTCTCATAAGTATAGAATTTAATATATTGCCCTATTAACACAATTAATATCGATTCGTTTGGATTATAAATTGAATAATGCTAATAACTTAACGAACTAATTGCTGATTTAAAAGCAGTTATTACAGTTAAAAGTTTTGATTTGGGCTTGATTGCAATTAAACTTAATGATAGTGTGACGGCAAATCGACTATAATCCCAAAACGGGACTTTATTTTCGCACGTGTGAAGACGGGGCAGGTTGGCACTTGATCCCCTACAGAATAAGTCCTGTTCAGAGTTCTTCTCTCAGGCACATAAGAACTGGCATATTACGTGAGGGAATAATTTAGGGCCAGACTGAACACCGCTGGCAAAGGGGTTCCAAATTTCACACTATCACACACCCACCAGGCCGCTAAACTTCTTTCCCTTAGATAACAGAAGAATACGGGCCTATAGGTCTTAGTCGTAATAATATTAATATTGTAGTAGTCGGCAACTCTGGTTTCCCGTGTGATACTTTAGGAATTAATAGGACAATTCTAAGCAAGATAACATAAGGCGAATAGAAGCTGGAAAGAAAGCATGAAGCAACAACATAGACCACATGGTAAAAATGAAAATACATAAATTCCTTTACTACGGTTATATATATACGTTCAGAGTGTCAAAACATATAAGTGGACAGTCCATGAATATAAATGTCTTTTCTTGGCTTTTATCCTTCTTCAAATTGAGAAAGAGAGTGGTAAACGAAATTTGGGTATAAAGGAAAAATGTCCCCAAAGTTACTTATCTTATTTTCGACGGGGTTCCACTGGAGAATTTTCTTCTTTCACGGGCTACTAGACTTTGTTCTGTTTTTAATACTGGCTTGAAGGATTTGGAGTCCTTCGTATCTCAGTTAATTTTTTGTCTTCAGCCCGGAGTAAAATGGCTATGGTTCGCCTGCCACGAGCCTTGCTCAAAAACTGACCTCTTACTATTTACTTCCGCTGAGGGGAAGGGAGCCCCACTTCCGTTTTGGGGTCCCAGCCAATCATTTGGCTTCTCTCTCTTTCCCCTTCCGATGTCCGGCGACCTGAGGTCACTAAGTGCCAACATCTGTCTATCCCCTCTGTGACCCACATTCTCTCTTAACGGTCACTTTTTGACTGCTAGATAGTGCTAGTTCAACACGGGAGAATAGTATCAGTCTTACCTCTTCGTCTCCGTGAGCTATCACGTGACAATAGTCTTCAGCATAAATGTAGATTCACTGAAGTAATAGTGATTAAATCGGCATGTTTACGAAATCTATCTGATCAAAAATATTTTCCTTATTTAAATGGGCGAAAACGTAACTTGTCACACTGCCCTCGATTAGTCGCCAGTTGTCGTTTTATTTTTAAAATAAATGACGAAATCAGAATATCGATCTGATTGTTCAATTCCAGTATCTCTTTGGTTTATCTACAATTTTTCCACATATTATTTTCAGTTACCTATTACATCGACGGAAGATCTGCCACATACTTCCTTTCCAGAAATGAGGAACTTTTTCAAGTTTAAATGCTACACTTAGTATTGTGTTGTATGTTTGCCACAATCTCTAAAGTTAAAAATTTTCTTCAATAACTTAGATCAAATTTAAATTGATACATACTGCTTGATAAAAACGTAAAACTTTACAAACCTTTTAATTTCTTTGAAAAAAGCATTGAGATATCAGATTGTAAAGTGAAGGTACGCTATTGGTCTTTCAATAAGGCAGTAGAAAGCCGCATTTGATAGGGGAAAATAACGCACACGGTTCCCTAGGAACCCCAACTCAATCTTATACTAATGGAGGTTACTTGGTCGTGTCCATCTCTTTTCTAAATAACCTACAACTTACTGAATTACATGGAACCTGTAGTAAGCAGGATCTTTGATATGACCGATACAATAGGCTGACACAAAATTTTACCGCTGGGTTATTTGTGTAATGTTTGGGAAACTATAGAGTTTTTTTTTAAAAGTTTAATACGATATTTTTGTTGTTCAATTAGTGAAGTATATTTTATAAATGTTAATCTTAAAAGGAAAGTTTATAACTCTATCTAATTGAGAAGCAAAAAAAATTGATTTCACTTGAACTGAATGAAAACAAACACCGCTCAATGTTTAAACATTTGAACATATATCTTTACTCGTATTTGATGCATAAAATAATCATTGTTGAACGAAAATGATTCTACCAGTAATGCTCGCTTAAATTTTTTTACATCTATCTTTTTCCTGCTTTATAGTGTATTTCTTTAGTGAAATAATTTACAATACGCTTCTATCATATAATCAAAAGCAATGCATTTAAATCATGGATATTATGGTTCAATTCTGTCAGTAAACCTTACCTTATTTCTGACTACTGACTACTTCAAAAAATTCAATACATTCCAATAGAAATATTATTAGCAATGCATTTTCATCGCGCATATGATAACCCTATTCTGTCAGTTATGCTTGCAATAATATTTTCACATTATCTATCGGTGCTTTCCACATTAAGAGACAAATCTATCTATCTATCTATCTATCAGGAAAGTAGGACACACACACGTATGATGCATATGTAGTACAAATAAAGTTACAAATACATGTTATTATCTACGATGTAGCCTCAGTCTCTTTGAAGACACTTCACACACACACACACACACACACACACACACACACACACACACATGTATATACATATGACTAAAGTTTTAATTTCGATAACATTTATCTTGTTACTAAAAAAACGGATATCTTTTTAAATCAGAGCAATACACTTACAATGGTCTTCGAGAATAAAATAATTCCCTGATTGATTTGCAACTGAATGTTTATTTTTGAGGTCAGTGTTTGCCCTAAGTGTCGTTTTTTAATCATTCAAAATCCTGATAAAATGAAAATAACAATAGAATCTTCATTAGCACCCTTAACTTCTATTTAAACAGAAGTATCGATATGATCATGGATCACTGCTACATATGGAACTCAATGGATTCACAAATCGTCTCGATGTTCCAGAACACTCAAGCAATTTTTGAGGTAGACATTTGATGGACTAAGTCAGATTGCCAGCAAGAAACAATTAGCGATTTACGACTCGTTAAAAATGGCTTCTGGATTTCGCTTGTCAACAATCTCGCTATAACGTTACAATTTACCTGAACATTAACTGGTGAAAATATTCAAGCGATCTCTTGCAGTTTAATGATAGAGTGGACAGACTTTTCTTTTTATTTGTTTTTTAAAATTACTTTTGGAAATGTTTTTCAGTTGAAAAAGTAATTAAACCAAATTTCATTTGAGGGAAATTATTATTTTATTTTATTTTTTAACTTTATCGTGATTTGTTTTCTTGTGTTGTGTTGTTCTTAATGGCGATCTAACAGTTTCCGGTTGTAAAACTAATAGACTTCCGGCTAACTGAGAAGGACGCAAAGTAGAAATTGAATTAAATCGAGAAAAAGAAATAAGTGTGCAAAGATAAGACGGTAGAGTGGATCGGGGGTTAGAGAAAAAGGAAATTAAAAAAGAAACGGGAGATAAATAAAGGGATGTTATTACTCGAAGAAAGACAAAAAATACGGAGTAAAATATGTCAGAGACAGTGAAATCGATAGAGAAAGCATGTAAATTGACTAAGATGGGTTAAATTAAAAGAAAGAAAGAAAGAAAGAAAGAAGAGAATATAAAAAAAATAAGAAAGAAAAAATTATCAAAGAAAAAAATTAGAAAAGAAAAGTAAGGACGAATGAGAAAAGATTATTATAGACGTCAGGAGAAAGAAAGAAAGAAAGAAAGAAAGAAAATAGTTTAAAAAGTGCTGGGTAAAGGAAGCAAAGAATGAAATTAGAAAGATATATATATATATATATATAGATAGATAGATAGAGAGAGAGAGAGAGAGGAAAAGAGAGGGTGGGGAGATAGAGGAGATTAACTGGAAAAATGTGCTGTTATGACTGCAGGAATTAACCTATCAGCCGCTTTTGTCGTTGAGGTAGTTGCATCAAACTCAACGGCTCCAATGTTGAATTTACAAACTGAATGTCTAAAACTGTGAGCATCATTTTTTTACTTCCCAAATTCAAAATTTCTTATTTAATCTTTTTTCCTTTTACCTTTCAGAAGAAATTTAGTGTATTATATGACAAAGTTGAAGAAAATAGTACTTATAAGTTGCGAAGGCGTGTAAGCCTAAAAGCTTGCTTTCTCTCTTTTAGGCACTGGAATAATTCTATCTCTTCCTCTCCAAGGAATTAAACCCAAATAAGCCTCAACCGGTATTCGAATTTGGTTAATAGACTCCATACTTGTTGCGTCAGCCTTTCTTTCTTTCTGTATATAATCACACACTACCCTGGATACGTTGACTGCAACCTCTGTAGAGGAGTAAAACTCTCATCAAAAAGAGTGTATCTTGGATATGACTCAAAACTGCGTTTGGTGGTGTCGCTACACTTCTTGAGCTCAAAGGGTTCCAGTAATTTCATCGTTGCCATTACTCCCAGGTCCACTGTGACTCGGAGTAGTAGTAGTTCAATCTATTATATGTGTTTGAAAATTATCATCAATATTATGTCGGAATAGTCGAAACCATATAACTCTGTGCAAATTATTTGTATCAAGAATAATTACCTAAAAGCTGCAGGCCACGATAAAATCCCCTCTGAATAGAAGACAAAGAAATTTGTATAAACAAAACACAACAGAGAAATGAATGAAAACCTATACCCTTCTCTTTTCGAAGAAAACTGACCTCAAAATTCCTTGCATATGGTCTCCATAGAGAGTCGAGTACATTTTGGCACAGTCCTTTTGGCGTCACCGTTTTGGCGCTAACTATTTGGCACAGCCATTTTGGCGTAGATATGTTCTGGCACGCAACTCTGTTTGTACCTTTGACACTTCGTTTTTTGAATGAGCTTGTGAATGTCTGCTGCTTTGGCCATCGGCTGATATTCGTCACCAAGAGGGCGTATCTGCAACCAGATTTTCGCAATATGCAGAAGATATCAGATGGTTATTCGTTCATTGGTTCTTGAAGCGGAGTTTCGATCGTTTGATACTGCACTTGCCATCTGTTATTTCCCCAACTTTGAGAGCGTTCCGTTATCCAATCCATTTTGCATGAGCCTCATCCTGTTGTGTGTCGATGCTGGACATATCAGATCAAGAGAAGATATCTGCATCAGAAATCTTGTCCTGCCATCTAATCTTTATTAGTTTATAAAGAGAGAATATGGTCCAGGAATCACGAACATACAAGAACACTGGGATTACTACAGCCTTGTAAACATTGACCTTAGTTTTTAAGCTGATGTCACTTCTTTCCAATAAACGACGTTCTCTTTTGTACTCCTGCACATGGAAGCGACAACGTTAACTAATTAGCAAAGATTTACATACAGTAGTTCTGTGGGGACACTAGATGCTGTCGAGAAAACCTGCCAAGTGCGATGTGTGATAGGAATGAATGGTGAAAGTCGAGGAACTCGGTGCTATCAACGCGACTGGATGATATATATATATATATATATATATATATATATATATATATATATATATATATATATAACCAGTAGGGTTTGTTTGTCTAAAGCTGGACCTTGTCATATGACAGCAAACAACTGCAGACTGATTATTTACAGGTTCTTTCTCAGCGACCTACCAGTAGTTTGTGTCAATTTTATGACAAAGTATGCAGATTGACAGTCATATGTATGTATGTATATATGTATGTGTGCGTGTGTGTTTATGTATGTGTGTGTGTGTATGCGTAAGTGGGCGTGTGTGTGCATATTGCATATGTCTATATCTGTATAAGTGTAATAAGCAGACGTCTGCATAGAAATATACATCTATCTATCTATCTATCTATCTATCTATCTATCTATCTATCTATCTCATTGTCTCACTATCTCTCCCTCTCACACACTCTCACTCTTTTTCAATATATATATATATATGTTGAGAGAGAGAGAGAGAGAGCGAAAGAAGAAAGAGATAGGGTATTTTCTTTCCTTCTTTCATATATCGAGTTATAAGTGTAGTAAATCAGTTAGTCCATTCTTTTTAGCTTGCATACGCACACATACTCATGCACAGATGTATACTCGCATGTGTACAAATATGCATGTGTACAAACACACATATACACACATATACAGAGAGAGAAAGAGAGAGAGAGAGGGGGGGCGGTGGAACGAAAGAAATTGCTGGAGTAAACTTGCACACAAGTGAGCATTTTTATGTAAAATCATGTAAACAAACAAGTACATAGCTATGTATATGTCAAAACGAAATCGTTACTTTTTACATCTTCGCGAGTCAATATATATATATATATATATATATATATATATATATATATATATATATATATATATAAGTGTGTGTGTGTGTGTGTGTATGCACGCACATGCATACGTACATATATACTGATAAGGTGTAAGGTTAATGTACATTTACGTCTCTGAATATATATGTAATATGACGTGTTAAAAATGTGGACCATTGGTCTATATATACAGGTGATTTGTTTATAGCGGTTAAGGCCTGTGGCGAACCTACTGTACATTTTTGACAAGTTGATAATGGAAGATAAATAAGAACAACATAAGGGTGCTGTGTGCTGTTTTAAACAGATTCTCGGAGGTTAAACCCCACTCCACCTAAAAAAAAGTAACAGCTGTACGGCCACTTACTTCTCATTTCACAAATCATTAAAGTAAGACGAACAAGAGATGCAAGGCATTGCTAGAGTAGTCAAGACAAACTCATCAGCGATGTTTTCCTATGGACATAGACACACTAAGGTTGTCCGTTCAGCAAAAGTCACATGTATTCATCGGCTCAGTACGGTCAGATGACTTACTAACAACGATGGCCGATAGGAACAGATGGAGAAAGTGTTAGGAGAATGCATACTGTTAGGACATCTTGACACACACACACACACACACACACACATATATATATATATAATCATTTTCTCATAAAAATTGGTCATCTATGTACACGTCTTATTAGAATTGATACTCTTTTCATAATGTCATGCTTATACATATGCCTTCCTCTCCTACTCTCTACAACTATGTGCACACATTATCTCTCTGTCTCTCTCTATCCCTCTCACACACATACCTATATATATATATATATATATATAAATCGGGCCATTGGCGAACACTCTAACCATTATGCCAATGAGACCGGGGTTCAGTCCCTAGTCATGTTATACCAAAGAGTCAAAAATGGTACTTGATGCCTCCTTGCATAATTAGGTACAGATCAAAGGTAAGCGGAGCAATCAAGAGAAAGGAGAAGCGCCATCTCCTACAACTCTGTGTTGTTGCTATTGAAAAGAAAGCCCTCGGGTCGACCTTGACTACGGCTGATATATATATATATATATATATATATATATATATATATATATATATTGGTACGGAACTAATTGCGAGGTAAGTCTTGAAAATCCGTAGAATTCAAGATTCAAATAATACGCCCGGGAACGGAACATAGCTAACCAATAAAACAAAGAAATCATAAAGATAAAAAGAAAAAAAAAAGAGTGAATGGGACATGTGAGCGCAAACAAGAGAGAAAGTCAGAATGCCGCATTTAGAAAAAAAATGAAAAAAAAAAAATGATAACCAAAGAAGTAGAGAAAGAAACGGATAATTAGGTAAGAGAAGACATAAAAGAGGAGGACGGAAGACTAACCGTAAGGAGAGGACGGGTATATCAAGTTATGGACAAAGATCCGAATTTAAATCGAAAAACAAGCAAGATAGCTCAAATTGATAATGGGAAAAATAAAATAAATAATATTTCGAAGTAAATGAATTAAAGAGATCTTTTCCATTACTTGAGAAAAATATTTTGGCGGTAGTGGTGGTGGTGATGGTGGTTGTAGTGGAGGAGGAGGAGGAGGAGGAGGAGGAGCTTTTTTTTATGAATTTTATTATTCCCGTCATTCAAAATTGGACAAGACGTTCCCCCAAAATCAAACGTAATTAATTTAAATTAATTTGATTGATTAATTAAACTACCCATCCTTTTCTTTCTTCCCCGATAAAAAGAAGGCAAAAAAGAATAAATACAAATAAAAAATTAAAGTATAAACATTGAATAACAAAAACTGTCAACAACCAATAACAATTCTTCGTTACCGCCAAGTAAATATATGGAAAATTTGATAAAATAAAAATAAATGATTGAATAAAGTGCATATTTCATCACTCAATTTTATGTTTTTCTCGTTTTTCTCCATGGCATAAATAAATGATTATTTTTCCCCTCTGCAAGTCAGTAATTAATTTCTTCATTGCAAGAAAACGCTAGAAACACGAGAGAAAACGATTACTACGACATCTAGCAACCAATCGTGAAATAAATCCTGATATTGAGTTCACAAGGGTCATTAAACAGACAAGAACAATCTTTAAACAAATCTATTTAAAACTCATCAAATAACAACAGTTTGTTTATTAATAAACTTATCAGGGTTTCTTGGCAAACCCATTGGTTCTATTGCCTTGACCTACCTTACTATCCACGGGTATATTTATGTTTTATGCAACCAATTGTTATATAATCGGGAGATTTGAAAAGGTTTTCACTTGATCCCGATGACACAAAGGAAAGACAAACATGCTAGTCACAAAACCCACTCATAATCTATTTCCAGACGTTATATTCTTCTTTAATCTGGTTTCAAAAAGAAGAGTTATTTTCCCCCGTCGATGGAGGAAAGTAAACAGCCTTTCATTTATAAGGAATTGCTTCTCCTAATTGGGCCAAGGTTTTCACTTAAGTCCTCAAACTGCTCGATTTTAATCTTCGAGTTTCGGTCCTCACTGAATCTTGAATACTAAACCCCTCAAATTTCTACGTGACTGTCTGTAGCTAATGAACAAACTCTTTACGATTTCCAGACTTGCTTTAGCAGTTATGACCGTTAACCAGTCATCAGACAATCATAGCCCCACTGATGCTTGATATATCGAGTCTGATGAGAGAAGTTAGGGCCTCCATGTAATACAATAAATACTGATGGTGCAGGGACCTTGTGTTTTTAAATTGAGAATTCAGCTAGCATACCTGAAAATAATGCTACAAAGGTGAACTATATTTTGCACAGCCCACACTTACATGCGAAAAAAACTTATACTGAATCCTGCTGTCCTAGCGAAAATTCTCCTGTTTGATTAGCATATAAAATTATATATATATTTGTTGAAATGATAGATTGTGGTGAATCTGACAGTATGACACCGACACACACACACACACACACACACATATATATATATCTATATATATGTGTGTGTGTGTGTCTAAGTGAGAGAGAAGTAAATCAGACAAATATGTAGAAAAGATAAACGGAAGAAAGGCATATATTTGGTATGGATGAAGATTTATTTATTATTTACTAACTATTTCCACCAACACGTGTTTTGACTTTAAATTTTAAGTATAAAAATATAAGAATGAAATAGAATAATAATATAAAAATATTAAGCGCGTAAGTCTTCTGGGCGAATGTTTTTGATTTTTGGAAAAATGTGTAACATAGGAAAATATATTCGAAATTGATTACGTTATGAAATGGAATATTTTTTAAAAAGGTGATATCATAACACGGTTTGAAAAAATCTTTAATGATTTATAATTTCAAAATCTTAAAAAGTCTAGAGTTATAAGTGGATGTTGAAATCTTTTAGAATTATTTTTGCTAAGAAAGGTGATATAAAACCCAAGTCTTTGTATAATTTTATTAAAAGAAGATATAGAGCAGGCTTCGATTATTCTACGTTTATCTCTGTCATGAATGAATGCAATGATGGTTGGGTTTTGAAAGTCAAAATCGTGGTTGGTGGAAATATTAGGTGAAACTAAAGAATTAGATGTGTTTCCGGATTTAATTTTTTTTCTCTTCGTATATTCTCTTACATAACTTTCTTGAAGTTTCTCCTTTGTATAGTTTCTCACATCCTTGACAACAGATTTTTTATACATTTGCGTCAGAGAAAAAATTTTTTAAAGTTATTTTTTAATAATTGTTTAATTGTTTTTATTGTACGAGTAATGGCTTTTATGCCTAAAGGTTTAAGTTTTTTTCAATGAGGACAGTTGTGGGATTTTTATGTAATATTATGTCTTTTTAAAGGGTAAGTATTTGAATTAGATTGGCTATTTTTATTATAGGATATTTGTTCAAGGATTTTGATGGCTTTTGATTTTGCATAAGGATCGAAAGATTCAGGATATTGTAGTTCAGAGAAAGAGGTTTAGGTGAGCTCAAATTCATCATTTAGAAAACTTGGAGAGCAAATTCTTTAGGCTCTGAGGAAAAAAACTAATGAGAATGACACTTTTAATTTTATGGTAGAAGGAATGTTTTATTTTTTGGTAAATGATTCAAACACCGTCAATGTATCAGAAGTAACGGATTTGATGGGGTAAAATGTATTTGAAAGGTTCGGATTCTAAAAAATCTAGAAAAAGGTAAGCCAAAACACCGCTTAGAAGCGATCCCATCGAATGGCCAAATTTTTGTTGTTAAAATGATTATCATATTTGAAAAAGCAGTGATTGGTACATAATTTAATTATTTTGATTATTTTGGTTATAGATTAGAGAAGAGAACTTTTGATTTTTTCTAGGTGGTATTTTAATTGTTCGATGCATTTTTTAAACTGGGATATTTGTGTATAAAGATTGAATATCAAGGTTTGCTATGAGTTTATTTTCCATGCTTATATCTTGTAATTTTTGAGTAGGTTACTGGAATTTTTTTAAATGAGAAAAACTAATGGTTTTTAAAGAGAAGGGTTAATATTTTGGCTATGGATTCAGCAATGTTATGGGGAGCTGACATTTTTGACATGGTTAGCAGACAACGATTTAAATCAGTGAACCATTGTTAATAAGTTCGATTCTTAAATGGTGTCCAATACTTCTGATTTTGTGTTAAACTAATTTAAGCTTCGTAAATAAAAACGTTCACGTTAATTTTATGATGCGCTCGACTCCTGGTATACGCAGCATGGAGTTGTTTTCAAGCGTGTTTGCTTTTTATTTAGAGTTAAATTTAATGGATTTAAAAAGTAAGTTACTGTTCAGCAAAGAGAGAATGGTGTGGTAGAGATCGAGTAGTTGGGAAAGATTTCTCGCGGAGAGTTGGCGTGCTAAGAATTAATTTCGTAATCTGGTTTGCCTTCGACGTGTAACAAACGAATACATGCGTAGTTATGAGGGAATAGGTTGCATTTAGTTCCTCCTCTTAGCACATTAGATCTCGACGATGAGATGAGAAGCTAGTTACAATGGTATGACTGTACATATATGATTGTTTCAGCTTAATTTCTTCCCAATATATGAATGTATGTACTTACCCAACCACAATGCCACAGGCAAGATGTGACTTAAAGTTGGTTCTTGGGCGGAGTGTAGCTAGTTTGAATTTAGAATTTTTCTTTTCCTAGAATGATTGCTTTGGCAAAGCTACAGTCTATCCTACTATTTACTCATAACTAGAGGGAGAACAGCTGGATTTATACCTTTCCCTAGAGTATTATCGCAAAGTTAACTCAGACAGACTGGTCCTGGATTTGAACTCAGATCGCCGATTCTATTTCCTATGACGATAATTGTTTTGTTAAGTGCGACTCCAAAATATATGTATGTGTGTATGTATGTATTCAATTACATCAATAATTATTTAAAGAAAATATTCCTAAAGCGCAAATAAAATAAAAAATAGACAATAACGAAATATAAAATGAATGTACAGAATAAAGACGCAGCGAAAAAATGAACAGCCTCATCGGCGGAGCGTTGAATACACTGAATTCATCCTCTGTTGTAGGATAAGACCCTCTTTACCCAAAAAGGGTGTCCCAAATATGACTTTAATCTGCATCCATTTGTGAAGCTTCAATTCTGAAGCTCTGAGAAGTATGGAGTATCTCTTCATTGCCATTACTTCCAGGTCCACTCTGACTTGGGTAGAGAATCCCTGATAGGATCCCGTCTATGGGTCGAATAAACGTGTTTGAAAATTATTAGCTTTTGATTGGAATGCTTGAAACCATATAACTCTATGCAAACAAATTATTATTGATTAATGAAAAGTGCAATTAAGAAAATGCAATGGAACAATGAAAATGTAATTACAAATACGATGAAGCATTTACAAATGAATAAAATTCCGGCATTAAATGACCTATAAGAAGTTGATATGCCGTTAAAAAAATAAACTAAGAGAAAAAAATGGAAGAAAACCAACTTCTTTTCTGCTTCGAAAATTGTTGAGTTTTTTTCCCATGTTCAGGCAATGAATATCCTTGAATACAAAATGGAGAAAGAAAGAAAGAAAGAAAGAAAGAAAGAAAGAAATGGGAGAAGAAAAGAAAGAAGAAGAGTGAGAAAGAAAGAAAGAAAGAAAGAAAGAAAGTTAAAGGAAAAACATAAAAAATGAAAAAGGAAGATAAAAAGAACAGAAGAACAGGAGATGAATTAAGAGAAAAGAAAAAAATGATTTGAGAGAAAGAGTGAGAGAAAGAGAGTGAGAGGGAGAGAAGAAAAGAAAGGGTTGAGAGAGGATTAAGACAGAAAGAAAAAGAAGAAAGAAAATTGACCGAAAAAAAAAGAAAAGAAGAAACGGAATGAAAAGAGTTAAAAAGAAGGTCCAAAAAGACAAAACGCAAAAGAATGAAAGAAAAGGAAGAGAAAAAGAAGTTTGAGAAATTGAGAAAAATAAGAGGAAGAGACAAAAAGGAAAGCAAGAGAGGATTTAGAGGGAGTCTATGAAGAAATAAAATGAGAAAGAGAAAGGGAAGAAGAAAGAAAAAGAGCGATAAAAAATGTGAAAGAAAAAATGTAAAAAAAAAAAAAAATTGGTAAAGAAAGAAAGAAAGAAAGAAAAATAACAGAAAAGAAAGAAAGAAAGAAAAGTTTGAAAAAAATCAGTTGTTACACCTAATTCGTCTAAGCCGATGATTGCTTTGGTAACAAGAGTGGACCACTTTTGATGAAAGGCATGGAGAATGAAGACAAAGAACAACAAAATAACATGCTCTTACGACAAGCGTCTTAGTAAAAGTAGGCTAAGATAGATCATCTGTTGGGTAAGCTCTAATCAGTAAAGTACTGAACTATTTCTTTGTGCGGATGATTATCAAGTCTGACCAGTTTGTGCTACGTAAGTCGTTTTAATCCTCATTCTATGCTAAGAGGCGTTTCGTACATTTTTCCTTTATTTTTTATTCTTTCTTAATAATAAACCGCTATTCAGTAAGTGCACAATGTGATGAGACAAAATGTACATGAATCTATTTGTATGTATATGTGTCCATTTGTGTATACATATATGCATGTGTGCCTACGTATGCATGTGTGTGTGTGCATTTGTGTATGTATATGTACGTCCATGTACGATTTTTACGGAATGAACGATCGGATGACTATATATATATATATATATATATCTCAGTGGTTGGGTCCCCGTGTAGACGGGTCAGTGCACCAATGGACACAAAAAATTGGAACATTTTGTTTTTTTATGGTTTTATGTCAGGTTGGGTCTACTCTATATCATACTAAAAGTTGGGCAAGATTGTAGTATGGGAAAGTTTCAAATTTCGAAGTTGAACATTTTCGACTTACAAGTCATTTTCCATTACGTTTTAAAATACTAACTCGGTCAGTTTTCATAAACCAATAAATCTTGCATTTTTACCCATGTTTTCAGGGTCAATCTTTCATATGAAATGGTTGCCAATGATGTTGAATCATCCTTTATACCATATCTATGGTTACCCCTACCTCACCCCGATTCACATAAGTCAATGTTTTTTCAAAGTCGTTCACACTTCCTCCTCCTCATCCTCATCATCTATGACTGGAGAATTTTTCATATTGTCACAGTTGCCATCTTGGCAATGTCCACATGCACTGGTACATTATAGTCAATGTCTTCTGCAGGTACACCTTAGGGTATTGCATCCTTCCTAACAGTTGCAGTGAATCATTTGAATCAGTTCATCTGGAGCAGGACTTCTGTCTGTCATCACTGGAACAAGTTTTTCCCCTTTTAACTTCCATCCCCACTCAGATGGTGCCATTTCATCACTACATCCCATCCACTCCATAACCTGATTGTGAGTCCGCAGAGAATGAAATCTACAGGCAGAGGCGGTTGGAGGGAGTCGTTCTGGCGTGACGAACATCTTTGCCCTTGCAACTTTCTTGTAGAGCATATTGTATCTTATCGACGCCAGTGATTCCTTCTAATCTCCATTGAACAGTGCTATCATTGCCTTAGAACCATTGGTTTCCGCAACATCCTGCGTTTGCTTTGGTCGAGAGATTGCTTTTGAACAGTCTTTCTTTTGATGATTCGCTGGAACCCCGGCTTTTTTCCGATCCCGAACACCCTGGACACCGAATCACATCCTGTAAAGGGATGCAGAAACAATAGGTCATTACAAAGTGTGAGACACTGATCCACCAGCAGGTGGCCACGAAATGCTCGTTGCATTGCCTTTCCGATCATCCTGTGTACGACAGCATTTTCACTATATACTGTCCCCATGATCTCCTTGAGTCCAATGTCATCCATCAAAGTCCCAGTGGCACCCAACACATTCATGAAGGTATGGAAGGTGCCAAGCAACAGTATCACATCCCTAATTGGACTATCATCTATAACAGCGTTCACGATTTCAGACGCCTTCTAAAATAGCTGTTAATCAAAAGTTATTATAGTCGGCATGTGTTTTGACGATTGACTGCATAGGTAATCTAAGGTGGACAAGATACTGGTTTCATTTCCTGGGTTCATGTCTATCATTGGGAGAAATTGTACCGAAGATTTTCCCGGATATTTGCACTCCTTATGCAGCAGGTGCATCATCCCTTGCCAACTGGGCGTACTCTTGTGGAAGCGAAAACTCATTTCCCCCAAAATGTCCACTTTGCGATCTCAGACATCAGATGTGTATGGGACCTACAGAAATTCTAAGCAATGG
Source organism: Sepioteuthis lessoniana (assembly GCA_963585895.1). Taxonomy (NCBI): domain Eukaryota; kingdom Metazoa; phylum Mollusca; class Cephalopoda; order Myopsida; family Loliginidae; genus Sepioteuthis; species Sepioteuthis lessoniana. The sequence continues at coordinate 42,326,217 of OY757916.1, read as the reverse complement.
TTGACATGGTTTGAAAAGCGATAATTTATGATGTCTATGTTCGTCATTTCGACAAGTTTCAAGTCAGCCTTTTTTTTTTTTTTTTTTTTTTTTTTTTTGTCGTGGTATACCATGACTGACTTGCTTCCCTGGTGTGTTGACTGCAATCATTCCCATCCCATGGAAGGTACCCTTTCCATCCAATGTTATTATCTTATGATCCACTTTGTCTCCTGCAAACAACAGGGACAGACCAAGAATGTCCATGTCATTGCCTAACACATCTAGAGCAAGTGAACATGTCACGTTCATTTCAAACTTTTGTACCTCTGGATATGATGAAGCAAATCCTATGGTTGAAAGACTATCAATCAAGAATCATGATCTATACAAATGGTGCATTTGCACTGCGACACCAAGCTGCAGTGGCGCAATAACAGCTCTTGGGCGCACTGCTTGAACGACTGCTTGTCCGATGCCAGCAACCTTTCTGGACGTGTCCTTCCCAACAAACAGATGTTGCAACAAGAACCGCAAACTTGCTGGGATAAAATCTAATGCGGCAGCTAGTTTAACATCGGCGGTTGTTGGATACGTATCCTCCATTAGCGCAACTGTTATCTTGATATCAGTTTTGATGAGCGAGAGAGAGAGAGAGAGAGAGAGAGAGAGAGAGAGAGAGAGAGAGAGAGAGAGAGAGAGAGAGAGAGAGAGAGAGTACCATTTTTCTAGACAGAAAGTTATTAGCGTTGTAAGTACAATTTTTCATGTCTCCACTTAAAGTTTATTTCAGATTTCTTTTTCGATAGCTTACTTAACTTTGGAAATTTTACAATTTCAGTTTTATCTTAAACAATTCCCATTCATTGATCACTGTATTGATTACTGCAAATTAATAAAAAAAATATATAACAATATAACAATTATGGAGAGAATGATATCCCCGAGAGATAAACCCCGTAAACTTAGAAAAATTATTTAATGCCAAATCAATCCTTCTAGAAGAACAGTAGAGGCACTATTTAACCCATAGCCTGGAGGATAAGGGGGTCCATACCTTTCTCAAGTGTATTTGTCCGAACGTGAACGTAATAGCGCGACTGGAGTTCGAACTCGCTTCCTATGAATCAGCAGTTCAATCATAATATCACTTTGCAACTATCATCAGTCAATCAAAATTGTTCCACCTTTCCTTCAACCATATGTATGGTCCTCTTTTACTTATCTATTTTTCATTTTTCATTTCTTTAGTCAGGAGGTAGGTATTATAGTAAGAATATATTTTCATGTCTACACTTCCTGATTATTTCGGATTTTTTGTTTTCTTATTTACTTAGCTCTGGTAATTTAACGATGCACAATTTTTCTTCTAATTAGAATTTGCAGATGTTTTTCTCATATTAACGGCATGGCACTCTTGTTGATGTTTGTTCTCACATTTATCAAGACAGTTTAGTATTGTGTACTGCCTATTATTAAATGCTGCCTTGAAATTATAATATCGATGCTTCCCATTCTCTCGGCTTGTTATTTGCTGTTATAGATAGGGTTTGCAAGTATTTCACGCGTATTGATAAATTTGATATTATGTGTTTTTATCAATTTCAAACTTGGCTCTGAAACATGATAGTGATTGGTTGGTTGGTTGGTTGTTTGCTTGCTTTTAAAGAATGTCAGTGCTTGTTATGCTGAAATAAGTTTAATAATTATGGTGTCTAATTATATAGTGTACAAAATTATATCTTCACTGTCATTTTAAACAGTACATTATTTCAAACTGATCATTTTGAAACATAGATGGGACCCTAACAGTTGATATTACTCAAGGTCAGATTAATGGTTGTAATGATAATGATTGGTGACACTGTATGGAATAGAAAAATTTAGAAGAATTAAATTACATTAAAAATTATTATTAGAAATATGCAGAAACTCCCAGAAGCCCCTGACTGGAAGAGTGTCGATGCATACGCAAAGAAAAAGAACTGTCCTGACAAAAGAAAGAATTTCGTTCTCTTTCAGCCGTGACCAGCGGAGTGACATCACCTAAATCTTTCTTGCAAGTGGTGGAAGGTGTCATGCGTCCGTATCTAGACAGCGCGTTGGCTTACCTTTCTACTAGTAGCAGCCGCCTCTTTTACTTACGACCCACCACTAAAAACACCGAATAATGGTGTAGTCAGAATCACAATTAAGACACCATACAACGGACTTAATGACTACAACTGAAAACACCGGATTTCAACATATCTTCTAAAAGCGTCTAACACGTTGTTAACACTTTAAATACCAAATTTGGATATATATATCCAAGAATTTTTACACCTTGAATGGGAAATGCAACCATTTCATTTGTATTCAGGAAGAATTTCTTCACCCACTGAATGGTTGTTGAACCCAGAAATAAAGGCAAAATATAAAAGGTATATTCGTCTTCTGTCTTTTACTATCTTCTTCTTTCATGTAATTCCTTTACGGCCTTCATATCCAAGAAGTTAAACCAGCAAGATAACGCGGGATAAGAATAGAATAACCCAGAATGGAGTCAAATAGTAAACAATATCATAAATTACCTTAGAAACCCCATAACTCCACAGTCTCTTGAGTTCTAAAACTAGAACCTCACCACCAGATTGAGAGTTTGAAAGAGAATGTTTTCAAAAGATACTTAAATACATCTTATTATTCATCCACTGTAAAATCGTAAATACCACAATAGATATTTTACATAATCTATTTTTTGCATAAATTTACGACTGCATTTCATAAAGACTGAGATTAACATGTCTTTGAGTCTTTTTTTTTATTAGCTTACTCTTGTACAAAGCTGTATGTGTGAGGTAAGCTCGACTGAGAAATGTGTTTCTCAAGTTCAAAAGTATATGATTCTTAATATATATTGAATAAAATAAGTATCTTATTTATTTAAAGAATAGAAATAACGTAATAATAATTCTTCTGCGGTGTAAATTTGCTTTTTTTAAAAATGCAAAAATTTGGTGTTTTTCTATCTGGAAAAATAAAACTTCTGGAGAACATGTCTGAAATTCTGAAAGAGAGAGAGAGAGAGAAAGAGAGAGAGAGAGAGAGAAAGAGAGAGAGAGAGTGGGGGGAGATAAACTGAAACAAACTAAGATAGATTTATAGACTGAAAAAAATGACATAGATTGAAACAAACCAATATAAATAGAGACTAAGGGTAAATAAACACGAAAAGACTGAAACTCACACACTTAGACACACACACACACACACACACACACACACTCATATGTATATATATATATATATATATAGGAAAGAATGAAAGAAAAATACCACGGACAGTTTTTCATTGTCATCAACCACACCTTAACCCAGTGTCTTTTCTTAATTCCCTCTCTCATCTTTCTTTCTTTGTTAATGACTGTGCGGTTTATTTCATTTAGTCCCTCCCCCTTACCCAACTATGTTTTTAATTCAATATCCCTGAACACCTCGTACGAATACAATGACACAACAATGTCACGTACCTCACTCAAGAAAGAATATCTTGGGTATTGAGAAGCCCAAAGTACTGGCCAGGGTCGTTTGAGCTGTGGAATTTATAAAAATTCGGGAACACCCAAGTTACAAATGCACCTAAGTTATTCGGTGGGGAGATTGCTTTATATATACGCAAAAGGGTGAATCAGTTATATGACACGTAGAATTTACCTGAGTTTTTATCTAAAACTTTCGCAGAATAATCTCCGATCTGACTGGTTAAGGAAAACTTTGCTTATGAGTACGTTTGATACACACACACACACACACACACATATGTATATATCACACACACACACACACACACACACACACACACACACACACACACACACACACATATATATATATATATATATATATATATCTTGTCATGCTGCTTGCACGGATTTCCCAAACTTTCTCTATCATCCATCGCTTCCAGTCGGTCTCTTAGACTCCATCATGTGTCTGTACAGAACTGTTGTACATAAGTTTTAGTTGCTCATCCAAGATTTTCCCATCCGTATGAAGGAGTCCAAAGGCGAACATCTTATGATTTCGTTCTTACTTCTCCAGCAACGTCCTAGATGTATTGTCCGTCTTATTTGGATGGTTTTAAAGATGGGAAGTCGGTGGCCGTACTGCTGCTGTTTTATGGGACGTTACTTCCAGGATTTGTTCAATATCTCACACACACACACATACACACACACACACACACACATATATATATATATATGCGCTCTGTGTAGTTGTTACGATGGAGGTTGTGTCTCAAACTAATCATTTCTTCTTGATATGCATCAGTATCGCTACTAATGGTTTTTCTTCGATGTTGTAAGCAACGGACCATTCCTTTCTTTACCATATATGGATGATGGGAGTTGAAATTGAGGTACTGTCCGGTGAAGGTGGGCTTTCAATACACAGATGACCTGAACCCTTCCTCTGTGCGTGATACTAATACATCGAGGAAGAGAAATGTGTTATCTTGCTCTTTCTCCATAGTTAACTGTATTGATGGTTGGATTGAGTTCACGTAATCAAGTAATGTCAGAACATCTTCCTAATGCCAGAGAATGAATGTGTCATCTACGTATCAAAACCACATAGATGGCTTTAGTGATGTCGATCCTAATGCCATTTCTTCGAAGTATTCCATGTATATATTAGCCAATACTGGTGACAATGGTGAACCCATAGCCAGTCCTTCTTCCTGTCGGTACATATCAGATCCCATCCCGAAGTAGATTGTCTCCACACAGAAAGTCAACATTTCCATTAGATTATCTATCAGGATACCAGTGCATTCTGCCAGCAAGGGATCTGCAGCCAGTTTATCTCGTACTACAGCAAGCAGAGTGCATAACATCGGCTGCAAGAAACCTGGACAGGAGGATCGAAGACAATACTCGAAAACTCACCACAGTATTCACAAATGGTTCAACTCTCCGGAGGAATCTCTTCCGGGTCAAGCCACCAACGGAATTAAACATTATCAAGATCTGTGTTTACTCCATCCCTTGCTGTTGTAGTAAAATATACTAAGGTGAGACAGGTCGCCCACAAAAAGTAAAGCCAGAAGAACATCAGATGGCAGTAGTACGAGGTGACATTGAAAAGTCGGGTATAGCGGACCATATATGGAAGGAAAAAGGAAACCATCAGCCCTTGTGGGATAAAGTTGAAATAATTGATAGAGCTAATCATTGGAGGATTAGACACCTAAAGGAATCAGCACATATGTTGGGCTACAATGACCTGCTGAGTAGACCAAGTATAGAGATGAATACAATATGGGAACCGATAATTAAAATAGATTTTAAAAAATCTGAATATGAGCACAGGTAAAAATCATACATAATAGTAGTAATCCTAGTCAAGTAAGAACATTAAGTAACAATACAGGAATACTTAACGCTTGTACCCGGTTATGGCGAACAGAATCAGAACAGGCGACCCCCGTGGATTCAATAAAGGACGTAGTTCGAATTTCTGTGAAGGTTCCCGAGTTCGACAAACCCCTGAAGAAGGCCGGAGGACATATCGGCCGAAACGTTGTGGAAATAACAATAAAGATGAAGACGATAGTCCGAAAACCCTTAATGATAAAAATCATCAAGCTTCGTCTCAGAAATTTAGACAACTAATATATGTATATATATACGTGTATATATATGATCATGAGCTGAAAAAATTCTCGATCACGTATCCATTTGTCAAACTTTCTCAGAAAAATATATCTTTAAAAAATTACCTAGGCAGATTGGGCTATCTGCAACCATTGTTTTGAAGACTACAAAGAAGTTGAAAGAGTTCCAGATACAAGTGTTAAAGAGAAGGTTGTATTCTTTTTGAAAAAAATCTATATATGTATGAGTGTGCGCGCCTGTAAGTGTGTGTGTGTTCGTGTGCGTATGCATGTGAGTAATTTGAGCTATTCTCATCTAAAACTACTTTTCAGTTTAAAATTTGATTCTCATGTTATAAAAACTTGTGTTAACTAGCATGAAGTAGACGTGACTTGATTCTAATCACGTCATAGATTACTTCTTGTGACTCAGTGACACAAAACTAATCTTTATTTATTTCATTGATTTTTGTACTGAAATCATCATCATCATCATTAAGTCATGCTGATAGCATGGATTTCTTTGACTTTCTCACGGCATCTTTCCCTATTGTCCATCACTCTAGACTGCATCCAGTGTTCGCATAGATCTGATGAGTGTAAATTGCTGCTAGTCTGCCAACTGTGTAGAAATTCAGTGTAGAATATCAATTAGGATTTAGTCTCGGCTTTTTCAGTAGTATCTAGTCTATCTTGTTTGTCTCACTTTGATAGTTTGTGAGATGGGAGTTGAGTGGCCGTACAGCTGCTGTTTTTCGAGTGTTGCTTCCAGAATCTGTTCAAAACAGCAGGTAGCATCCTCAGTAATCTCCATTTAGATTTTTCTTCTCCAAGCGTTTCGTTAGAGTCTAAGTGGTGCACCCATACCATAGTACTGACACTGCAACAACTAGGAACGATTACCTTCTTATCTTATCAAAGAAAGAGGATCTCCATATGATCGATAATCTGTCAATAGCAGTCCATGCCTTTTCCATGCGTGTTGACATCACTTTCAGTAGATGAGATATTGCTACAAAGGTATGTGAACAGGTCATTTAATTTTTGAGGCTTTTCATTTAATGTGGAAATGGTTCCGTCTTGTTTTTATTAGAGTGAGACCATTTTCTTCCATTAGATCTATTGACGTTTGTAGAACATAATCTTGTCAGATTATAAATAGAAATGGTGCTAATGCATTTTTTGCAAGACAATGTCAAAGAAATCAGTGTCATCGTTAGATGAGTAAACCATTTGCTTTCGTGTTTTTGTAGGACATCTTTATAGAATTGACAGTTTATTTGGGGAGACCATATGCTAGAAGTATTTGCACCGTCTTTTCTTTGTGTATGGAATCAAATACCTTGGAGAAATCTATAAAAATCAGTGTGGTCTTGAGATTTTCTGTTCGAACTTCTTCGATGAAAAATAGAATTTGAGAAGATCTGGATTGATTTCTCAGAAAACTGTTCTGATTTTTCCAAAGAATTTTCTTTAGGTCGGATACGATTGAGAAGCATGACATTATAAACTTTAGCAGCTATAGCAGTAAGAGTTATGCTTATGTAGTCCTTAGTGATTCGAAGACAACTTTTTTGGGGAACGGAAGGATGTACCACACACACACACACACACATATTGTCATTAACAAAGGAATATGTGGGTTCATTTTCATTGAATGAAGTTGTCCTCGTTCCTCTAAAAGTACTATTGGTTGAAAGTTGATGCTGAAAGGAAGTTTTTAAAAACTCACTTAACTGCCCCTAGTGTTTTAAGTTTTCTGTGTTTATCTATCAAGTGAAGAATTCAGAAACGAGAAAGAGTGGTGTGTAAAAAAAGATTACCACGATTATTACTTAAATATCCGCGACCATAATGTAATATCAATGTGTAATAACAGCTATTATATATCGTTGTAAAACAAGGAAATTTAACAAAATCATTAGAAAATTAATTTGAAACCACATTGAGGTCAATGAGTTGGACAATGTTAGAAATCACAATAAAGAGATAAAAAGGATTTTAAAAAAGTAAAGAAATTCCAGAGATGCAGAACTTATTAGAAATATGTAAGAGGAAAGGACATATCGCTAGAAGAGAATATAAATGGTGAAAAAGGATGATAGAAAAGTACTCAATTAAGAGTTGTGGAAAAAGATCCAACAGAAAGAGAGATCTGTGCTGATTTGCAGCATTTGCGTTTCCTTTGATTAACTGGCTCCTTGCAAGTTTTTCCCAATAACTCTAATTGGTGTTGTAATACTGAAATCTGTGATCCATCTGGAGAGATGGGGGTTGCAGGTTAGACATGGTAGAGCCAAGCACAATGAATATCATCTTGAAAAAAATTGAGAAATGTCCAATGGTGGACTCAAAATGTGATACAATTATTTGATAGAATTTCCTATCCCAGCCAAAAAAACAGTGGTCTAAAACACTTTTGGTTAGAACATGTTCGTGAAGAAATCAGTGTATTTACTCCACTTGGCCTCGTAGTTTGCCGGGAGCAGCAGAGTATAAAATCGTGCCCGACGTCAGTAGATGCAGCAAAGTGAAAGTATGTGACGTCCTGTAAAAAGGCATTTGATGAGACTAAATAGGAACACTATCTGTCCATCGGAGCACATCTTCATTCTCAATTCATGATATTTTCCCGACCAAATTCTAAAATAATTTTATTCCCCCATTTGTCGATAAACGTTTTTTTTTTAAATCTCCCTTTGTGAATATCTGTCTATGATTTCGGACTAAAATAATAATAATTTTTTTCTTCTTACTAAAACCATCTAGAAAAGCATGAATCCATTTCTTTTTTTCTCAGTTATGGGTAAATAATAAAGTAAACTGAGCTCTTTAGCCTCGTTGCAGTAACTGCTTTAAAAGAAGGAGAATACTGAATTCAACCAAGTACTCAGTTTAAATATCAAACCTTGTATCTCCCCGCTGCAGAACGATTGGGTACATGCATAATTATTCAGCTTTTATATGAACATTTGGTTTTGGTTTGGTTCGTTTCTATGGAATATCAACCACTGTAGGTTATTTAATCCCAGATCCTCTTTATACATATATATTCAATATATATGATTTGTATACACATCTTTCTAATTATGTTTTTAAACTTGTCTAAGCTCATTCTTTTCCACACAGTTAAATGGTTCCAAGTATTGATATATATCACTAACTATTTAATTGAACGACTGTTTTCGTTTGTTTACACACAGTTAAATAATCAAACAGTTTTATTTCAAACAATTCAATTTAGCATGTCATTTGTTTGCATTCAATTTAAATGTTAAACTGAGCTCTATGACTAGATGTGTTTACATGTATTTCTTCTAGTGGAAAATATATTATTGTATAACATTATCGCCTAATTAGTTTTAACAATCTTGAAAAAAATAAAAAATCAGCAAATATCTTAAGTGTCTCTCAAATTTTAAAATGATTTTGAATATTTAGTTATGCTTCATTTCTTTGAAATTTCACTTATCACATTTTTATGTGAGATTGCAACGAAACTAAAATCTTAACGATTCTAAAACGTTTACTGTTTGTGGAGTTTATCGTGGTCTTCAACAATTTTAAAAAATATTTTGTCATCAGAGTATCTCCAGCAAAATCATTTCACACAAATATTTTGGAACTATATATTCAAGACCACTCATATTAACTGGTTTAGAAATTACGATTTGACTGGAAGCAGAACCTAACTTATGACTGACCTACAATTATAAGAACTTTTTAGATAGAGAATAGTTTGTAATATCCAATTATTAACTAATTAGTTACTGTACATATTACTAAAAATCATTATTATTATTTCTCCTTATTTAGAAAGCAAAAAAAGGACCCGTAAATAAACACAAAAATGATTTCAACCTTTACAAAAATACTTTTCAACTAAGTATTTGAGGAAAATTAAGGAATTGACACTCAGAGAAATGTTAATTTTGATAATATTCAAAAGATTTAACTCACAATATTTAGCAAGTTGATGATTTTTGTACATGTTATTTGACTTTATTTCATAAGATGTAATGAAAAGTCAGAACTTTCTTTTCTTCATCATAATATCCACAGCATACTGTTTCTCAGCATTTTCTGACGACTTCGAGATAGATTGACGATTGCAATTAAATTGACACAACATATTATTTAAAAATTACTGATTGATTCACACCTGTTCATAATTCTAGATTCCCATACAAAATTTCAACGTCTGTACGAACATGGGAGAATATTAAAGGGTTCAGACATTGGAATTTAGCATCTTTCCTGTTTCCGACGCGGGAATTGAAAGTTTTTGTACTTTAAATTGTAAGTTAGAAAAACTAAAAATTTGTTCTCAAAATATGAGAATGATATGACGAAATACTTTACAACGACAATTGAATATCTATTTTTCGGGTGTTATTCACATTTCTAATTAATTTGATGATTTGATTTATTTTACTTACGTATAAAATTATCTTTCTTGTTTATCACTATTTCGAAATCAAATCAAAGCCGAAAGTTGTACATTAGTGCTGCAGTGATGAAAAAAGGATAAAGCAACCGAAAGAGAACAGAAAGAATGATATAAATTCTATTCATTTTTGTTCATAAGCAAATATCAATTGGAAAAAAAGAAAGAAAAAGAAAAAGAAATAACGACAAAATAATGACGATAATCAATATTATCCTTTTTCATCTCTTGTGTAAAAAATAAGAAAGAATTAAATGAAACTTTTAAAACTTTTGTTTTTTGAAAACTGTCAATAATTAAAAATGATTGTATTTTATTTTATTAATCATCACATGATTATTTCTTGTTTTTTTTTCTTATTAATTCAATATTTTTCTTAATTATAGCATAAGGGTTTCTTAGTAATAATCATTATATTTTCTTAATTATAACGGAGAGACTTTCTTTGTTATAATCATTACATTTTCTTAATTATAGCATAAGGGTTTCTAAGCAATAATCATTACATTTTCTTAATTATAGCATAAGGGTTTCTTAGTAATAATAATTGTATTTTCTTAATTATAACATAAGGGTTTCTTAATCATAATCATTACATTTTCCTAATAATTTTTTATATTTTCTAAATAATTATATCAATTTTTAATTAATTTCGTTTTTGGAATGAATCAATTTAAAGGAAACATATTTCTTACTATATGGATATATGTAATGTTATTCTTTTCATTCGGGCAACGCTGGGTAGCCTTTCTAACCTCTCACCATATATATATATATATATATATATATATATATATATATGTCTGTGTGTCTGTGTGTATATCATCAAGTAGTGATAATAGCACGGATTCCCTTGACTCTCTCTTTTTCTCTTTTCCTTTCTCCCGTTGACTGTCTCTATTGGTAAGTTCTCTAAACGACATCCAGTGTCTGCATAGAGTTGATGAATGAAAGTTTTTGCTGGTCGAACAACACTGGTTAGTTGATGCGCATAGGAAAACGTCGCTTGTATTAGTCTCGTACAGCAGACACAATGTTCTCATTGTTGTTCAAACAGAAAATAGCAACAATTCTTACTCTATCCGTTGTAGTGTCACCTTAAACGAAGTGAGTTAATGTTAAAAACAAAAAGGTGCAGTACACCATTTGGGAGTGGATAAGCACAGCAACACTTTGTTTCTGGTTTTCATCGGAAATGCCAGCAAAATCAAGGTACCCACACTTTACTCAGCCTCAACCCTATTTAACCTTGACAAACCAAAACAAATTGTCATCTTTATAACCACCGTGATTAACACCGAATCCACTAAACAAGTTCTTAGAATTGACTGGGACAACACAAATCATTTACTTTCGGCTTTTCCTTTGTCTTTACTTGCTCCCTTCTCCATTTCCCCTCCAAGCTTCACTTTTTACAAACAAGTCTCCAATACGCCAACAACTCTTTACATTTGTGTCGTATCCGGTTGTAACCTGTCCAAATATTTTGTCTTAGCGTCTCAACCTTACGATGGATAAGAAAGTGAGAGCAGAAGTATGGATGTACACACTTCCAGTCAACCATAATTACTTGACCAACTTAACAATCTAGTAACTATGTGCACGTATGTATGTGTACTCACTCATATACATTTACAAAAAATAGGCACACACACACACACGCACACACACATACACACACACACACACACACACACATATATATATATATATATAACCAAACCTTCCGCCTTGGGCAGAGTCTGACACAAGGACATTTTTAAGCGGATTAAAGTTGGTTTGAATTAAGAGTTTTCTTTTTTCTCGACTGGTTGCTTTACTAAGGCTTACTAATTTGCCCTACTATTTACTTATTGCTGGAGTGGGGATTAACAAATAGATTCATGCCTTTCCCAACTGTATTAGCAGAAAGTGAATCATAAATAGCTACATTCAAGATTTGAACTGGTCACCGATTTTATTTTCTACGTTGATAATAAACATTACGCTATATATGAGGTAGAAAGGAAGTATCAAAGCCTGGAACACGTGAAAACGTACTGTTCGTGATTGCCTCCAAGCCCTGCATTTTAGAATTCAGCTGAGTTAGCATGGAGTTATAGTTATTATAAGTATTTTTAGTTAAGGGTACCACGAAAATGATAAACATGAAATTGTGTGTCAACTTTCGGATCAATCACAGCATCTAATAAATTAACACAGGGTTAAAAAGATCAAGTTTTATCAATGGCACAGATTTTTAAGTGTTACGAAAAACGTTTTGACGACCTAGGGATTATAGAAAACAAATTTTTTTCTGATCGACCAGTCACTTCACAAAAAATTGAGATCCAATCGACGTTTGACGACGAGAAGGAGGGTTAATGAATTTATCGTCTCAGCTGAGTTTTCCTCTTGATTGCCAACATCAAACGTATTTTGGGTGAAAACAATATTCTTATGTCTGAGTGTTTGGGACTATTTCCTGTTCCTATTCCAAATTAAAACCCAGTTCTATTGCCGCCACTCGAGATCTGTTAAGAATATGCTACAAGTCAACTGAAAGTAGTGTTAGTTGAAGACTTCCAGAACAATTTGATGGCGTGAGAATAATGTCTTTGTTGGTTATTGGCTTACCAAGGGAACTTTTACTTTTATGTCTTTTTAAAGCTTTTATTTCTCTCAACCTTGGTCATTTTATTGCCAGTCTATTTTTCTCATTTATAGTGAGAAGGTATGACTCATATAACACACCTCAGGTGGGTAAAAAAATTTTTTTTCTTTTTCAGTTCAAGAACAATTATTCAATCTCGAATGCCGGACATCTTCTAAGTTGTCTTTAGTATTCGGTTGATTTTACTGCATATCAAACCTTGTTGGATGATTTATTTTCGAAGTTAGTCTTCTTTTAAACAATTATATGGTTCCAAGTTAGTAATGATATTCATTTGTAAACAATTATACCTTCATGTAACTATTCCTAATAATTCAGAGAAGATACACATTTCTAACTATATTGTTATATTTGATAGTTGCAATCAATTCACGAATATATGGTTTCAAGTAACTATTCCGATTTAATCGAATGTAATAATGTGATGGTTATTATCGTCAAAAATAGACACGGCGACCTTAGTTCAAAGCCTGGACGAGGCTGTTTACATTTCACATAGCGCTATTAGTCTTGAAAAAGGTATGCATCCAACAATTTTTCTTCCAACTATGGGTAAATAGTTGGGCAGACTGACCTTTTTAACTTTACGATGGCAACCGGTCTAGGAGAAGTAAAACTCTGAATTAAAATCTATTTCACTCTACTAAAACAATTGACCTTGTGGTGCATCCTCCTTCTGTGCAGTTGGTAAATGAATATAATTGCTCTCATAATTTCAAATATATATTTGATCTATTACTAATGGAAAAACTTAAAAAATCTGTTGTGCTTTGAGTACGAAATGAGATATGCAAATAACTGCATAATTATAGTATATAAGAAAAACATTAATAATGTTCCATAATGTTCTCTTAAAATGATAAATAAATATCAAACGAAAGAGAAATAATGACGATAATTAATATTCCCGTTTATTTTTGGAAAATATTCGGAATTAATTAATTCGGAGGAGATACACATTTCTTACTTTTGTGTTATATGTGATAGTAGCAAAAATATGCGCCATCTGCAGCCATGAAGTAAGTTCGATCTCCAGTTGCACTGATATGAGCACTTGGGAAAGGTATGAAACCTCTAACTCCCACCCCAGATATGGATTAAATAGAATCACTACTGTTTTTCTCCTAAGATGGTTTTGGCATCAAATAACGAATGAAGGTTGATATTTCATTAAACAAAGAAACCAAACCAAACTAGATATCAATATTACCAAGTAATTGTTTGTTAAAATCGTTTAAAACGAGGATGCAAATTATCCACGCCATACACTATGTAAACCTTTATTTCTTTGTGGAACACCTTTCTCTTCTAATCTTTCCTCGCTTTCATCGCTAAATTTTCCTAATTTAACTATTTACTGAATTATACAGAAAAGATTAAATTTACCGTTCTTTCCTTTTGTTTATGGATTTCTTTTAAAATTCAACGATGAGATTTGTACTCTTATTTGTTAGAATAAAAACAAGCAAACATCAATAATACCAAGCAACTACTTATTAAGATCAATATGAAAATCAGCCATCCCATTCGTATTGTGAACTGCTGTGTGGTCGTGCGTATATTCGTGTGTATGTAAGTGTACGCGTGTACATATATACATATATTTGTGTGTGTGTATTTGGGCAGCATTTCTTTGTTAATAGATATTTGAATAAACAATAAAGACGTTTTTGTCTACATAATTTTGTATTTATCTTATCAAGTTGCTGTATCGATGTTATGATATCCTGCTGGAATTGGTTAATAAACCTTCCATAATTAATTGGTTCCCTAGTACTTTCGCAATTACTTGGGCAATCATCAGGGTGTGCGTGTACGTGCAAATGTTCTATTGATTTGTATAATTTAAGCCTGTAAACTAAGTTGTTATCTTTTTATTTTTCTATTTTCACATTCATGATCAGGGGAATCATTTTTTTAAATCGCTTAAACGATAAAAAAAATTCAAGGAACCCTTCCACCCTGCGTTTCTTCAATAGTAACGACCGAAATAGATTAAAATAAATAAAATTCAAAAACAAGTGGCGTAAAATAAAAATAAAAGATAACTGAGAGAAGAGATAAAAAAACACAACTTTCCAAATTTCCACTAGACAACCTAAATAAACAAAGTGTGTAAAATTGTCTTCTCTGTCTGCGCAAGCTTGGGCAAAATAGTGTAATTGTTATGGCTTCAAGAATGACCAGATGTTTCTTGCACCTGGCCTTGTGTCAGACAGAGAAACGATCATCTGAGTAGTTTGTCCGGCATATATAATTGTTACCGTCGTAGGAAATGGACACAGTGACCCGAGTTCAAATTGTGGACGAGGTTGTTAGCATTTTACACGGAGCTAATATCTTTGGGAAAGGTATGAATCCAACTATTTTCCCTCCGGCTATGGGTAAATAGTAGGGCAAACTGGGCTCTTTAACCTTGGTATGTCTAGCAGTCAAGGAGAGGGAGGACTATGAATTCAAACCTGTTAAATTCCACTTAAAAACTGACCTTGTGTTACATCTTGCTCGTGTGAAGGGATTTGATATATATATATATATGTTATTCAAATAGTCGATTAAGTAATGTGATGACTGGTTGTGCTAATATTCTCATTACATGATTAATTGCAAATTAATTTTATCTCCTTCAGAATGGTACTTTTGTAAAGCTACACCAAGAGGAATTTAGAATTATTAAGAGGTTTGAATTCAGAGATTCTCTTTTTTTAGACTGGTTGTCTTACCAAAACTAAAGAGCCAAGTCCACTACAATGTGTTGTATGTTCTTAATAGTTCCCAAATAGCGATCACAAGTTTGTGTTTTTGAGAAGAAATGTTCCCAGGTATTCACATGATTAAGTGGTTTGTGGTACGACAGGGATATTGTTTTTGACAAGAATGTGTTCTGAGAGTTATGAGTATGATTTTTGTGTTTATAAAGAAATAACACCATTTTTTGAAAATCAGTTGGTCAATATTTATTCATCACCAACCATTCTCACCGTCAAACGTTGATCACATCTGAGGAATCTTCAATTTTATAGCAATTTCTTGATTGGGTAAGTGAACGGTAGACGAATATTAGGTTTGTCTACCACAGTTCCTGTGCCATACAAAAATACCTAAAACCTGAGCTTAAGATAGCTCTTGATCTCTATAAGCCCATATTAACTTGTTAAGTGTTTATGCAGCTTTGCTCTTAAGTTTGACACAGAATTTATTTTGTATTTCCTTTTCATAGCGTGTTTAACCAAACACACCTGTAACAATCCAAGATTACACACTGCTGAACCTGAATTCTGCAAATGTTCTTATATTTGTTCCAAGTAAATATTCATAAGCTAAATTTCAATTAGGTTTGCCAACCTGAAATATGAAAATAGTTTAATTACTTTTTGGACCAACCGTATCTATGATATGCGTCCAAGAATAAACCAGGCTTTTCAAAAACAATTATTGCTTTACCCACAACTCCACAAGGTTTAGCTTCTTCAAAATACACCCCTTTTTCACCGGCGATTCACCGTTTTCATTGTATTAAAAAACTCTCTTTGAAGGTTTGTTTAAAAAAAAATCCCCAAGAGACAAATCAGGAGTGTGTGGTGGCCGGGAAATGATCATTTTTTGTTCTTAACCAAAATTTCTCAATGTGATTGTTACTCGCTGACATTGTCTCGGTTTTGAATTATCATTTAGTACTTCACGATTTGAAACACTGACACTACTTGTGTTGCAGACGTTTAAATGTAATTTGGTCAAAACGAAGAGACAAACACGAAATAAAGAGATGACGAGATGAGTTTATTTTATATCAGGAAAGGAAAAGTTAAAGTTCTAGTAACAAGCGCTTTCTTAGAAAATACCGATTTTTATCCAAAGTGTTGGTAACTTCTCCCAGACTGTCGTTTCAGTGTTGCATTATTTAAGGAAAAAGTTGGCCCTAAAGGAAACCCGAACGAGTAAAATATTTTCGTTTGTGCAAATGCATTTAATTAGTTGAAAAAGGTAAATGATTTATTTGCCAAATAGATTTGGAGTAGGGTGTTAAATTGCAGCCTTTTTAGACAGTTTGATCCATTTTTTTCATGATGATAAGAGCAGTCCTTGAGCTTTGAGAAATTTGGACGTTATTTTCGGCAAATCTTTGACGTCCTTTTCTTCATGATTGAATTGTTATCCATTTTTTGGTCAATATTTAAGGCAGAGATATCTTTTTTTGTAAGTTTAGAACTTTCGTTAGTTCTATGATAAAAGTGTTTTAGATTTTTGAGGAAATTTTATTCCATTTTTAAAAACTTTTTCCTTTTTCCCTCTATTCTTTCTCAAAATATGCTTGTGTGCAAAATCAACTCTGTTCGTATTTCCTCTTCACAGATAGTTGATCACCTAAAGAAGCTAAACCTTTTATATTTATGCAGAGGATCTTTTGGAA
The DNA here is from genome assembly GCA_963585895.1 of Sepioteuthis lessoniana. Taxonomy (NCBI): domain Eukaryota; kingdom Metazoa; phylum Mollusca; class Cephalopoda; order Myopsida; family Loliginidae; genus Sepioteuthis; species Sepioteuthis lessoniana. Next base: position 42,309,089 of record OY757916.1, on the reverse strand, counting down.
AGGCTACATGAGATTTGTGTACTTTGGATGAATGAGTATAATTCCTTTTCGACAGCAAGAATGGAGGCTAACTTTTTGCAATGCCTACTAAAGGTCAACTTGAATTAAATCATAGTAGATTTGCTGATTCTTTAGGATGAGGGCAGTTGTTAAACTTCAGTTGATTCTGGGCCCCGAAGTAATTATTTTGCCAAACGAAGAACCTCTGTTTCCGGAACAAAAATTCCCGCTATGAATGTTCTTTCTCCACGTCAGAACAGAGACGAAAGATACTTATAGAATTAGCTCATCAAGATGTTTGCTTTAAAAGTGAACTTAAATTTGGTTAATTTTTATCGCTTACCTACCGCTGAGCAGTAGGAGATTGAAAATCAGAGAGAGAGAGAGAGAGAGAGAGAGAGAGAGACTTTGGCTTGTTTTGTTTGGTTTATTTGCGTACCAACCCCCTTATGTTATTTATTGCCCAAAATTGATTCATTTGTAAATATTTAATCATAATTATAACTAATAATATTTCTACGCAGTTATATGGTTTCAAATATTCTTATCGAATACTAATAATTTTTAATCAGATCTATTTGATGCATAGATTGGGAGCGAACAAGTGCTCTCAATCTGGGTTTGATTGAACCTGGGAGTAAGGGCAACACTGTCTGGAACTCACTGAACTGGAACCTTATCACTGGTTGCAGTCTTACTCAGGACGAGATAGATAGATAAAGAGAGTGAGAGAGATGATTGGAAAAATTGTTTATACCTTTCTTGTCAAATGCCCACCAACTGCATCCAATCCAACGACTGTGCTGCATATGAAATTAAGCAATCTGATGGTGAGGCTCCAACCTTGGAGCCTTAATGATTATGGAGAACCCCTTCATTGCCATTGCTCCCAGGTTTACTCTGGACCGGAGTGGTAGCTTGTGATAGGGTCCTGTCTATGGGTCAAATATAACTGCTTTTACCATTTAAACTGTGTGCAAATAAATGACGTATGTTAAATTGAATTGTTAGGAATAGAACCGTTTGATAATTTAACTGTGTGTAAACAAATGACGGATGTTTAACAGAATTTTTAGTGATACATAGCAATACTTGTAACTATTCAACTGTATGCAAACGAATGAATAATGTTGAATAGAATTATTTGAGGTAAATTGCAATACTAGTAATCAATTCACTGCCTGCAATAAATAGAATAATGAGTGTTAGAGAGAAATATTTGAAACTATTTAATTGTGTGCAAAAAAAAAAAAACAAAAAAAAAAAAATAAATAAAAAGAGGTCAGGCTCGTTTAAAATATTATCTACAAAATGTTTACAAATCATATATATTATATGCATGAAGAGAATTTGAGATAAAACAACCTGCAATATTTGATATGCCCTAAAACTTAAAACGAATGAACGAACAAACCAACCAACCAACCAACCTTCTCGCCAAACGCACAGTATCACGCAGAATGTGTAGTAAGCGAAATGGTAATGGTCCTGGGAAATGGGATCGGTGACTCGACTTCAAATCTTGCTCGAGGCTGCGTTTCACTTAGTGCCAATACTATTGAGAAAGGCATGAATCTATCTGTTCTCTCCCCAGCTATGAATAAATTATACAGCAAGCTGAGTTATTAGCCTTAGTTAGGTAACTAGCTAGGGAGAAGAAATACTGAATTCAAGGCAGCTTTACTCTGCTTAAAGGACAACTTTGTATCACATCCTGCCGGAGTGGAAGGTTTGCTTGAATACACATGACCCCACCGATGAATAAGTATACTCCTAACATCATCATCATCATCCTTATATCACGCTGCCAGCATAGATTTCCCTGATCCTCTCCCACCACCCGTCTCTATCGTCCATCGCTCCCAGGAGGTCTTCCAGGCTACATCCTGTATCAGTACCGAGCTGTTGTGTGTAGGTTCTAGCTAGTCGTCCTGCCTTTGCTCGTCCATGTGAAGAGGTCCACAGGAGTATGCCGCTTCTGAGTTCGTCCTTACTTCTCCAGCAGCGTCCTGCATGTCTGGTTCGTCTAACTTGGATAGTTTTCGTGATGAGTGGTAGGTGGCCATACAGCTGGTGCTCTGTGTGGTGCTGCCTTCTGGACTTGTTCAATATTGCTCACAGCATTCTTGTGCAATTGCTGTCAAGCTTTTTCTCCATACGTTTAGTTAGCGTCCATGTAGTGTATCCATATAGCAGTATCAACACGACCGCAGCTTGGAAAAAACTGCGTTTTATTTCATCGGTCAGGTCTGACTTCTATATGACTGATAGCCAATCGATAGCTGTTCCTGCTTTTGCTAGTCGCGTATTGATGTCTCCTCTCGGTTGATGAGACACTGCTTCCGAGGAAGGTGAACTTTTCCACGAGTTTCAGCGAACTACCGTTTAATGTTGAGATGTCACCTCTTTGATTAAAGCATATGTTTTCTGTCTTGTCTGCGTTGACATGGTTGCCTACGCCAGCAAATGTCGCAGGGTTTCGGCTTGGGCGGATGTATTAGCCAGAAACGCAATATTATCAGCGTAGTCCACGTCCGTAATTGTTTGTGCGGGATATCTTCTGCTTCTTTATTTTGTCAGTTTGAAACCGTTGACTTTCATTTTATCAATAGACATTCTAAGCACGTAGTCTAGACAGAAAGAGGTATGGGGCTAATGTGTCTCTCTGCAGCACAACTGCTACAATGTCGAAGAAGTCTGTGTCTTCATCCGGGAAGCAGACTTTTACTTTCGTGTTTTTATAAAGCGTCGCAGCCGTAATAGGGTAGGCCGAGAGCGAGTAGTATTTGCCCCATCTTCCCTCTGTGTATGGAGTCAAAGGCTTTGGAGAAGTCGACAAATAATATTGTTGCCTCTTGGTTTTTTGCACGTACACCTTCTATAATTCGACGTATAGTCAAAATTTGTGATGTGGATCGATTTCTCCGAAAGCCATTTTGGTTCTTCCTAAGTATTTTCTCAATTTTGGGTTGTATGCGGTTGCGTAGTAGAGCATTGTATATCTTGGCCACGATGGATGTAAGGGTTATACTTCGGTAGTTCTTAGCTAATCTAGGTTGATATTCTTAAGGAAGGGGGGATGCATCCCTTTGTCTTTCTGTCTATTGTGTTCTGGTTATATACGGCATTACAGTGTCGGAGGGAGCAGTATGTCGTCGAATTTCCTGGTCTTCCATACTTCCGATGGTATTTCATCAAGCTCTACTACTTTTCTATTTTTAATTTTTCTTAGTACTGAGTCATGTTCTTCTTGCTTACACTGTCCTAGTTTGATGTTTAATTATTGACGAATAAATCTCGCGATTGATTCATCCGTAACTTTCGTAGGATTTCCGAGTAAATTCTCGAAATGTTGTTTCCATCGTTGTATTCGTTCTTCTTGGCTGGTAGCTTTTAGTTTAGCTTTCGCAGTGCTCTTCCTTCTGCTCACTTCGTTTACCATTTACCATGCTATCCTAGAGTGTCTAACTTCAACCGAGTCTCTAATCTTATTGATCTGATTTTGTATGTATTTGCTTGTTCTTTTAGGTATATGTTAACTAATTCATTCAGTGTCTTTTTATGTTTCAGGGCGTTGGTATTGGTTGGGCCCTTTCAATTGCATTTGGGAGCAGTTTTCACGTCTGCACGCTTTGTTCTAACCGCTAATGTCTCCCATGGGACTCTAGGTTTAGCTCTTTGTTTAGTTGGTATGCATTCTGCTGCTGCTTCTAGTTGTGCATTGACGAAGTTCTCATATTCGTCATTCGGAGTATGTGTTTCTGACTTCTCCTGTTGTGCATCGAAATTGTTTCTTAGTTTTAAGGGGTGCCCTCGTAGTGTCATGGTTAAAGCGATGGACTGCGGAATCGTAGTAAGTGAGTTCGTACTTCAGTCGCGCTATTACGTTTAATTTTTGCTCAAATACCCTCGGGAAAGTTATGAATCACCTTATCCTCCAAACTATGGGTTAAATAGTACCACTACTGTTCTTCTAGGAGAATGGCTTTGGCATTAAGTAACCTACAAAGGTTGATAAGCCATTAAACAAAGAAACCAAACCAAACCAAACCTTAGTGTTAACGTTTATTTATCTCTAATATCCCTGTTATTAAACAGGGACCAGTCATAGTGTACGGTGGTTTTCGTTCGGACCGCATTCCTTCGTAGGCTTAGTCGTATCTTTGTCATGACAATTCAGTGATAGGAGGACACACCCTCGAAAGAGGAATATGCTTCGCAATTTAATGTGCTGTTATTCCATTTCTTATTTATTAAGACGTATTATTTGCGTTGATGTAGGTCCATAGTTTTCTCTTTTTTTCTGAAATTTTTTATTGAGGCATGTTAATCTATTTTCTAGTGTGAAATCTGTTTGATGTTCCCCATTTCTGTTTGACAAGTTGTATTGGCTGAATTTGTGGTCTACGTTTTTACCAATTTGTGCATTCATGTCTCCACCAATGATGAGAATGTTGTGTTTCGAGATGCTACGAATAAGGGAAGATAACTCATTATAGAAAGCGATGAGGTCAGTTTCTTCACTAACATTGGTAGGGCTGTAGCAGGAGATGATTGATGTGCTGGGGTTGCCATTAAAAGTAGCTACCATCATCCTCAGTTTTATTTTCTCGATGCTATTTAGTGATTTTAGGGCCTGTGGTCCTAAAAGCATACCTACACCTCCTGTTGTGGCATTAGCAGAGTTTTTCCATGCAGATACAGTGGCTAACGTCCATCCATTGCCAGTATCGTGATATCTAATATCCTCACCATGAGTGTACCAGTGTTCTCGTATGCATATTATGTCTATGTTATGATCTATTGTCGATACTGTTAGCTCTGGTAATTGTCCTATTCTATTTAAAGTTCTAACTTTGAATATAGCTATTTGTATTGTGCGTTTGCATTTTAGTAATTTTTGTTTGAGCTCTGTAGCCGATTTTTCGAACACTGGGGCCCGGGCTCCAGCCTCATTTTTACTCGCGCGAAGAGCGATGCAGTTTGGATGGGTGGTTTCAGTGTGGGTTATGGTAATCTTTCGATGGCTGTTTTTTCATTCTCATCGATAGAAACCACACTTATAGATAAACAGCAGTCGTTTCCCGATCGAACTATTTGATCCTGGCCATTGAACCGTGGGGTTCATGGCGTTGAACCGTCACAGGGTTTGTCCGCTCGCCTTTACGTCCACCATGTTGCTTCCCATGGATTTCGAAAGAAACGTCGGGTGAAAGAGTTCCTTTAATTTTTCTTCCCCCACTTCTGCCTGTATTAAGTTTTAACTTAGTAAAAGTCCACAAATACTTTCTTTTTAAAATTTTATCGCGGTCCTTATGTTTCTTTACATCCGTATAGACATTATATTTGACGCTACCTTGGGTTTTGACCAAGTTTAACTGTTACTTGGAATTTCAGTATATGTCTTTTTGCCTTTAAAGCACAGATAATATACAGCAGGGATTTTAAAGATTAAAAAAAAATCATTCATGCATTTTAAAATGACAATATAGTAAAAGGCTATATATCTAACTGTTACTTGAACTCTGCCAAAGCTGGAGTAGATTTTTTGTGTGTATCGCCCAGGCTCCTAAATATTTCTTTTATACACATATAGCCGTGTTTTCTAGCGCTTGCGGGGGGGGGCATTCAGTTATTCTGTTTACCTTTTTTCTCTTTTTCTTTAAATATTTCGTCATTAACACGAAATTCCCAAAATTATTTTAATCTTACTCTAACTTTGGTTTTCATTTTCTAATAAAGTCCAATAGTATAACAGTTTTTCTCAATATAAAGAAAATTGTCTTATAAACCAAAGTTAACGGATTTTAGTACTTCAAATGAAAGATTCTCCAAAAGAAACATATATTTAAGTATTATTAGTTTCCAGAATCTACAGTATTGAAACTCTGTAACCAAAATAAAATTGTAATATCTCTTTAAACAAAAATAAAATTATATATATATATATAAATATGAGGATCATTTAATAAGTTTCCAGACTTTTTTCGTATGGGCACTTTTATTGATAGTACACACATGAAACGCAAGTCCTCCGGCTGTAACACACTTGTTGTACCGCTCCACTAACTTCTGGAAGGTCCAATGGAAGTCCTCCTGTGTGAGCGTGTCAATGACCTTCGTCACAGCCTCTTTCATCTCCTCAATTGTCTCATAACGACAGCCTCTGAGCTTAGGGAATAACCAAAAGACACAGGGAAGGGTGAGAAACTGTCTTGATGCCCATCTTGCTCAAATAGTCTGTGACAAGGATGGAGTTGTGGACTGGTACATTGTCCAGGTGGAAATGCCACTGACCCGATTTGAAGAGATGCTGGCCTCTTCCGACGGAATCTCTTCCTGAACTCCCTTAAAACCTCATCATAGTAACCCTAACCCTAACCCTTTGGCCAATCAACTCTGGTGTATTGACTTCCTTACTCCTCCCACACCTCTCATCCTCCCTCACAGACTCCCTGCCTTCCTTGAATCTCTTATACTACTCAAAAACTGACGCTTGCAAGATGCTCCAAAAGCAGTCTGATGCATTCCATACGTTTCTGTGGCATTTTTTCCAAGTTTAAAACAAATTTTATTGCATATTGTTCTTCTAAAGTGTCCTCATGTTCAGATTGCATTTTTGAAAATCACCAGCAGTGACATTCAGGCTTTATTAGGGTGTATTCCAATTGCTGCTGTAGCTGTTGATTTGAACCTGAAATCATAAAAATTGGTCAGTCATCTCATAAGATGTATAGAAATAACATAGTGAATTTTCAAGAGTCTACAACAATTTTAAATGCCAGTATAAAAAGTCTGGAAATTTATTGAAGACACCACACACACACGCACAAACATATATATATGTATATATATATAACGAATGCTCTTATTTTTCATTTACAACAGATTCATATTTTTCATGTCTCATTGCGGTCGAAAGTTTAGTTATAGTTGATACCTAAAAGATTTTTTAAATTTTCATAATGTTCCATTAGAAATACTAAAATTCTAGTACCTTTGGTTTAGAAGCATATTAAATCTTATTTATATACTTATGGATTTTCTCTCTCTCTCTCTCTCTCTCTCTCTCTCTCTCTCTCTATCTATCTCTCTCTCTCTCTATCTCTCTCTCTCTCTCTATCTCAATGATCAGAAAAACAGACAGACAGATAATGAAAAAGAAAGAGAAAATGATAGTGATAAAGATAAACAAAGCTACACACCTGAGATCCTTGCCCATGCACTGGTAACCTGGCTAAAAAAAAACAAACTAAAAGGATAAATTTTGTCATCTGTTATTCAGCACTTTGAATGGTTGAATCATTACGAGGTAAAACACAATATAGAAATGAGAATACACAAATGGATTTTGGGATCGAGACAACGCAATCGAGGATGATAGTGGCCATGTTTAATGGCAACCCCAGCACAACAGTCATCTCCTGCTATAGCCCTACCGATGTTAGTGACGAAAATGACCTCATCACATTCTATAACAAGTGATTCTCCCTTGTTCGTAGCATCCCGAAACACAACGTTCTCACCATCGGTGGAGACATGAATGCTCAAATTGGTAAAAACGTAAACAAGAAATTCAGCTTACACAACTTGTCAAACAGAAATAGTGAACATCTAACAGATTTTACTCTTGAATTTAGATTAACATGCCTTAATACTAAATTTCAGAAAAGTAAGGGAAAACTATCCACCAAATAACGCTAAAGCACCTTCTCATAAATAAGAAATGGAATAATAGCGCATTGACTTGCGAAGCAAATTCTTCTTTCGAGGGTGTGTCTTCCGATCACCGAATTGTCACGGCTAAGACATGGCTATGCCTACGAAGGAATGCGGCCCGAAAACCCAACCACTCACTTCGACTGGTCCCTGCTTAACAATAGGGATATTAGAGATAAATATACGTTCACAATGAGAAACAAATTCGACGCACCTATTCCGAATGACGAATATGAGAACTTCGTCAATGACCACTTAGAAGGAGCATACCAACTAAAGAAAGGGCTAACTCAAGAGTCCCATGAAAGACCTAAGCGGTTAGAAAAAATGTGCAGACATAAAAACCGCTTCCCTATACAATAGGAAGAACCCAACCAATATCTATACTCAGAAACTTAAGAAGGCACGAAAAGAGCTAACTTATGTATACCTAAAAGAACAAACGGAATTCATACAAAATCAGTTCAATAAGATTAGTGACTTGGTTGAAGATAGACAATCTAGGATAGCATGGCAGACTGTAAACGAAGTTAGTAGAAGGAAGAGTACAGTAAGAGCTAAACTAAAAGCAACTAGCCAAGAAGAACGAATAAACCTGTGGAAACAGCATTTCGAGAATTTACTTGGAAAACCCCCGAAAGTTACCGATGACCCAACCACAAAAATTATTAATAATCAACTAGACATCAAGCTAGGACAGTTTATATAAGAAGAATACGATTTAGTAAAAAGAAAAGTTAAAAATAGGAAAGCAGCAGGGCTTGATGAAATAGCATCAGAAGTATGGAAGACCAAGGAATTCGATGACATACTGCTCCGATACTGTAACGCCGTATATAACCAGAACACAATAGACAGAAAGACAAAGGGCATCCTCCTCCAATTCCCCAAGAAGGGTGACTTCAGAATAACCAAGAACTACCGAGGTATAACCGTTACATCCATAGTGGCTGAGATCTACAATGTTCTGCTACGCAACTGTAGAGAACCTAAACTTGAGAAAATACTTAGGAAAAACTAAAATGGCTTTCGGAGAAATCGATCCACGAGATCACAAATTCTGACTATCCGTCGAATTCTAGACGGTGTACGGGCAAATATCGTCAAGGCAACACTGTAATTCGTCGATTTCTCCAAGGCTTTTGACTCCATCCACGGAGGGAAGATGGAACAAATACTTCTCACCTATGACCTCCCCAAAGAAACCGTCGCAGCCATGATGATGCTATTTAAAAACACGAAAGTAAAAGTCTGCTCCCCGGATGGAGACACAGACTACTTCAACATTGTAGCAGGTATGCTGCAAGGAGATACATTAGCCCCATACCTGTTTATCATCAGCCAAGACTACGTCCATAGAACGTCTGTAGAGTTAACGAAAGACAACGGCTTCAAGATGGGAAAGGAAAGAAGCAGAAGATACCCCGCGCAAACTTTCTCGGACGTGGACAACGCCGATGACAGCGCTCCTAGCAAATTCACCCGCCCAAGCTGAATTTCTGCTTCATAGTCTCGAACTAGCAGCAGGCAGTATAGACCTCAATGTCAAGGCAGACAAAAAAGAATACATGTACTATAATCAAAGAGGTGACATCTCAACACTAAATTGTGGTCCCCTGAAACAAGTGGACAAGTTCACCTACCAAGGAAGTAGTATCTCATCAACCGAGAATGACATCAACATGCGACTAGCAAAGGCATGGACAGCTATCGATAAGCTGTCGGTCATATGGAAGTCAGGCCTAACCGATGAAATAAAACGCAGTTTTTTCCAAGCGACGGTCCTATCAATACTGATATATGGATGCACCACATGGACGCTAAATAAACGTACGGAGAAAAAGCTTGACAGCGATTACACAAGAATGTTGTGAGTAATATTGAACAAGTCCAGAAGGCAACATCTCCCAAAACAGCAGCTGTACGGCCACCTTACATCCATCACAAAAACTATCCAAGTTAGACGAACAGTCATCCAGGACACTGCTAGAGAAGTAAGGACGAACTCATTAGTGATATACTCCTGTGTACCCCTTTACATGGACGAGCGAAGGTAGGACGACCAACTAAAACCTATATAACAGCTCTGTACCGATACAGAATATAGCCTGTAGGACCAGCCGGGAGCGAAGGATGATAGAGACGGGTGGCAAAAGAGAGTTAGGGAAACCCGTGTTAGCTGCGCAGCACGATGGTGATGATATCGTTTGGAATAAAATATTCCCAAAATAATAAGCCCACATTTAAGAAAAGTCATTATTGATTAATTAATTCATTATTATTCATATATTGGCCTCTAATGAAATAATTCTGAAACATTAACGTTGAACTCGTCTCAAAAGTCGGAATTAACGACCTAATCTTGCAAATAATATTGAATTCAGTTCTCACTGCGTATTCAGTGCATGTAATCTCGTAACACGTACATTGACGAAAAATTGACTTCAAAACAAAATTATAAAATTTCTGGGGATCAAAACGAATAACAACTACTAAAAATAACCTGCGCAAATTTGGCTTGTTTAATTTAGTGGCATATCAACACGTTTTGCATTATTTAATGCCGACATTTGATCAAGCTGTAAATGTTTAATGATAATCTTAACTACTTACTTTTTTCAACATTCCATTTTAGTTGCACGTTTTTTTACTATAATAATAATAATAATAATCATTTGTTTATTTATTCGTAGTAAAGTAGCAAGTATTCTTATCTAATACAAATAATGTGAACACCGTTTCATTATTTCAAGTATTGCTAGTGAATGCTAATAATTTCCAAGCGAGTGCATTTGACCCCTATATGAGACACTAAAAAATTATATCACTCTAGGTAGAACTGGGAGTAATAATAATGAAAGGGTACTTCACCTTTAAAGAGCTCCAGAATTGGAATCTCACCACCAGGTGCAGATTTAATGTCATTTTAATTGGGAATGAATGTCCCTAATACTAATCACACAATGAATAAAGGAAATACAAAATAACTGAATATCCTTTGGCAAGTTAAAGGGGATAATTTTCAGAACGTTTCTTTTCATAATAATTGTTTATATAACTTTTTCTCCCCAAAATGACAATTTTTGCGTTCGCAATTGTTAATTACTTTCTTTGTAATATGTCTTAGAATCTCAGAGTATCAATATTTTGGCAGCTACTTTGGGCAAAGTGACAAAATGACTTTGGGCGTGTCACCTATTAGACATGACTAAAATGTAACTTGCGCTATAACCGTTTTATATGTGTGTACTGAATGCCTTTTTTTCTCTTTTCAGTTGTGGATTAATACATGAAAGTAATTATACATGTTGCTGTTTTATTGTTGCTTTATCTCAGTGAAGATAATAAAAAGATAAATAAAGGTAAATAAAGGGGAGTAAAGTGACGTGAAAGAAAGAATGAGAAGAAAGTAATAGAGAAGTAAATGAAATATAAGGAAAATGAAAGAAAGAAAGAAAAACGAGAAAGAACAAAAACTGTCAGCAACAGTAACAGAAAGAGATAGATTTAAAAAGACCATTAAAATATTCTTAGATAGATAGATAGATAGATACAGTATCACTTATAAGTACAGCTATAACAAACTTTTATTAAGAAAAATTTGCTTTCTTTTAAACTAAAGATATCAATATTTTATACTTTCTATACAATGAAAAAGGATATTAGATGTTATTTATTACCAAACTTCACACTATTGTAACAAAAATATGAATAAGTTGTTTAAAAATGCACTTCCTATATTTGCAATTTCGTTTTTGGTTATAAAAGTTTTGTAAAAGTTTTTAGTTACATAGTTTTGTTATGAAATAGCCGAGGGATTTCGGTTCATGCCTTTGAGTTTAGTTTTGGCTGAGAACCTTTCGGCTCAGCACATGGGTTGTTTGGGTGTAAGATTGAAGCAGGTGTTAACGCGGGTGCGCGCGAGCGGATGGAGGTGTCACTCAGATGTCATAACAGTCCGAGACGATACTGGGTGACAAGGTGCGGGTGACGTCACGCACCGGAAACACGCGGAAGTTTGTGTGAGAATTTGAAGAAAATAAGAGTCGGGTTTTAGACGCCAAACGAGAAGGATCGATGTTGGAGCTCGCAGGCGCGAGGCGAACGTGCGCCCGATGGGGGCCACTTGAGTTGGGGGCCAAATGAATAAGACAGCATAGAAGATTGTGTCTCTCCTCCTTACGTCGAAACCTTTAACTCAAGGTTGATAAAAAGGTTTCGTACCTGAACAAGAAGTCGTTACGTGTTTTCGAATATTGAGATTCCTATGTTCTTTATATGTTCTATCGTTAATGAACATTACATGTCTATTTCGCACATGGCCATATTCGTGTATATGGCTACGCAACAGTTTCATTAGCAGTCATTAAGAACGAAGATCCCAAAAAGTTGTCATTTAGATTCAAATTGGAATAGCAATTATTTCATAGAGCAATTTAAATGTGTTGCTCTAATAAAAACCTAATTATATGTTGTTCTTGTTCGATGACAGATACATTCATTCATATGAAGAAAAGTCTGATTTATTTCCATATTTACTTCCATACACTCATATCTAGGAAGTGTGTTCAAAGTACAGACTGACTGCAAGTTTTGCTAACACAAAAATGAATGAAACGTTAAGTTTCTTTAAAAGAGTTCTCTTGGCGTTTGACACAGTTAGTCCAATGAGATTTCTATATGCTGAGGCACCTTTGTGGTTAGGTTATTTGGTTTAATAGCATACAAACCATTGTGGGTTATTTGATACCAAATCTTGTGAGTGAATAGTTTTCAGAAATCTTCATTATAAAACGAATTAGAGATAAATTATTTTCACACATTTCAATGGTTTCAAGTAATGATTAAACAGTTCTACTTGAACTGTCAGCAATATTTGCAAAATGGGACACAAATAGATACTACCACTCCGGGTCAGAATGGATTAGGGAGTGTTTATAATGAAGGGATGCTTCACATACAACAAAGCTCCAAGACTGAAGCTTCATCATTACATTGTTTAGTGTCATACCCATGACTCTTATTGGGGGATCTTAACTCTCTGCTGAGATGCACTCAGTGTATCCTACAGCCAAGGCAAACAAGGTGGGGGAACCTCTGAAGCTCCTTTTTCCTTTTTCGTATAGTGCAAAGTTTCGCCATTGAATGTCTTCCATGTCCTCACATGGTACCTAAAAGATGAATTTTAATATCATGATAATTCTAGATTGTAAAGGTGATCCACTAGAAATTGTGTCAGAGACTAAAATTGGGCCATGCTTATAGACCAGAATCTGTTCAAGAAAATGAAACGTATATTATTTGTTACTTGGAGATACAAACGGATCATCAAATTCCAGTCAGAAAACCAGAGTTGGTGCTTATTCATCATCATCGTCACTGGTACTTACAATATGAATTTTCAGTATATGAAACAAGAAAAAGACCCGCACAGAACTTGGTTAGGGGAGTAATAGAGGATGCTGCACTAATACAATCTTGTGTTTGGCCAAAAGCATTTTTTCGAAAAGTATCTAAAGTGGCTTAATATATTTTTTGGCACTGACGAAGTCTAGATATCTAAAAATCTAGACATCATCACTTTCGTATATATATATATATATATATATATATATATATATGCATAATGAAAACTTTAATAATTTCATGCGTACGCCTTTCTCCATTTCTTTCTCTGTCTCTCTCTCATTCCCTTTTTCTCCCTCTTTATATATATATATATATATATACTTCTTTATACTTTCTCATTACCATTACTTCCAGGTCCGCTGTGACCCAAAGTGATAATATCTGTTAATGTCTAATTCATGGTCAAATAGATTCGTTAGGAAATTATTAGTACTCGATGGGAACAGTGGAAATCATTAGACGGTACTCACATTATTTGTATGAGATAGAAATACTTGATAACATATCACGAAAAGAAAGTAAAGGATTACTGTCTTCGACAAAAACGTTCGACTAAAACTGATTTTTATAAACAAAGAGAATAGACGTGGAAACGAGAGAGAGGGGGAAGGGGAAGATGAAAATAGAAAGAAGTGATGAGAAAGAGAGAAAAACACAATACGAGATAAAGAGGAATGTAAAGGTAGCGAGAAGTGATAAGAGAGAGAGAGAGAGAGAGAGAGAGAGAGAGAGAGAGAGATGCAGGAGAGATAAAGTGCGTAAATCGAAGGTGAAAAAAAAAGGACAAAGCATGAGTGTAGAGTGAAGGAGAGTAAAAAGAAAGACAGAAGAGTTGATGTGTGTTTTTCGAGTCTAGTTGGAAACGGTGTTCGGGCGTTTGCAGTTGTGAAACCGACGCCATCACGTCTGCTTTCAGAAGTTGATAGTTGTTTGCGAACACATTAGCCCATTCAGGGAGAATAAATAGTGTTTTGTTTGCACAGGTTAACGTTCTTCGCTGGGATCAACTGATTAAGTCCATGTGTGCAAATGAATGTCTGGAAATCGTTGTCTGTATTTGCACATTCGTGTGTGTGTTTCCGTGTTTTATTTGTCCATGTAATTAAACGCAAGGTTTTGTGAGCGCATGTGTACACACTTTGAGTTCTTGCATGTGTCAGACAGTATATGTGTCGAAGATTTTTGGCCCATCGACATATACATGGCCCATGTAATCTATTTAACATTTCCAAGCATTATTTAGAGTCTGCTTGTATAAAAATACGTTCTTGCAGAGGTGGTGGGGGATGCCAAAATGTTACTACAATGCAAGAAATGTGAAGCATTTAACTGAAAATTGAAGAATTAAATGCAATGCAAAAGTGGTTCTTTATATTTTTTCCGTTTCTCGATGTTTCAAGATCATTTTAACTCGCTTAAAAGCAGCCTTTGACATCCATTAAGTTCGATGTCGAATCACGAGATACATTTATACTATAACTAACATACTTCCAGTCAAAAACAAGTGAATTATTTTGTTATATTGATCAGCAATTTAGCCGAGGATCAGAGTGTAGTATTTGTGCTTTCAAAGTGTGACTTCCAGGCACCCTGAGGTGGTATCTGTTCCGCCTCTTCACAATATATAAAATTAGAATGATGAAATTAAAAAAAAAAATCATAAAAGTGCAAAAATCGAAAATTAAAATAATAATGAATTTATAAAATTCAAGATACTTCTAGCATAGTTATACAACATGAAACAGATAAAATTTGGATTTAATATCATGATAATTCAGGGTTGAAAAGGTGATCCACTAGAAATTGTGCCCGAGACTAAAATTGGGCCATGCTTATAAACCAGAATCTGTTCAAGAAAATGAAACGTATATTATTTGTTACTTGGAGATACAAACGGATCATCAAATTCCAGTCAGAAAACCAGAGTTGGTGCTTATTCATCATCATCGTCACTGGTTCCGTAATCAGGTTTTGGTTACGAGGGTTGTGATGTAGCCGGTCTTGACTGGATTCAGAATTGTTCCTCTTCTATACGAAATGTCATTCTAAGGTTAAAGAGGTTAGTCTGCCATATTATTTACTCCGAGCTGGAGGGAGAATAGTTGGATTCATATCTTTCCATTGGGTATTAGCGCTGTGAAATGCAAACAGCCAAGAGCACTGCTAGTGTTAATTAACATTAAGAAAATAACTTGTCTAGTAGATTTTTGCCGTTGCAGTGGACCATAGAGGTAAAAATAAAGGAAAGCAAAAAGCTGGATAATACTTAGACTTTGCCAGAATGTTTAAGAAATTGTGGAACATGAAACTGACGATATTAATCGTTTTGGGGGTCCTTGGAATGAAGAAGCGATTGGATGAGCTGGAGAATGGAGGAAGAATGGGAACCATCCAGACCACAGTACTGTTAAGATCAGCAAAGATAATTAGAAGAGCACTGCATATAAAAGCAAACTTGGTGTCATTCAAACTTTCGTGAAAAACCATCAGACCTGGCGTGAAAAACACTCAATTGGTAAAATAACAACAGTAACAAAAAGAACAAGAAGAAATGAAAAATTCCGTAGATACAGTAACAAGGGGCATGATCAGTGTCAAATTTTAACAATAAAAGTCAATATATATATATATATATATATATAATTAAGCTTTAGATCATCTACCCACCTTGTAGGAAGTTCTTCACTTTCGACTACGAGCTGAAAAATGGTATAAAATGTAAAATGTGATTTGTTATTTAACAATCTGTTTTTTTGTATTGTTGCTATACATTAGGGATGTAAAAACGTAGATTCTCAGGACGGAATATATATATATATATATATATATATATATATATATATATATATATATATATATATATATATATATATATATATATGGTTAGAGTGTTCGCCAATGGCCCGGGAGACCTGGGTTCAATCCCAGGTCGAGTCATACCAAAGACTCAAGAAATGGTACTTGATGCCTCCTTTCTTAACACTCAGCATTATAAGGTACAGATCAAGGGTAAAGTGGAGCAATCCAGGGAAAGGAGTAGCGCCCTCCCCTACACCTTGGTGTAGTAAGCTATCGAAAAGGGAGCCTTCGGGTCACCTTCGACTATGGTCGCCAACTTTACTTTACTATAATTACTAAAAATATGGTTTTCTTTTTTCTTTCATCCAGTATTGGTAGTTTGTGCTATTTGCATAAGCTAAGTTATTCACACACGCACACACACGCACGCAGATACATATATATATATATATATATATATATATATATATATATATATATTATTGACACATATCTATATTCTACTGACATATGCCGTTGGCATATATATATATATATATATATATATATATGCGTACATTTGTGCGTGTAAGCAGTTGTATGTGCGTAATCACATTGGGCGTAAATTAATGAGAAGTATTCTATAATTAGCACTTAAATGTTATCTTGCTCAAAAATCGTAATGATCAATGTATGCATGTTGCAATAAAAATATTATTATGATAAAGTCGGCTCGTGAATAAGAGCCTTTTTAACGCTATTCTACAAATAAATAACCCTTCATGATATGCTATCTTTGCTGCATTACAAATATACCAAAATCTGATCATTTTAACGCTGCACTGCCATACAGTGTTTAGCAAGCTAGTCGACAGCAAGTCCAGTTTATCTAGTTACCAATTTTGAGCTTCGTTCAGTGAAGGGCCAATGAAGAAAGATCCCGCCACGGTAAAAATGCACTATTAGACCAACCATTAAACCATGTCGATTACAGACAAGATTAACGTAACGGTTACCGTTGTAATGTATTGCCCACCCCCCGCCCACCCGACGTTAGCGCCTGGATATGTCGGACTTGATCGACCGGGTCAAGTCAAAAGAACAATCGCATAAGCTCTCGCCCAGAGGCGAGAGGCAATGATGCGAGACTGGGGGAATTCCGTTGGTACCGAGACAGTGAAGAATCAAGTCGGCTGATTTAGGGTTTCAGGTAAACTGCTTCCTCAATCGGTAGTGGTGGCTAAGATTTGAAAAGGAGAATACTTCTTTCTTCCATCGACGAAGAAAACCACTACTTTTATCCACTTAGGGGAAGAAACATTCGAAATAAAACGTGAGCGGATTTTGTAAGAACGTATTTGTTCTTTTGACACCAAGAATAATTGATATCCTTTTCCTTTCTTCAACGTTTTTTGACAACCTGTTGAGAATTCAAAATACAACAAGAAGTGAACTCTATGAATTAGGTTCAAATCTTAGACAAAGTTTTTTTTCGCTTCACTTCGTACTAATGTCCTTGGAAAAAGCATGAATATATCTCTTCTACCGCTTCCAGCGGGGTAGGTATGTAGTAGGGTGACTGACCTCCTTAATCTTGATAAGGCAACCAACCGATCTATGAGAAGGAAAACTCTAAATTCACACCAACTGTACTCCTTTTAAAAATTGACCTTGTGTCGCATCCTGCGCCTGGTGAAGGGGTTAGGTTAGCACATCATATCACTTTCTCTCCCTTTCTCTCTCTCTCTCCCTTTCTCTCTATCTCTCTCTCTCTATATATATATATATATATAGTGAGAATAAACGTAACTTAAAAACATGTAAATATCTAAGCAATAAGAAACACAAGAAAACAGGAACTTTATTGCAAATCGAATATTGATTATCTCTATCACAATTTTACTATGTTACCTTCTAGATAAGAAAATTGTTTGAGGCATTACTCCCACACCTTAATACATGCAATAGCTGTCCACTAGCAAAGGAATGAGATTACTTCTTGGTTGTTTGCTATACGATTAAAACTACAGATTTGAGCAGTTGTGCGCTCTTAGGCGACTTCTTAGTTCCAAAAGATTTTTAAAACATTGTTACAAATTGAGCAAACAAGCAGGTTGGAAGCAGAATGGCACTTGTCCTTAGGTACTTTTATGTGATGTTTTAGGCCTCCAGCTGTTTTGCAAACTTTATGCATTCAGAGGAATTTGATGGTAAATCATGGTTTGTGTGGATCTATGTATTTCTCTTATGACAATCTTGTCTAAGAAAGACAGACACCTCCATTAAGTGTTCTGCTGGTAAGATCCATTTTATTCAATATCTTCATATTTTTGCCTTTACGATTTACAGATTTTTAGTTTTTGGTCCTCTAATCCTTACTTTTGAAACTGTTTGACTGATTTGGGTGAGACACTACTCCAAAAGTCTTGCATTAGTTCCTTTTTGTCACTCACTGATATATTGATGATTCTAAGGGAGTTTTTCAGATAATCCTTGAAATGGATTTGTGCCTTATATGGAAGAATATTACTCGCCGAAATATTACGCCTCATTTTTACAAGATGTCCTGACGATCGGCGACAATACTTGAGAAGAATACTGTCTATGCCTGAGAATAAACATCTCTCAAGAACCTCTCATATTTAACCAATATTAATTGAATTCCTTTAAGATTTTTTGTGTAGCACCCATGTTTCACAGACATAGAGACTAGCTGAAAAAAACACAAAATTCATACTAAGTTGGCTCCATACCCATTTCTCCAGTTCCGTGTTGATTTTATTCTTCGTGAGGTACCATCACAATATGCAGCCTGTGATTGTATACTACAAAGATAGGCAAGGTGATTAACGACCTGATGACACAGGTCATACATGATATGTGCCACGCACATTTTGTCTAATGCTGTGATGACAGTCATTTTTTACACATATTGTAAACACAAAAGTCGAACATTCTTTGGAGAAGCAGTTCATAAGGTCTTGCATCTCACAATCTATGTGGATTATTTGGTCACAATCATCGGCATCGAGCAAATCTTCTGAAAGAGCAATCAGTACTTGAATGTTTGCATGCCTCATTCTTACATGTAGATTTTATTTAAAAATTGTAAATAAAAATATCGCAAAAAAGATTTTAAAAGGCTGTAGAACAAGAATTCAACCCTGCTAACTCAGAGATGGTGTCTGAGGGATCTTCTTCAAAATTGAATAAGAGATTAAAATTGAGATGGACAACAGAACTTTAAAAGAACCTTCCAAACCATCCTACGATTAAGAATGTATTGGTGAGGTCTTTGAAATATCGAAATAGGTTGAGATTTTATTCGATAAACCTTTCTTGTATTTGCTGTGAAGAAAATATATAAGAAAATGTCAGATCAATTTCAGAAGGAAGAGCCAGATTTAGATTCAAGATGTTCTTCTAGAAAGTTTTGTCGGATCCTGGTAAATAACATCTTAATCATTATCACAACGATCATTTAAACTTTTCTTGAACAGTGAAATATGCAGTACATTTTTTCAGTTCTGTAGGGAACCTTCAGCCCATGTAATAGTTTAATAAGCTTGGGTAATGCAATTTACGGAATTTGGCATTGAATTATCTATTGAGAATAGTTTTTATGTAACGAAAGAAAAAAAAAACGATGAAAGAAAACAATTTAATGAGGGGAGTCCCCGTGATGTAATGGCTAAACTGCTAGACTGCAGCCTCGAAGAAAATAAACCAACAAACGAATGAATGGTGAATGAACAAAGAAAGAGAAAAGAAAGAAAAAGAGACAGTTTAGATGGTAAAGAAGAGAGAAAAAGTAATAGATAGATAGATAAGATAGATAGATAGATGCAAAGTGTATGGCTATTGAGCAAAGAAAGAAAAGAGAAAGAAAGAAAATGAGAGAAATTACTGTGAAAATGGGCAAAGTAAGTAAAAAAGAAAGGCTGAAAGAAAGAAAAATCGGCAACTATGAGTCTGTGAAAGTGTCTGGGGAACAAAAGGAAAGGATTAATGGCGATACGCCAAATAGAGTGGTGGATGTGTGGTGGTGGTGGTGGGGGAGAGTGGCTCATTGAAGATGACGCGTATAATTAGAACACACGGTGAAAAAGAAAACCCAGTCAGAATGTTGTATAGCAGGGAACTGACCACATGGCGAATTCAGATATAATCGTTTCTTCATTACCATCAACTTGTCCTCCATTTGATGTACCATTTCCATAGACAGACAATACTTCCAGAAATTAACGTCCATTCAACCTCGGAATGAAAGCATCACGCAACATGTAATACTTAGTGAGACATCAGCAAATCAATGGCCAGTTTCCATTGTTACCCAGTATCCGTCTGTTCATTGAACCTCCGTTTCTGTCATTATCTTTGAACTGACGTTGATTGCATTTGAGGGAATCGCCCCAGGATTCAGGAGAGAAGCAGACAAAAGATTACAGCGTTCGAGGCTTAGTTTCAAATTGATAAAATAATATATCAAATTTGAGCAAATTCTGTGTAATATTATCATCTAAAATATTTATCGATGTAAATAATTCCATATAAAAATCAACATCTCTTTTTCTGCTTATCTGTCTTATTTCATAGAAACAAGAATGGAAAAATTGAGGCAAAAATGGAGATATAAAACTTAGGTACGTTTTTCGGTAAATTTAAGGATTGCATTTATATGCAATAAGCAGAAATTGCCAGCTTTTCTGCTGGAATATACATCTATACATATGTATATCGTGAAAATCCAACAGAAAAGAAAATATGTTAAAGGAAACTTATTCACGGAAAATTCCGCAAACGTATTTAATGTGTTTTGGGGCTGTTTCTTTTCCACGAATACATGCTTATATATATATATATATATATATATATATATATATATATATGTGTGTGTGTGTGTGTGTGTGTGTGTGTGTGTGTGTGTGTGTGTGTGTGTGTGTGTGTGTGCGTGCGTGTGTGTGTGTGTGTGCTATCGCCTCCACACTAAAAGTTTCCAGTATTAACTATGGAATAGAGGACCCAATCATCAGTAAATGAACGATGAAATGAATTATAAGAATGAAACACTTCCAGTGCAGGAGCGAAAGCGTGAAAAGTTGAAAAGGAGGAGAAAAAAATTGAATTATGTATTAAAAAAAAAAAAAGAAAGAAAGAGAAGTATGCTAAATTTTCATTCAAAAGAAATAAACTTAAATTCCATTCCAGTTAAGTGTGTATAGACAAACACACTCATTGAAGAAATATCTATTTCAATTTAATGATTTATCTATGAATCTAACAACCTAATTGTATTTTTAATATTCTTAGATGAAAAAGATTTCTTAGATTATTTTAGGCTTTAATCCTTCATTTTTTTCGCGACAAGTCAACTATTGTCGTTTGCGAAGTAAGTATCTCGAAATTTAAAAACTCGTGTGTATGCGCCGATTGGCCGATTTATGTAAAAATACAAACATAAAAATTACAGCTTCTGAAGCCTACTTAGCACAAATATTAACACATTTTTTTGTATAGAAATCAGTTGAGTTTCCACATATATATATATATATATATATATATATATATATATATATATATATATGCATATATATATATTATATGTATATATAATATATATATATATATATATGTGTGTGTGTGTGTGTGTGTGCTAACGAGTTTATTCAAATGGAAAGAAAGGTCTTATCAATTTTTTATTTAACTTTTCTTACCTTACTAGAAGATGCATAAAAGGATTACGGGAGAGCTAGAGCTATTCATAGAGTATATATATATATATATATATATATATATATATAAGGCGAACAACAAGCACAGTGTAACATGTAGATGAGTTTTGGCCCGAGTTTTTTGGTATAATGTAATGAACCATTGGGTACACGAGTTTACAACGAGCGCATGATCCTCGAGGTCAACACATACAAAGAAACCTGACAGATTGAATGCTTGTTATCACTTCATAGAAACGATGGAGAGAGTTGGATTTTTATTCAGTTGGTTTTGAGCAGTGATAGGATTCAGGCGTGTTAAGCTAAGCAGTTAGGTTTTTTTTGTGGTATTTAGACCACCCAGTGATTGGAGAAGCCACAAAGTAATAATGGCTTGATAAAGAGTTGTCTACCCTTTCCGAAGAGACTGCTTGAGGTCATATCTACTTTGTAAAATGTTAACAAAAACTAATAAAGCAACGAAATACGACCTTCAAGTCCTACTGTGGGAAAAGCAATAACATAAAACGTCCGCAATGCAGTCCCAAAATCAATTTTTAAACAGACTAAAGATGGTTTGAATTCAGAGTTTTTCTTTTCCTACACTGGTTGCCTTACTCTACTGTTAGGCGGGTGGAATTGTTTGATTCATATATTTCCCAAGGGTATTAGTAATATATGAAATGCAAACAGCCACGTTTAGATCTTGAACTCGAGTAACCGAATCCATTTCCTTCGACGATAACCACTTCACCACGAATGCCTTCGAAATGCAACAACTGTTCAATGTTTGATCTATGGGATTGATAATTTTGTTTATCAAGAAGCACTGGGCGAAGTGCACTGATATGAAAGGATGAAAATTCTTTATTTGTATTCAATATATATATATATATACATCATCATCCTTATAACGTATTTATTCTTACTTTTTATGCCTGACCCTTATATTCACGACGTATCTTTTCTCTTTGTTTCTTCAACGCCATCCACCGACATTGTGCAGAAACTTAATGAACGATCGGATAATAAAAATGAAAACGCTACGGATTTTAACTTCAAGGTATAACTTATTTCACACTGGGCTTGACGACTTTAAACGCTTAGTGATGTCTCCTCCCACCTGGTAATTCAAAAACGTCTCGTTAACGGTTGCTATCTTCATAATAAACTATTCAGATAAAATCTTAATCTATCTATCTATCTATCTATCAAATTCAATTCGTTTGTATGCTAGTTACCTCCTCGGTTAATGAACAAATTTTGATTAAACTTGTAAAATGAACTCCTTTCAAACCAAGGAGTGTTTTAAATACGTTTTCATGGTTGGGGTTGAGTAACTTCCTATGCTTCGCTCCCGAAGAGCAGTGGAACATTTTAGCTTAAAAGTCATCATGAAAGTCTAATTCATCCAAAATTGCAGGCGCAAAAATGTTCCAGAAAGAAAAAAAAACCCTGTCATTTGCAGGAGGCAGGATTACAATACTTTTGATAGTAGATGTGCACAAACTATATGTAAAGGACAACAAAAGTGTCAGAATTGCAAATCCATGTGCGAGTTGCCTCTTCCATCTCATCATCCTTGGGTTTCCTGCTTTCCTCTTAGTGTCACTAGTTTGCAGGTGCGACAAGACGATGCAAAGCCTCACAACAGTTACAAGGCTTGACAAGAAATTACCGAAATCTTGCCTCATCCACTTCACATACCTGATTTGACAGCCAAAGATTTTCATCTGTTTGAGTTCATGAAGGAGTCACTCAGATAACTTGGTTAAACAAATAAGCTTCTGAGAGATAGATAAACATGCCAGGATTTAAATATGAAAACTAACGTTGAGAAAGAAGGAGACTATATTATAAAACGAGACTTGGAATCCTGAAAGTTTTTGTTCATCTTGGTTGGCTTCATGATGTCGTTACTATATATAGGCGTCGGGTGAACCTTAAAACTATCTTAAAAAGAAAAACATAAAAGACAAAAAGAGAAAAACAAAAGCAAATAAACAAACAAACAAATAAACACTAAACTGTTGCTAATCGTGTGTAGAATAGCAACTGTTGGCAGTTTTTCAATGCAATTTGAGAAAGTCGTTTTTTTTTCGTCCACACTCTAGGTACATCATTAGAATGAAGTAAGTGAGCAAGGAACTGTTGTCAAGTGACATCACTATCTTATTTTGTGCCGGATTCAGAAAATGCTAGTGTGGCCTCCGTCCAAAGACGTAAGCAATGAATACGTCGGATTCCAGACACCATGTCTTCGAGGGTAACTGCTTCTGGCAATAAAACCCAGACTGTTTTGAAAATAAATATTGAAATCAGATGAAAAGTTCGATGAGGTGTTATTGGGATGACGGTCGCTTGCCATAAAAATGTTACATGTCTCTTTTCTGCACCGGAATCCTTTCTACTTTACCCCTCCCCGTCAGTATCAACGCCAAAAATTCGCCCATATTACTGATATTTCAAGAATGCATCTTTAGAAGCTTGTTTATGTATAAAAGACTGGACAGTCTCAAGGGTAATAATATTCATAACCGCTTGCTTTTTTAAAATTATTTTTATTTATTGTTACCACTGTCTGAGTGATATGCTAATTATAGGAGAGTAGTTTGCCTTAGTGCTCAAACATTTTGTGACCGATAAGAGGCAATACTCCCTCATCAGAAGGGGTGTAAATTTACTCTTATCTCCAAGGTTATTAGTATTAAGTAAATACAATCATCATAATTGCAAATTAAGGCGATTCAACAGTATTCCATATTTTGCTGCATTCACTAATTAACGAATATTGCAAACTGGAATGAAAGAAGTACAAGACTATGCATAACTGGTTGGGAAAAGAGATCCAAGCGATTAAAATTTTGACATACTAATAGATGGTATATGTAAAAACTAGAATCAGTCCTAGAAAATAATGATTATCATATTTACCAACCCCTCCGCTCGGGCAGGATATGACACAAGGTCAATTTTTAAGCGGAGTTTAACAGGTTTGAATTCAGAGTATTCCTTCTCCTAGACTAGTTGCCTCACCAAGGCTGAAGAACCCAGTCTGTCCTACTATTTACCCATAGCTGGAGGGAGAATAATTGGATTCATACCTTTCCCAAGGGTATTGGTGCTATTTGAAATGCAATCAGTCTCGTCCAGGATTTGAACTCGTGTCGCCGTGTCCATTTCCTACGACGATAAATTACACCACGGGCACCTACAAATAATGACTATAGAATCCTTTGGAATTTTGAAATATAAACGCATCACTGAATCCCGACCAGAAGGTCAGACCCAGAAACAAGAAATCATAACCAATCAACTGATGAATTTTACTCTTACAGCGAACCAGGGAGGCAAAATGAAAGCGAAAAGATGCATAAATACTTGGATCTTGCCAAAGAGCTGAAAAAATGTGGAACATAAAGGTGTGGGTGATACCAGAAGAGTCCTAGAGAATCGTGGAGACATGCTGTCACTCAGACTTCAATGAAAAACTAGTAAGGAGTTAGATAATAATAATAATAATAATAATAATAAGTCAGACAAATCATTATATTCGTTCTTTTGAGTAAAGACCCCTCACTGATAGAGAGCAGAATTCAAGCACTTGGGTTCAAAAAGAAAGCTGTTTACATTGATCTAATAGTTTTTAATTTCCGCTTAATCGATCACTGTTTTTTGCATGTCATGATCTGAATAGTAAAGCTGGCATTTTCTCACAAGTTGTCATCTTTTACCTCTATGTCTCTTTCTCTTTCTCTTTCTCTTTCTTTCTTTCTCTCTCTCTCTCTCTCTCTCTCTCTCTCTCTCTCTCTCTCTCTTTCTTTCATTCTCTTTTTTCTTTATTTTTTACTCTTTGTGAGTCTCATTCTCTTTTCTTTTATAATTTATGGCTTTCTATAAAAATTCTATTCTTCTTCTTCTTAGCTTTAATAATTCCTTCTTTCTTACGAATAAACTTCCTTAATTCTTCTTCTTCTTCTTCTTCTTCTTCTTCTTCTTTTTCTTCTTCTTCTTCAAAGAGACTCGAAGAATATAAAAAGAAGAGCAATAACAACAGGAAAACAAGAAACATAAAATCTAGAAAATGAAATCAGGAATAGAAACAACTTTATGAATTCTTTAAGCGCCAAACTAATGAATTTGCACATAAGAGAATCTGGAAATAGCCACGAAGAGGAAACTAAAAAAGAGAAACTGAATTCTTATCGATAGCAGCAAAAAATAAATCATATATAAGTACTGATAATATCAAAACAAAAATTGATAATAGGTTGGAGAATAGCAAGTGTAGACTATGTAGTGATATGAATGAAGTAAAAATCCAAATAATGAATAAATGCGGCAAATTGGCACAAAACGAATACAAGACCACGCATGACTGTGAGTGGCTAAGCTTTTAACATTCTGATTAAAGGTATTTGCACAAAACAGAATCCGTCCAAGAAAATCATACTCATAGCATTCTCTGGAAAAACAAACAAACGGATTACTCAATCTAGATCAGTCACCAGACCTAATTTCAATTAACCAGAAGTAAACTTATCATCTAGTTCATTTTGCTATCTCAGTGGGCCATAGAGTAAAATAAAAGAAAGCGAAAAAAGGGACGAATCCCTAGATCTTGCTAGAGAGCTGAAAAAGTAGTGAAACGTGAAAGTGAGTGTGATAGCAGTCGCAATTGGAGCACTTGGAACAATTCTCAATAGACTGATTGAACTGGAGATCATAAGAAGAATCGAGTAAAAATTGGCGTGGATTCTAACAAGAACCCGAAAGATCTGAGGATACTTGCTGTCGACCATCAGAGTAGCAACGGGGGACCAAGTGGATTTTAATGCTAGCAAGTTTCCTCAGTTCCCAATGACTCTTTTTAGTATTCTAGTCAATCTTGGTAGTGTTGTGGGCAGTCGTAATTTCTCTATAAACCTTCAGATCACCAGACTCTTTTCTAATACTTCTGACAAAAATCATGGACGTAAACTTGGAGGATATTTACTTACATCTTTTTATATAGCAGCAAGTAAACTAACAACAGATAAAATACAAAACATATTTTAATAGAGACCATTTCAGCCCAGAGCACTGTCGAAATCAGCTAAAATACTTGAAAGAATCCTTGAGATCTGAGAAAACTTGTTGTCACTCAGTCTCCGGGAAAAATACCAAATAAATTTGGTATAAAGAAATTTGCAGGGATAATAATAATAATAATAATAATAATAATAATAATAAGTTCACTGAAAATTAATTCATCTTTGCTGTTTATTTCGATTTTAGAAACGAAGATCCTTAGAATTATCAACAAGTATAAAAGAAAGAGACAACATTAAATTTTAGATTAAAAATTTCAACAACAAAGAGGAAAATTATTTCGTGAAGTTCTCCTAAACACTGTGAAAAGATTTAGTGGCGACAGGAATGCAATTTGGTTTCGACAAATGTGCAAAAGTCACACTTAGGAAAGGCTTGCTAGTAGTCTAAATACATCACTCCACATATAATTACGGAAAATACTGAATAAGAAGGCAATAAAACCGATAGATATTTAAGAATTAAGGAAGCAAATGGTATCAATCATACTATGAATGAAGTAAAAATACGAAAAGAACCCGATAAGAGAATAAAAACCATATTTGGAACAGAACTGAATGCCAAAAATTAGGTTATTACAATTAACAGTCTGGTAATACCAGTAGTGACATACAGGCTTAATATTATAAACTGGACATGAGCTAAAATATAAATAATAAATAGATACTAAAGTTAGGAAACTAAAAACTTGCCACAGAATGCATCGCCCAAGAGTAAATATAGAACGTCTTTACATCAAGAGAGAAAATGGTAGAAGAGCCTTAATCGAAGTAGGATTGACCTAAAAAGCAATCACTCAGGGATTAAAGAAATACTTAGGCAATATAACAGATTGGATGCTCCAGTTAGTAAACACACATGAGAAGCAAAAGAAAAAAAACATATTTGCTAATCAATTCAACCTCACACCGAAAGAAATAGGCATAAAAATCAAGCAGTAAAGTCAGCAAAAAATATTAAAAAGAAGCGAAAGCTAAACCAATAAAAAAAAAACGCCTAGGAACAACCTTCATCGCATAGATGATGTGTACAAGGAATTAGAAATGCCGATATAGATATTGTAAAAACTAATAAATGGCTGAAAAGTACGGGACTGAAGGCGGAAACAGAGAAATTAATAATAGCAGCACAGGAATAGAGCTTACCTACTAGAAACCATCAGAAAAATATTAGAAAAAAAAAAAAAAAAAAAAAAAGGATCAAATCCAATATGTAGTCTGTGCGAACAAAAAAAAATCAACTGACCACTTAATATCTGGTTGTCAAATTTTAATACTAATAAAACATAAAGTAAGGAATGATTAAATAGGACATTTTATTCATTGGAAAATATGTAAATACAATGGAATAGTGAAATGTGAAAAATGGTAAAAATACCAACCAGAATCAATAACAGAAATCAAAGAATCTACAATTCTCAGGGACTTTGCAATCCAAACTGGGGGGGTGTCTTCGTGGTGTAATGATTAAAGCGATGGACTGCTGAATCGTAGTAAGCGAGTTCGTACTCCAGTCGCGCTATTACGTTCACTTTCGGGCAAATGTCCTTGAGAAAGGTATGAACCCCCTTATTCTGCCAGCTATGGGTTAAATAGTACCACTACAGTTCTTCTAGGAGAATAGCTTTGGCATTAAATAACCTATAAAGGTTGGTATGCCATTCAACAAAGAAACCAAACCAAACCAAACCCAACCAGCAATCCAAACTGATAGAAAACACAAAAGAGCAGAAGACCAGTTATAGCGGTAAAGAACTTTGAAAGAAAAATATTCCTTCTTATTGGTATGTTAATGCTAACAGATAACATATCGGTCAAAGAATAAAATAATATAAGTTTATACAAATACCAAGAAATAGAAAGTAAAAAAAAATGTGCAAGCCGTCATGTGAGCTATGGGTTTGATCAAGAAAGAAACAGATAAAAACACAAACAAAACAACTTGAAGTCCAAGCCAATATTAAATACAAAAAAAAAAAAAAATATGCAATTTGCAGAACGGCTTATCTCTTTAGGAGAGTACTATTAATGTGACCGGAAAAGTAACACCTGAAAGTATCGATGGAAATAGAAAACATTTAATCATTACCTTCTCTCAGCCAAGGTCTTGGGTAAAGGCCAGGTGAAAGACTCTGAGGAATCGAAATGAAAAGCTGAAATTTGGTAATAATAATAATACTGGACTTTGAGAGGAAATTGAAAAAACTATGCCGCCTGAAAGTGACAGTGACACCATATGTTATTGACACGCTCCGTATAGTCACCAAAGGTTGGTACAAGGACTGGAGGACTTGGAAATAAGAGGATTAGAGAGGAGACCATTCAAACTACAGCATTGTTGAGATCGGCCAGAATATGCAGAAGAGTTCGGGGGGCTTGAGGAGACTCCAGTGAGAAACCATCGATTAGCGCTGGTAGGAAAAACTCGAAAAGGAGTAAATAATGATAATAACAATAATGATAATGATAATAATAATAGATTCTCAGAAAATTAATTATTCTTCGCTGTTTCCTTCGCTTTTAGGAACGATGATCCCTTTGAATTATTAACATTCATAAAAGAAAGAGACAATATTAAATTTTTAATCAACTATTTTCGCAACAAAGTGGAGGACTATTTTTGACATGGAAGGCTAGTCTGTAGAGGCTCTGGTTTGGCAAATAAATTTTGATAAATTTTAAAATATGAAGGTTTTGAAGAAGGCAGAAATAAAGCAACTACTTTTTATGTATTTATTCTTATTGTTATTGCTCATTGCCATCTTTTGACAGGGCCATCCATATAAATGTATTTATTTTTTATTTGGTTTATATACTTCCTTTCTTTGCCTCAATAGTTGTCTTTCTCCCTTTCAATTGTCTTTCTTTTTCATTTGCTCCTTGGATGAAATACCTGTAGAGAACTATTAAAGAAATAAAGAAGATTGTCATTTACGATGAGAATAAGCTAAGAAAAAAAATGAATTTAAGAAAGATAAAGAAAATGAAATACGAGTGAATACAAAAAGAGAAGAAGAAGAAGAAGAAGAAGAAGAAGAAGAAGAAGAAGAAGAAGAAGAAGAAGAAGAAGAAGAAGAAGTTAATTCTTAAAGCTTGTCATGATAAGGAAAAAAGTCTATCTATCTATCTATCTATCTATCTCAGTTTCTTCGTGTTTATCTACCATCGACTTTTATTAAACACTGCTTAGTATCTATCTCATTTTAGAAACGTCTCCAATTGACAACTGTTCTCACTTTCATGACAGTATAATCGCTGTTATTAAATACGCTGTCATTATTTGCTGTCCTCTCCAACTGAGAGAGGAACAATAAAACATGGAAGAAAGAAGAATACAAGATGTGTAGATCGCTATTAATGGATGTCATGTACAGAGACTCATCATTTTATCCAGATGTGACATTTCAAAAGGACATATGCATTGGCATTGATTCAGTTTACTATAAGACAGATAGAGGAATATCCCTTCAATCATTTCACAATGCCTCCAACTCCAGGAGCCAAATATTTCTAAGATTTTATAAAGAAGAATATCCTTACTCGCTTTGAAGGTGGAACGGAACCGAGTCAAATATCATCTAAATTAGAAGTTCACTTTCTACCTATCACCGGAGTACATGAATGGTAGGATCTTAAATGAAAGAAATTGGAAAAACACGAAAGGTGTCATCTATTTCTTATGAAAGAACTTGTATGTTCTGCAATAAAAAAATTGTACGATCCTATTGTTGCTTTTTGGCAAAACGTTTTAGGCTGAATTCCCTCATCATTATCGGTCGTTAGCAAAAGCTACTGCCAGTCCATTGCTGGATAAAGACTTTTCCCAAAGTTTTCCATAACGATTGTAACTTACTCGTAAGCCTCTCTACATGATCTATTCATTTTCTATATGGTTATCAATTTCTACGCTTGTTATTCATTGGTCAACATACGACGAACCTTTTGTAGTAATTTCTAGCCTCTTTTCTTACAATGTATTCTATCCAACTCCATTTTTCTCTTCATAAATTTTCATATTTCTCAGCTGCTCTTGAACCTGTGTTTTCTTTCTCTAGTCTATTTCTGACTTTTGCCGC
>OY757916.1:42228306-42273306 GCA_963585895.1 Sepioteuthis lessoniana | reverse complement strand
GCAGACGGCTATTATTATGTGGCGCGAGAATGTATTTCTTAGATATGGACGAAAACATGCACCTTTGAAAAAGTTAACAAAAAATGACTATTTGCATTATGTAACAAATTTTCTTCTAAGATAAAGTGCTATTTCTTAATTGCTTATATCGTAAAAAATGGATATTGTTCTTTTCGAATTTTGCTTTTGTGCCCTAACCAGTTTTCTATGTGAAAACGGAAAAAAATGCTCATTTTCATTTATATAAGGTATTTCAAAAGATTTGATTCAGAATTTTTGAAACAAATTTTTTTTCTATACATTACTCTCTTCCTAACTTAATTTAGATATTTTCTTAACTGATGACATTTTGAAAAGAAATTTAAAAAATTATTGGATAATTATGTTTTGCTACTGTTTTTTTTTTTTATGAGATGGTGCTTTTTCGTAAACAGAAGCCTTACTTTTTGAATTTTAAAACGAAAAAATTAAAGCAAATTTTGCTCTTCTTACGGCAAGTTTTCACTAATTTGTTTTATGATCTGACGAATTATGTGGTCAGTAAAAAAGAAAACATATTCACATTTTTTTGCTATTGATAATTCTTGTTTTAATCTTTTCCTTGATCATGACTAAAACAGTGAAAAATATCAGGTGCAAATATTTTTGTTAAATCAAATATTTTTTTCGTATTTGATTTTTCATCGGGTGATATTTTTTGTTTGGTAATCTGTATGGATTACACATGTTCGAAGGGGAAATAATTCTTCTAATTGACTGATTGATAAGATATGTTTATCGTCTGCTGCGAAAAATTGACTGGTTACATTTTTCTTTTTTAACATTTGTTCAAGTTTTTATCTATTTATTTAATTATTTATTTATTGCAAAAAATACCTTCCTTTTTTAATTTGAAGATATACTGTTTAAGGGGCATAATCTGAACTTAAAACTCTAAACACAATTGTGATCTCCACACTTCTGAATGTTAAGGCCGTATAATTTGAGTCAACCAAATATTATTGAAGTAATGCAAACAAACTGACCGATTAATAAACCATTTTCGGTTATTATAGAAGAAAGTAGATCTTTCTTATCTTTAAATTGAAATTTGGAATTGTTTATTTCTAGAAAAAGAAAGAAAGAAAGAATGACATTCTTAGATTTTTTTATTTATAGTTTGAATATAAGCTGTCAAAGTTTCAGTCGAAAAAATATGCGTTCCTTTTGGTTCATATGTAATTCTTATGGAGAAAAGTTTTCTGTTGGCTAGTTTTCTCTAATCAGTGCAGTAAATAATATCTTCGTATTCACTAGTATTATCATGGCGATCTTGAAGAGATATGCAGGGCAGAATCATAAATTTATTTTCTTGACATTTCAGAGAAGTATGGTGAGATCATGTAATTTTCCTGAGTCGAAGGAACCGTAAATACAACAAAATTGGATTATTTTGCCCGTTCTCTTGTTTAGGAAGAAAGTGTGATTATTTCGAGTGAAGAGTATACATAATCAGCCTTTCTCAACGATATATCTGACTGGATGGGACTACTAACGAACCCATTCGACAATTCTTTAAAAACTGCTTAAAAAGGGAAAAGCAAGAAACCGACTAGTCTTTTAACCGCCCATCAGGATGTTTTGTCTCCATTTTCTTTACTATCATTCAATTTAATCTGTGACAAGTAATAGCCGACTTTCGTCCAATCACGTGACCGGCGATGAACCATGAACACGAGGCTGCGTCTTTTTAAAACGACCATGCCGTTTGTTTCCTTGGTGTCACCGAGTTTCTGAATAAGACTTTTGATTAGAGAAGAAACTTGTCATAGAGACTTTTTTTCTTCTTGATTTACAAGCCATCCGAACCATTAACGCTTTTACCTGATGAAGGGCACTTACCTGATCTCTTTCTCTTATCTATTTATTTATCGGCTACTGGTCGACATCCTAATTATTGTTGGTGATGATGCTTTCAAAATTTCCTTCGTTTTCTTCGAGTTCTCTCGACATTTTGTCTCCAATTTCTTCATTTCGTTCCCGTCCGTCAAAATCAGTGATGTCTACGTTTTTTTCTTCAATCACCGTCATCCTTTCTTTTTATCAGAGATGTTTTAGGCTTCCATTGAATTTTAGGCTTCCTCCTTTCCTTGTTTCTTTCCACCATTGTAACAACTAATTTTTGGGTGCTCATCTTCTCCACTTCTTGCCTTTTATATTCTCACCGTGACAACAAAAGTTTTCATTATCACTTTTATTCATTGTCTTTCTTTCGTTTGAACAATGTTTCGTGTAATTTATCTTTTATTTCTGTTAATATCATCAGTTCAATGAAAGATTTCTTGATTAGATTTGTCTATCTGTTTGTTTGTTTTTTGCTTTGTTTTGCTTTTTGTTTTTCCTCTTTTCCTTCTCATTCATTTAGGAACAAATAAGGAAAATTATAAAAAAGAGAAGGAAAGAGAAAAGTAACAAAGAATTAGTATGAATGACGAAAAAATACAGCAACAGAATAAAAATGAAATAATGCGAAAAAAAAAAACACATTGAAAGAAAAATTAAGGAAGGAAAGAAGGAAGGAAGAAAGGAAAATGCTTGGCAAAATAAAGAGGATGCTATCGAGTATGTATAAAAATGTGTGTAGGAAATAAAAGAATGACATAAAAATGCGAAAAAACAAAAAAGAAACAAAAGAAAAAGAAAAACATAGAAAGACTTGACATAATGGAGCTGAAAATCAAATGAGAAAGTAAAGAAAGAAACAGAAATATTAAAATTGAAGAAAAGTAAGAAAGAATATAAAGTAATATTAGCAGAAAGAAAGAAAGAAAGAAAGAAAGAAAGAAAGAAAGGTTGAACGGAAATTTGAAAACAAACCAAAGTTGAATGAAAGAAAAACGATAAGGTAGAAAAAAGTAAAATGAACGAAAATCTTCAAGAAAAAAAATTTAATTATTAGAAGAGAAAAAAGCTAAAAAAAATACAGAGAAAAACAAGCTAAGAAAGAATGAAGGAATGAAATTCAAAAAGGAAGAAGAAAAAAGAGTAAATTTTCTAAGAAAGTAAAAAGAAAGAAACTAAGAAACAAAGAAAGAATAGTTGTTAAGAAAGAAAGGTTGTAAAGAATGAAAGAAAAAGATAGAATGAATGAAATAAAGGAAGAAAGAAAAAAGTTGAGAAAGAATGAAATAAATCATACTGAGAAGAAAGTAAGAAAGAAAGAAGTTAGTTAAGAAAGAAAGAAAAAATAAAGTATCTAAAAAACATTGAATGAAGAAATGAAGAAAGACATAACTATAAATTAGCACAGAAATAAAAAGAAAGAAAGAAAGAAAGAAAAAAAGAATGAAAGAAAAAACGGAAAGAAATAAAAAAGAAAGAAATGAAAAAAAAAGAAAGAGAGAAAAAAAAAACAAAGAAGGAAAGAAATATAGAAAAATTTGGTCGTAAAAAAAAGAGCGAATGATAAAAAGAAAATCGTCAAAAAAGAAAAACAAAGAAGAAAAGGAAACTAAGAAAAAAGTTAGCAAAGAAAGAAAGAAAGAAAGAAATAATAAGATAAAGAAAGGTTGCTTAGAAAGAAAGAAAGAAAGAAAGATATAAAAATGAAAAAAGAAAAAGAAAAGAAAAGAAAGAAAGGATGAAAGAAAAACGAAAAAGAAACGTTGTTAAGAAAGAGACAAACAAAGAAATAAATGTGGATAGTAAAGAAAGAAAAAAGAAAAGAAATAAATAAAAGAAGGTAAAAAAGAAATTAAGAAAAAAAAAAGGAATAAAAGCAGGAAAAAATCGTTCGTGAGTGTCCGTCTTCGTTCGCAGCTATAATTACTGGACATTGGTCATTCGCTTCTTCTTACCATTTTCCTTCACGTACAGCAAGCGATGTGAAGATACCGGCAAAAACGCGATCTGGAAGAGAATCAATTACAAGGCTGGACCCCTGGAATCCCTGTGCCACCCTTACGACCACTTGTAAAATTCCCGCAGTAGGAGGGCGAAAGCCGGTGCCAAACAATTCAGTGCTGGCATTCGAAATTGGTTGGTTCATTGCACCGAGCGAAGGTCAGAGGATGCGAAGCCCGCTGTGGCTTAGAGAAGGCCAATAGAGGATCTCAATGAGTGGACCACATCAGAAAAGTGGCCACTGGGTCGCTACGGCTATAATCGTTCATTGGAATTCGACCATATTCATCTGGATGGCTGCCGAGTGCTGTAACGTTTATGCTTTCTTCGAGAGCGCGCGAAAACGGGCTGAAGATTGTGATAAGTGCATACGTTAAGAGGGGGCATGTGATTTCACATATACATCGCCGTATGTAATAAGTGTTTCTGACTGTACATGTGCGTGCACAAGTAGTTTGCATGTGAACGTCCTTATATGTTTGTTGATTAGCAAAAATGGGTTTGTATTTGTAGTTTTCGGAATATACTTAAATCGAGATGCACATTCTCAACGAAGGCATAGAAATTGATCTGATGTCATATCCTTCCCAATCTATCTATCTATCTCTCTATCTTGCTATCTAGCTATCTAGCTAGCTAGCTTGTCAGTGGGGCTTAGAATAGACAGGCTGAATATGTCAACTATACTGCATACAGCTCGTTGATATTACTCTCTGTTCGACTCTTTCCCGGAGTGGCAGTACATGTCAGAGTCCCACCAATAAGTCAAATAGATCCGTTTGAAAATTATTAGTATTAGACAGGAATACTTGAAACCATATAACTGGGTGTAAATTATTTGTATCAAATTACTTGAAACTATGATTGTTTACAAAATATTATTATCAACAGACTTCGGCATTAAATTATCCCGTAAGTACTAACATGATGTCAAACCAATAATTTTATCTATCTATCTATCTATCTATCTGGAACTGCTCTTATCGATGCTAGTCTTTTGTATTTTGGTCGTCTACGGGAGAGTGATGATTTACAATTCCCTCAGTGGGGTTTATCTTCACTGTGTGAACTTTTTTATAACCTTGTATTATCTATCTATCTATCTATCCTAGTTTGATCACATTTTTTTATATGTTGATGAGGCGCACTTAGCTAAACGATTATTTCCGTAAGGAAATTGAAGTGGTGACCAAAGTTCAAATCCTGGACAAGGCAGTCTACGTTTCACTTCGCACTAATGTCTTTGTGAAAATCATGAATCCATCAGTTCTTCCCCACTCCCCTACAATGAATAAATAGTAATTTGGGTTCTTTTGTCTCCGTTAGGCGACCTATCGAGGAGAAAGAAATCTCTGAACTGACGTTCTATCACATACTGCCAGCGGCAAAGTAGTTGGGTAAATATATACCTAAAGTTCGGTCGTGTCACTCTTTCAGTTGTTTGGATTATCTTTTTAGTGACAAATCAACATTTTATGTATCCTACTCAGCAAAACCTTTTTCCTGGGGTTTTACCCACCCAACAAAGAATACTGTCGTTTTTTTTTTGCATAGAGGTAAATGGTTTAAAGTATTCCAATCTAATTTTGATAATTCGATTAAATAATAATCATTTGTTTGCACGCAGTTATATGGTTTAAAGTATTCCTATCCAAAAGAAACGTTTTTCAAACAGATCTATTAGATCCAAAGATAGGATCCTAACAAGGACTGTTGCTCCGAGTACGGGTGGATCTGAGAGTAAT
Organism: Sepioteuthis lessoniana; assembly: GCA_963585895.1. Lineage (NCBI taxonomy): Eukaryota > Metazoa > Mollusca > Cephalopoda > Myopsida > Loliginidae > Sepioteuthis > Sepioteuthis lessoniana. The sequence continues at coordinate 42,267,679 of OY757916.1, read as the reverse complement.
GGCAATGAAGGGGTACTCTATATACCTTAGAGCCTTGCCACTGAAGGCAGTTTAGTGAAATACCCGATATCCATTTTAAGAGTCGCGTCTTATCCCTCTGTTGTGGGATACAGTTTGCGTATTCAAGGCCCTGTTGAGAAGACTGACTTCCAGTCGTAAACATGCGCACGGTTTATGTTGCATTTAATAAAATACACTTTAAAAATAGTCTAGATGTGTAGGTGGACAGAAAAAGGAAACGTCTTAAATGTATCGGCTTGATAAAGAGGATGTGAGGAGAAGAAGGATAAGAAGAAGAGAAGAAAGGATAGGGTAGGTAAGGAAAAGATAAGAGAGGAGGAGTGCGAGGATGTAGGAATAGAAAATTGAAATTTTCATTGAGAAGATTTAAAAGTTCTTGTTTTTATATCATTCTCCCCTTTCGTGTGACTCACACGAACAATAGGTTCAGGCTGACACGTGCAGTAAACAGCATCACGCATGTGTAAGACGAGTTTAGGTTTCACTAAGCTTTGTCTATTTCTTTATTGCTTCGAGAGAAAACTAATAAAGCTCTATCTCCTCGTCTCTATCTCTTTATTTTTCAAACTTTTATGAATATTATTATACGTGGAATTTCCACGACTACAGCTCGTTTTGATATAACTTCATATTAAGTTTGTATTGTTTTTGAATAGAAGAAGTTGCTGAAGAACTCACCTACGCTGGGTAAGGGGTCATGACTATCAGTTCGCAAATCCTGAAAAATTGATTTGTTTGTGGCAATGCTGAAACATTTATAAAAAAATTTTTAAAGATGTAATCAAGGTGTCTACAAACAATGATTTTTCATAAAAAAATTATCGGATTTTTCAAATCAGTTTATATCCAGCAGTTTCACTCAGACGGAAACAATATCAGCCCGCCAGCAGTTCAAAGAAATCGTTTTTACTGTTATAACCAGCTGCAATCAAAATTCGACCCAAACACTTAACGAAAACATCAACTAAATTCCACCCCTTTCCATTTATTAAGCACCACTATTATTTTCATATTTCCATATATTTCCACCATCTATGTTCACATCACTCACTAAAACTTCGTCCTTGTCCTTTCACAATATCCTACCTGTTTTATTAACACCTTCCTTATTGCTACACCATCCATCAACCATTTCCGACACCACACTAATTATACAACAGAACCACTGACCGTAAGTACCATTTTACTCACTTATATTATGAACGCCAACAAGTATTGCCTGTAAATATAAGTAATATTTTAGTATTGTCAATAATCATCTGCATTATTTTTTCACATTATAGCATTATAAGCATTCATAAGAATTGTCAAAGACCATTATGACCATAACTGTTACTATTATTATTATTATTATTATTATTATTATTATTATTTTGTTTCTCAGAGGAGTTTTTCACATCTGCGTAAGATGATGGTCTTTCACTGGAGATTGAGGGACTGCAAGTCTCCTCAAGTCTCCAGGACTCTTCTCAGTATTCGGCCGTTTTCAATAATGCTGTTGTTTGGACGGTCTCCACTCGGCCGCCAACTTCCAAATCTTCCAAGCTCTTTAATAATCCTTTAATTACCGTGCCAAAAGCACCAATCGCAATTGGTATAAATGTCACCTTCATATTCCACAGTTTTTTCAATTCTCTAGCAAGGTCGAGGTACTTATCTCTCTTTTCACATTCTTTCAGTTTTATTCTGTGGTCAGCCGGGACAGCAAAGTCGACAATTTTGCAGATTTTCTTTTTTTTTTTTTTTTGTTGATTATTATAAAGTCTGGTCTTCTGGCCGAGATTAGGTGATCCGTTTGTATATCAAAGTCCCACAGGAGTTTTTGTGTGTCATCTTCTAGGATAGGTGCTGGGTTGTGCATATATCATTTGTTGGCATGGTCAAATTTAAATTTCCTCCATATTTCCCAGTGGATCCCCTTGCCTACCCAGTCGTGTCTAGCCTTGTAATCCTTCTGAGCCAATTTGCTGCATTCGCCCATTATGTGATTGATGGTTTCATCTCTTTCACCGTATAGTCTACATTTGCTATTTTGTTGCGTCTTATCTATCCTCGCTTTGATAAGATTGGTTCTTATGGTGCTGTTTTGTACTGCCGTTAGGAGAGATTCTGTTTCTCTCTTAAAGTTTCCTTTTCTTAGCAATGTCCAGGTTTTGTTGTGTGAGCTGTTGTTTATTAGTCGCTTAAAACGCCCATGGAGTGGTTTTCCTTCCCATTTTTGTTTCCTAGTTATTGTCATTCTGTTATCTATCGTGTTGTCAGTATTGTTTCTGATGGCCGTAATTCATCCTCTTTCGTGTTTTTCTATGTAGTCTTCGAGTCGTTGTATGGATGTCAACGCTTGTCTTCGATGCTGGCAAGTCTTCTTCCCCCCTCTTTTCTTGGTACATATAGTCTATCCACGTCGTCTCTGGGATGTAATGCCTTGTGCATGGTCATTAGTTTTCTAGTTCTTTGGTCCAGTCTTCTTATTATTATTATTATTGCAAAAGGTACCCAAAACCTATCATTCTTATTACCTCCCCGTAAATACCATACCACATTAAAAAGCAAAAAACATAGAATGAAATAAAAAATAAATAAAAATAAATAAATGAATAAATAAAAAGTAACGTGATGATGATTTTAATTCTTATCACCATCATCACTGAACAAAATTCTCCTCAAAACAGACATTTCATATTCAAATCAAAATAAATCATAAAGCTACCATAACGTTAGAAAGGAAAATAAATTCTGATTGCAATAATCCATTTCCCCCTCCCCCTCAATCACTCTTCCCTTCTCACTCTCAATATATATATATTACTGCAGCCGTGTCAATATGGCTGTACCATTTGGACTACTAACGAAAAGCTTGGAGAAAATCTAAATGGAAATTCCACTTGTTGTTTAGAACAAACCCTGGAAACATCAACCTACAAAACAGCAGCTGTATAGCCACTTACTTTCCGTCACAAAGATCCCACAAGTAATACGAGCTTGATAGGCTGAACCCTGCTAAAAAAAAGTAAGTATGAAATCATAGGCCAAGTTCTCCATTGACTTCTACAGATAGACACACTGGAATAAGCCCACTAGCAAAAACTTACATTAAGCAGCTCTCTGTGGACACTGTGTGCTATCTAGAGGACCTTCCAAGTATTGATAACTGGTAGGGACAGATGGCGAGAGAGTCAAGGGAACCCGTGCTTCTGGCACGCCTCGATGATGGTCATGATGATATATATAGGAATCCGGCTGCATGGAGAAAAACTGAAAAATGAAGTGATCAAAAGTGAATAATTTATTGTGAAGTCGACGTTTTTTTATTACTCATCAATTGTGGTTCTGTCAACACTTGGCATCACCATTCTAAAGTCCTGATGAAGTTTCATTAAAACCAAAACGTTTAACGCTGATTTTCTTCCACAATAAATTCTTCACTTTTGATTATTTTGTTTTCAATTTTTCTCTCTTTCTCTGGCTCTGTCTGTGTATATATATATATATATACATACATACATACATATATATATATATATATATATATATATATATATATATATATATAGTATCATGCAATAGTCTTTGACCACTTTAAACTATTGTAAATTTCTGCTTTGAGAACTTAATAGTGGATGTTTCGCTTGTATTTTTTACACATGAAACATTGATTTTGTTGGAGTCATTTCCATACCTAATCATCACATTTTGTAGTAGGGGGTTCTGAATGAAGGGAAATATGTAAGAACATCCCCAAAAATGGCAATGCAAAAGTTTTCGACCACCTTACATAAACCAATCAAGATAGTGTTTTAAAACACAAAAATGTTCCACTTCTAATATGCAGATATTTTTCTGCAACAGCACCGATTTTTTCTTTAATCTAGTGAAAAGTCTTACAAGTAAAATCATTGCGAAAATTTCCAAAGAAATGAGGATGAAGATAGTAAAGATGTCCAAGAATATAAGCCAGCGAGCAATAGCTAAGAAACTCGGAATTTCTAGAAGCTGTATTTCCGAAATCCTCTCGAAGTTTCAAGACTCTAGAAGTGTTTCGGATCGATCAAGATGTAGTCGCCCTCGAAAGCTGCAGCACAGAATGGTTCGCAAACTGAAAGCTAAGCCAAAGAAAACTGCAGAACAAGTGATGGATGAGGGCGACTTGTCTAATTTGGTGTCAGTAGATACCATTTAGCGTATCTTTCGAGAAGATTAACTGAAGGGATACATTGCAGCCAAGAAACCAATATTAATCAAAAAGTATTTGAAAGCAAGATTAAGTTGATCAAAGTAATATGAATTATAAGATATAGGCGAAAAGAGAAATTCGGGAATGAGAATCTGGTGTCTTTGAATTCAAAAAAGAGATGGTTCAAGAAAGTTCGTTAAAAGTGACGGTAACTTGAATAGTGCTAAATACATTCACTTGGTGAAGGACAATTTGATACCAGACTTGGATGAAGTTGAGTTTTTTCAGAATGACAGTGCTCCATGTCACAGATCGCGTGCAACACAACGAAGTTTGACCGATGAAGTTTAGCCAACTCAGAGAAAATGTGGACAGAACTAAAAAGAAGAGTTCATCAGAAGAATCCATTTAATTTTAAAGAATTGTGGAAATTCAGCCACAGTGAATAACATCTCATACCAGTGAAAGGAGTAAAATATTTATACGTGTCTCTTCCCTGTAGCATTGAAACAATTATTCAAGCTAAGGGTAACCATATGAAAGAAATATCAACTAGGTAAAGTAACTTCTTGAAATAAACATTATGTAATAAATTTTCATTATAGAAATTTTCTGTTTTAAAACATTTTATCTTTATTGGTTTATGTGAAATGGTCGAAAACTTTTGCCCTGCCATTTTTGGGGATCATCTCGCATCTTTCTTTGCAACAAAATATAATGATAAGGTATGGAAATAACAACAACAAAACCAATGTTTCATCAGTAAAATACGCAATAAAAATATCAGCCTATAAGTTGGCAATTAGTTGAAATCTAAAGGACTTTTGTATGGGAATATATATATATATATATAGAGAGAGAGAGAGAGGGTGGGGGGGGCTAAACTATCAATCTAATTATCAACCAACAGAGGAAAACATAAACTAAAAACTCAAAATATTCTGAACGATATATGATAAAGAATTAACAAAAGAAAAAGAAGATTATGCTCCAACTGTTCGGGTCAATATATTCCTTGCAGTTCCGCATAATTCGACAGGCGGAAACAACACTTATCATTTCTCTATCAGTTTTAAGGAATGCTGTGGCGTTATGGCTAAATTACTGAACTGCCGCCTATAATTAAGCTAGCACAAAAATCCAGTCATGCTATTACGTTCACAGTCAGACTAATACTCATTGGTACGGTACAATACTCCTTATTCACCTAGATAAGGGTTGATTGACCTAATGAGTAGAGGGTTCGCCAATGGTTCAGGAGACCATGTTTTAATCCCAGGTGGAGTCATAACAAAGACTCAAAAAATGGTACTTGATGCCGCCTTGCTTAACACTCAGCATTATAAGGATAAGGATCAAGAGTAAAGTGGAGCAATTTAGGGAATGGAGTAGCACCCTCCCCTACGCCGCGGTGTAGTAGCTATTGAAAAGGTAGCTTTTGGATCATCCTCGACTAATGTTGCCAATTTTACTAAGGATCACTGCTGTTCTACTACAAGGATGACTTTGGCATTAAATAACCGAAGGAGGTTGATACGACATTAAAACAAGGAAGCTAAACTTAAGGAATACTGTTTTACTGTCATTATAACCAGTGGGATCCAAGTTTTGACCTTTTACTCAACGTTGACCGGTACTTCGGCTATATACAAAAAGAACAACTTAAAAACTTGCTATAAGTCATGTATGTGTAAAAAGAAATTTGTTAGGACGTTGTTGTCATCCGGTAACTGAAACTATCTTAGCGAATCCCCAATCTTTTTTACCAGAAACTATCTTTGGGATATTGCAAAATTATAATTGGTAAAGGACTTAGAAATTTCCATGAACGAGGAAAGCTTGAAATTGATAAGTAACTCTCTACTTATATATATATATATATATATATATATATATATATATATATATATATATATATATAAGCAATGTTAGCTTAGAAATAGAGTCAACGAGGCTTGATATCTGTCAATTTTTGCCTATTGTCAAATTCCTGGTGTTGTGTTGTATACAAATAAGGTCGAATTTCATACTACGTTCTAATTGCCGGTCCATATTCCTTTTACCTCACCTTGGGGAAATTTTCAGTGACGTTTCTCGCTACTTTAACGATTATTCTTTAGATATTTTTCATTCAGAATGTTGCCATTCAAATTTGTTGAGACAAATGGCATCAGTTACTTTGTACTGAGAAAATTCTTGGAAAAAATTGATACGTAATTTAGTCAGTGTTCCTTCAGAAGTATAGAAATGCTTAAATAATGGATAAAAGAGCAAAGAATTTAAATTTGAGATTACGAAATCGATTCGATGACGATGAGTCATGATGTACATCATGTAAATTATAATGAAAAAAAAATGCAGGTGAACATGAATTTGGCAGCAGATTTACGGATATTATTCTGAAAAGGGTGTTTTTTTTTATTGCTCTGACAATAGTTCATAACACTTACATTGATTATCATAACATTTGACCCAATATACAATCGTTGCTCCATGTCGGTATCCAGTTTTCATTCAGCTTCATTTGACTGAGTCATCATCATTGTTTTTAAATTTACTGAATTTTCATACCGAATATTTTCACACGAAATCAAGACCAAATTGCGCTGAAAGAAGCGGTTTTTGTCAGATGACCGAAGTTATGTTAAGTATCACTACTCTGCTTCTACAAGGATGCCTTTTGCATTATATAACCGAAGGAGGTTGATACGCCATTAAAACAAGGAAACCAAACCTAAAGAATACTGTTTTACTGTCATTATAACCAGCGGGATCCACTTTAGTTTTGAGATGGGTGACCAATTAGGAAATGTATGTACTGTAAGCAAACCTAAGCCTAGGTGTCTGACTAAACATGAAAAAAAAAATGACAAAAAAAAAAAAAAATAGCGGCACTTGTAACAAAAAACTATTCATAGGCTTTCGAGGATCTTTGCAAGAATTTGAAAAGTTCTGGTCGTTACCCTTGTCGCAGATGAATTCGGTAATGGTAATTAATATCGTATATATATGCTGCAAAAGCAATAACCTCAACAATAATAACAACCATAAAAACAGCAACAAGAACAACAAAAATAAACCAAAAAGAACCGCGTGACCAACAAAGCTTTCATCATATGAATGGGGTTAGTTATGGTTTCTGTGCTAAAGCTTTGTTGATTTTCCGTCATATGGTGGGAATATCAGATCAAGATGTAGCTGCTTTGTATAATTATTTTTTGCGTTAATAACTTTCCAACATCAGACTGGACTTATGGCCTTGTTAGGTTAACCGGTTCAAAAGAAAAACTCTGATTTTAAGATGAGTTAAATTGCTTAAATCAGGGATCGTTCCTTACCATTGGCATCATCTAGCCCTGGGCTCTCGATCTTGGTGTAAATTTCAATATGCTAGTGTCAGTGATCTATTGCTATTAAGTTGTGAGTTCATTTCTCACAGGGTGCTCCATACATATGAGCTTGTACCAAATCTAAGGCTTGCTTAGTTTTTTAGGGCACCTTGTGTGGTGCCACACTTAGCCAGGTAGGCTAGCAGACCATTATAAATGAGTTCGATTCTCACGAAGCGTCTCATATTTCTGATTTTGCTCCGAACTTAGCTAAACTTAGCAACGGACTAAATTGCTATTTTAACCAAGTATACCCAGTTGTATTTTAATTGGAAAGAACTCCTAGTGATTCATGACTGTGGATGACAAATGAGTAAAATAAAATGTTTTAATGGAGTTCGGACATCATAATATACAACATGATAATAACATTTTAATTCTACCATTGTAATTTTTTTTTTAATTTAAAATTTTTTTTATCTTCATAAGACCCAGTTATCAGCCACAGAATGCTCTCCACTTTTCTCATAAAAAAACAAATTTCACTCACAAACTTTCAAATTCCCCCCCCCCACGTTCGGAATCACAGGTTTAGATCAAGTGTTAATGAAAATGAAGCTTTAAACTTACACTCGCCAAAAATGCTGAAATTATATTTGCAAACACACAAATACGCATTCATTTGAACCTAGACAAAATGTATCAGTGTAGTTAGGCACGTAAGATTGCTATTTGAGCTACGCATATAAATGCTTCGAATCACGACAAGCATAAACAAGTCAGTACATAATCCAGATTCCTACATATATTCTTTCCGTTTTGAACAGTATGCGCTAACCCATTCACCTGTACGAACACATATGCAATGGCACTTGAGGCAAGAAGGAACGGAAAAGTTCTCTTGTGCATTGACATAATATTTGAAGAAGAGAAAGTATGCATACTTTCTTTACCCACTCAAACGGCACTTAAGCACGTATTATCTACATACGTAGGCAAGCGAAAAATAACTCGTTTCTCGCGCGTATGCGTTGTCGGCAAAAACTCCCGACTATGCCAGTCGGCCTGGTCTCGAGAAATACTTTATGCACGCTGCATTGCATCAATTGCTATATAAATAACTTGGATAGCAAGAAAGAAATACACCGAAAGAAATTGAATGCTAGAAAAGAATCAACTGGCTCTCTATCTAGGGTGATAACAATGAGCCTTGAGCAACTTCTACTTGGGTGGTAAGGTAGATGTTATTTGTCAAGCTCATTTATTCAGTCTGATCCATAAATTACTTATGACACTTGTTGCTCTTAATCACCCTTCTCAGAAATGGACACGCTCATGGCCGCTTAACTTCGATGATCTGATAGAAAACAGTACTTTCAGAGTTATATAGATTTTGCTTTGTCTGACATTTAGGTTTCCGGTTGCTTACGATACTTTCGCTTCTTCATTGGTTACCATTGAAGTAATGAGCAGATCATCGCTGCTTAACTTCACAGAGTACATTGTTCAAATAATCAATGCTCTGTTCTCTGATAGTCATGGTGGGTAGACGCTTTTATCAAGATATCCGGTGACGGAACATAAAACTGGGAGAAATGAGGTATTATGTTGTCTACGAAGATTTATCACTAGGAACAATTGTCATTAGGCGGTCGGGAGAAGCAAATCAACAGCAATCGGGTTATTGTTTGGTAGGAAAGCAAACAATAACGGCAACAATCGTCTTAAATAAAGGACTTTGATGTTTCTTGAGAAAAAGAGAATACTTAAGAGCTAATCACTTGTAACTGAAAAGCGGTCACTGTTCAGTGATTGCTGCAGTGTCTTCACCCCACTGTCTTTACCAACGTTGTTTTTAAGTCAGAAGAAGAGTTTCAGTGCTTTGATTCGAAAAGTCTTTGCGTGCTCAACTTCTGCTTCTACGATACAAGGCCAGGTGTATCATTGAAGGAAATGGAATAAGTGATCCAAGTTCAAATCCCGAACGAAGCTGTTTGTAATTCAATTCACGCCAATGCTTTCGGGAAAGGCATGAATCCGTTGTGTACTCACCCCAGTTTTAGGTAAATATTTGGGCAGATGGGTTCTTCAGCCTGAGTGTGGCAATCTCTAGAAGAAAGAATACTGCGAATTCAAACCGCGTAAAAATTGAATTGTGTCACATTCTCCTGATAGCGGAATGGTTGGTAAACGTATACATTAAACCTGATTCTACAAAATATGGAATTATTTGAATAATTTTCTGTGAATGCTAATTCCTCCTTTTAAATTTGCGTCGCCAGAAAGATTTTGGATTTGCAGGAGATGGGTCTTTAGATATTACAATCGTTCAGAAGTGTAATTTTTAAAGACACCCGCCTTAAAAAAGCCCTCCCCGGCACAAAAAATTAAAAAAAAAACCCAAAACAAAACACACAACAACAACAGGTAGTTGATATCACATTTGAGACAGGAATATATGTAATAACTTGTAAGCAATAAAAAACTAAAAATAAGGTGTAAGAATTCAAATTTTCAAAATCCAAAAGAAAAATTTAAACGAATCTTTTTTCTTATTTTGATAATTATTCACTTTTTATGATATATTGCTAATTAGTCGATTTTCAAACTTTATTACTTACTTAAGACGGACAATGTAGACAAGAACCAACATTGTTTAAATCGCTACTCATTCAAAATTTAAAAAAAATCTCTTGTATGAAGATTTACATTTATATTAAAAATTACCGTTTGTAACAGTTCGGTGAAAATTTTATCATCAATTATCCTGGATTCACACACACACACACACACACACACACACACACACACACACACACACACACAAACGCGCGAGCGCGCGCACACATATATATGTATGCGTGTGTGCATGTATTCTTATATATATATATATATGTATGATAGCCTCACCAAAAAATGTACATACACTTTGACCAGTGACTGCATATTCAAAAAGAGTGGTCAAATTACACCCACCACTAATATTCCACACCATACTGTAACTCCTGGTAAGTTCAAGTTGGGTTCTGAAGTATTCATTGTGTCGATTCCTTGAATCATTTAAATTGACAACATAAAATGTACAACAATCAATGAACACCAATTGAAATAGAATGCTTCAAAATACTAAAATAAGTGATTCATGAAGTTTGTAATTCCATCTGTTCGTGTTATCAGCTGATCTTAAAACAGAACTTTAATAAGTTCGAATACCTACCATTACCCAATGATGTTTATAATTCTATCTGTTTACTATCTTCAGTTCATGCGACACCTTAAAAGATTCTCTAATTGTTCATACTGCTTAAACCATTTAAAATCAGTAAAATATAGAGCCCTATGTATAAAAATCCGAAGCTATATAAGAATATTTTCAACTATAGAATAAAATAAAACCGGATAAAAACTCACGACTCTTAAGTTACACATGGCCGGGCTTCAGATAAGCTTGTATCATCGGGTACCTGAAACTCAAAGTTGTGAGTTTTTACACTGTTTCATTTTATTTTTTATTTCATAGTTGAAAATATCGTATATATATATATATATATATATGGTGAAATGATAGATTGTGGTGAATCTGAAAGTATGATAGAAATATGTGGAAAGTTGGATAAATCACACACTTAACTCCGTTGGAATAAAAAGAACAAAATATCACGCATCTAAATCGGATTAAAGTGTTTGATTTATCCAACTTTCCACATATTTCTATCATATATATATATATATATATATATATATATATATATATATGTGTGTGTGTGTGTGTGTGTGTGTGTGTGTGTGTGTGTGTGTGCGTGTGTGTGCGCGTGCGCGTGTGTGAGTGATATTTTCAACAGTTCTCAGCATGAGGATATACCCATACGTTCATTGAAAACCAGAAAACCAAAACCATTTCAACCCCGACACATGATACCGTAAAACTCAGAGCAAAAGTGAAAATGAATCGCATCATCTTCAAAAAAAAACATTCAACGACACAAGCTCATATAATCAAGAAGCGTTGGGATATTTTGCGAATAAACCTAAACTTAAATCATATTTTTCACCAACCAGGCATACTGAGCTATCGTCGACCAAATAACTTGAGAAATGATAGGTAGCAAGAACAACTCATGCGAAACCCACAAAAAATCCATTTAGTTTTGCCAAACATGCAATATGCCAAACAAGAACAACCTCAAATAAACCAACTTATTCACTAGTTTCACAACCAAAAAGACTTACAAAATTTAGCCCGAATCAAAGTACAAAAGCAAAAATGTAATTCGTTTACTGGAATATACGTGTTGCCAAAAACAAATCTGGCAGGACACAGGACCAGAACAATCTTATATTAGTCGAGCAACACTCCCGCACAAAAGGTCACGACTTCAACAGAGATGCAAAATTCACAATGACAGAAAGATTCGAAAAAGCAACAAATATTAAATCAATAATTAAAAAAGTACCATTTGGATTTGATAAACTTAATCACCCGATCTTTAAAGAATAAAGATTTGACAACAATACACACCAATGCAAACAAATAAATGCAACAATAATCCGTTATATATACATACATACACACACACACACACACACACACACACACACACATATATATATATATATATATATATATATATATATATATATATATATATATATATATATACGTGATGCATTGAATACTTTTTTGTACAGGCATTTAAAATTGTCGTAGACTCTTGAAAATTCAGTATCTTATTGCTATATATATTATGAGATGACTGAACAATTTCTATGATTTCAGGTTCAAATGAACAGCTACAACAGCAATTGGAATACAACCTACTACAGCCTGATTGTTACAGCTGGGGAATTTCAAAAATGCAATCTGGACGTGAGGACACTTTAGAAGAACGATATGCTATAAAATTCTGTTTTAAAATTGGAAAAAATGCCACAGAAACGTATGGAATGCTTCAGACTGCTTTTGGAGCATCTTGCATGAATCGAACATCAGTTTTTGAGTGGCATAAGAGATTCAAGGAAGGCAGGCAGTCTGCGAGGGATGATGAGAGGTGTGGGAGGAGTAAGGAAGTCAATACACCACAGTTGATTGGCCAAAGGGTTAGGGTTAGGGTTACTATGTTGAGGTTTTAAGGGAGTTCAGGAACAGATTCCATCGGAAGAGGCTAGCACTCTTCAAATCGGTTCAGTGGGATTTCCAGCAGGACAATTCACTAGTCCACAACTCCATCCTTGTCACAGACTATTTGACCAAGAAGAGCATCAAGACAGTTCCTCAGCCTCCCTATTGTCCAGACCTTACTCCTTGTGACTTTTGGTTATTCCCTAAGCTCACAGGATGTCGTTATGAGACAATTGAGGAGCTGAAAGAGGCTGTGACGAAGGTCATTGACACGCTCACACAAGAGGACTTCCATGGGGCCTTCCAGAAGTCGTTAGAACGGTACAGCAAGTGCATTGCAGTCGGAGGAAATTACTTCAAAGGGGACTTGGGTTTCATGTGTGTACTATCAATAAAAGTGCCCATATGAAAAAAGTCTGGAAACTTATTTAATGATCCTCGCATATATGAAAACAACCAAAGACACTTTGGTCAGACAAGATTCTTCAGATTAATGGATATGCAACACGAACTGTACACTTTACATAACTTTTCATAGAGCATATCAACTCTTTTAAAAAAAATATTTTAAAAGATATTTTTATTAAAAAAGAAAAAATTAAAACTTTCTAAAAAAAGTTTCCTTTTTTTCCACAAAACTGACAATGACCTCAGAACGAAACAACTTGAGAACCATAAAAAAATAGACAACAGAAAGGTTATAATTTATTCGTCATTTCAATTTTGTTCATTTTATATGTATGTATGTATGTATGTATGTATAGATGTGTGGTTATGTGTTTAAAAACATTTTTTAATAGGATTGACAAGGAAAATCTTAATAATATTTCATTCTTCTTTTTTATTTCCTTTCCAATGACCAATATCAGGATATGAGAAGTATGAGGAACTTCCTCGAGATCCAAGCACTCTCAACCATCACGATGAGGTGTCCGATTAGTTAAGGCGATGGATCGCTAAACCAAAATTTCAACAATTCTTTGGCTATTGTGAAGCACAGGATTGAGATATGAATGTTGTCTTCAGACAAATTGATATGCAGAAGTGTTTCCGGCATTTCTATTCAAGGATTTTAAGATGTGAATAACATCATTAAATCAAGGAAATCTATTCGTTTAATTGTTAACGTCGTCATTTTGAATTGGTTCTGAAATATGTCCGTTTGGATTCGGCAAATGTATTAGCCATTAAGAATATTTAAAACACTACTTCTTAAGGCATTTAACATGTTTTTTTTTCATACTTAAGACCTCAAGTAATTGTTGTCATTGTTTGCAGCTAATAAATATTACATCTATTAACTGCAAACAACAATTGCATTTACGTTTTTTTTATATATTATTAATAAAAAAAAACAAAAAACAAACTACAAATTAGAATTTCAAGTTCAACAGTAATTACAATGACAATATCCATTTTTACTCCCATCATAATAAAATAAAAAAATGGATTAAAGGTTTTTATCTTAGAGTCCTTAGAATTCGTTGCACCAAATTTTCAAATAATGTACCCGATTATATAAAATAATCATTTGCACCACTGCAATATCTCTAATTTTTTATACAACGTGCAAAAATAAATGCTTTTACGACTCAAAAACAAAAAATAACGAAAAACTATTAATAATAAAACCAAAATTTCAAATAATATTGCGTAGATATGTTATCTTACCAAAATATTCAACCTCACGTATTATCGGAAAAAAAAATTGAAGAATTTCCGTATCCAAACCGTTATAAACTCTTCTAATACATAATTAATGTTATAATAAAAGGAATCACAAAACAGGATCAGAAGCTTACGTATATTTCATTCCTTGCAACGTTTGTGACTAAATTTACATAGGTCAAAACTTCTAAGATTATCAAAAAAGTATTCATGAATACATTTGAGATTTTAAATTAGAAGATTTTCGTTATGACAAACATAATTTAGTTACAAAAGATAGTTTCAATTTTAAAGATTCCAAAATTGTTTCAAGATTTTTTTATCTGGCATTCATTCAAAATATAAGTAAAGACCGGATTCTTCTAACTTATCTCTTTTTTTTTTTTAGTTAAATTAGTCCTAAATAATTACAGTATCCCTTATCTAAATTAGTTGCAACATTATTCAGACCTGTCTGAGGCGATGAACAATAGGGAAAAGTGGCGAGAGAGGGTCAGGGATATCCGTGCTACCAGCACGACATGATGATGTTGATGATGATGATGATGATATCTGCTTTGGGTAGATACTATTTAACTGAAGTAACAAAATTTTGATATCTTTAGCTCAGAGGAAGATGAACTTTAAAAAAATTGTTTGAGGTGTACGAATTTATGGGCGACAGATTAGAGTGTTTCTTATCCTCATCAGAAGAAAATGGAGGTAGAAAGATAATCTTGAGCCAATCTTCTGAGTCGGAAGGGACTATCAACCTTGAAAGCGAACATTTCCGGCTACTAGTTGGGCTCTATCATCGAACACTGGCACAATGTAAATGTATTTTTGTTTGAATGTGCCCAGTATAGAATTATATATACATGTAGCAAAAGAGAAATATATGATTATATATATATATATATATATATATATATATATATATATATTTATATATATAATCTCATTGATATATATATATATATATATATATATATATATATATATATATATATATATAAAATCATTGATATATTTCTCTTTTGCTATATATATATATTATCCTTTGCGAGGCTTCATGTGTAATTGTTGGCGTCAGAAATGGTTGGTCTCGGTTTTCCACACACGATACCGTCGTGTAGTACTGGTGACATCCCACCCAACTGTAGGCAACGATGTTATCATTTTGAAGAAAGAATGGGAAAAACGGAACAAGACTGGCTGGTAAACATTAAGTAGCCCTCTCCCAAGTGACATCGAGGGCGTCTCTGGCCCTTGATAAAGCAACGCGGGTTGGCCGGGGTCCAATTTCTTGAATATGTATTGGTTCGTCAGATAATTGAAATGAAAAGGCATTTCCAATGACCGAGATCGACTTTCTCGATAAAACGGCTCTAGCTGCGGTCGAGCGCCTTGGTAGAAGCTAGTCTAAGGCGTTAACTGATAATGGCTTCTTTGATAAAAAGTTGGAGCCAATGTCTTTATTGTCCAGACGCATTTGTATAGATATACTCACGTGCGCCCAGCACA
Source organism: Sepioteuthis lessoniana (assembly GCA_963585895.1). Taxonomy (NCBI): domain Eukaryota; kingdom Metazoa; phylum Mollusca; class Cephalopoda; order Myopsida; family Loliginidae; genus Sepioteuthis; species Sepioteuthis lessoniana. The sequence goes on along the minus strand of OY757916.1, from coordinate 42,251,865 downwards.
AAAAAAAAAAAAAGAAAAAAAAAGAAAAGAAAAAACTCCAAAACAAACAAATAAATAGATAAATAAATCATAAAAATGGCGATGCTGCTCAATACTTCCTACACATTCAAAAACTGACATATACGCATACTGTGATATGAAGAATGTATAATATGTTATTCCTACGTACGTGAGGGGATAACGATTACCAGAGCATGTTAATTACATATAAGATCTGGTTGGTAGGTCAGATTGCTGATTATTTCTTATTGACGCCAGTAATAGGTGTTCACATGCAAGTCAAAAGGATGACCTTCGACTGTTGATTTCAAAAGAAACAACTCTCTCGACTTGTAAGATTGACACATCAAAATCTCCTACTCTCTTCCTTTTGTTAGTTTTGTGCCAATCTAATCTTAATAATTATCTGTGCATTTATTAATATATTAAGTATGTATTTACTACCCCTGGCAAAAATTATGGAATTAACACACTTAGAGGACGTTCACATAATAGAACTTAACATAGAGTGGATTAGGCTGTTCCAGTGAGCCATACAATGAAAATCAAAGAAACCCAACAAATGGACGAATACTTGGATCTTGCTAGGGAGCAGAAAATACGATGAAACATGAAGGTGACAGTAATACTACTCATTGTTGGAGCCCTTAGAACAGTCCCTAAGAACCTGAAAAAGTGACTGGGGGAATTGGAGATCAGAGGAAGAATCGTAACCATCTAGACCAAAGCGCTGTTAAAATCGGCAGGATTTTAAGAAGTGCTTTGAAGTTCTGAGAAGACTTGCTGTCACTACAGAGAAAAACCATCAGAGTAGCATCGGGTGACCAAGTGAATTTCAATGATAGTAAATTTCCTCAGTTCTCTATGACTCTTCTTAGTTTACTCAGTAGTGCTGTGGGCAGTCGCAATTTCTCCACAGACCTTCAGATTATCCAGACTCTTTTCAACAATTCCTGACAAAAATTACGGAATTAAACTTGAAGGATATTTACTTAGATCTTTTTATTTAGCAGTAAATAAATTAATAACAGAAAAGATGCAAAACATTTTAAAAGATGACTTCATAAAATATACATTAAATTGGATTTTTCAAGACAATGCATTAGGTTGTTGTGATATATCCCTGGGGGAATATACTCAGTATAAATAAAACTTCACGCCAAGAATAAGTATAACAAGTTTATCGTTCGAAAGTACAACGTACAAATAACATATGGACACTCGATTGTATCTTGAATGCCAGAGTGGGTACTCTCGCTTCTACCCCTGGTTACCGCTTAGTAGCGTCTTTTATAGACCGAGTAATCCATTCACAGGGGGTTTCAGGATCTTCCACTATATCAGTTTGTAAAATGGATTTTCGAATACTAATAACATCAAATAAATTTGAAACTGAACAACACGAACGGAAATAGGTTTAAAACTTTCTCACTTTTTCGTTTCCTTTAGAAATTCATTCGACTTGATGAAGGTTTAAAAATCGGAACGTTTAATGTTGGCAAATAATTTTAAATATAAATAAAATCATCCTCTGAAGACCTTGTATTTTTCATATTTGTACATTTTCATAATGTCGGATTTATTTCCAGTTTTTCATATATATATATATATATATATATGTGTGTGTTGAAGAAGTTTCGTAACTAGTTTCACAGTAAATAATTTGTTGGATTGTCTGTGGATATGGCCAGGAGAACGTGTTCTGTTTAACATGTCAAATTTTGAGTGGAACTGATTTAAATAGTCGGTTGAACTTTAGTAATTTACACCTATCATGATAAATCTTCAACCTTATTTCTTCCGGCGATTGCTTAAACTGTAATAGCTTTTGAGCCAACATTGTAAGTTTACCACACGAGATGGATTCTAAGGCTGATTATGACAGCAAGTAACAATGAGGGATCTGCCATTTATTGAAACTGTGAAACCTCACTCTTTAGGAGAAGTGTTTCATGCTTTGTTCAATAATTTGACTTGAGTGTATCGTTTGCGTTTTATACATAGTTCTTATGCAGTAAAAAAAATTATGTGACTGAAATTTAAAAAAGAGTATATATAGTTTGGTTTTATTATTTGTGTCTCTAGACTGTTCGTTGTAAGTGAAGAAACCGTCAAATAAACAAGAAAGTTCAAAAGGCTATTTGAATCTGTTCGGCTCAATATTTTTTGATGAACATTTTTAGTGACAGTAGGTGTTGCTTCATTTCTGTGGTGATTTTTGAGGTTCTACTGCACATTCTAAATACATTTCCAGGGCAAAATTGCCACTGAATTTTCTTGACATAATCACTTTATTATATAAGTTGCTCAACGGTGCACGCGTCTTTTTTTAGCGTTCGGATTTTCTTAAAGCAGAAAATATTGAACAACCAGTCGGTATTAATGTTTGCCAAAAATTGAAAGAGGCTTACAGTCGTGATGCAATGAGCCATGCCACAATCTTTGACAAGTATCGTAACTTCAAGAAATGAATTGAAAGTGATGAGCTCAAAGGAAGCCCTTCTACCAGCCGAAATACTTAAACGGTTGAGAATGTCTGTTGAATTGTAGACATAAGACCAGTAGAAAACTTTGAGATGACGTAGGCATTTACATTGGGTCATGTCAAAACATTATTATAGAAGAGTTAGAGATGAAACAAAAACAGTCAAATCTGACACCCGTGATGTAAAAGTTTCCGATGACCATTGCTATCAATTAGCTTCAGTGTGCAGTGACCAACTTGAACTTTTTGAAAAGCATTACGCAATCATCAGAGTATTTTACTTTTTATCATTTTACGTCACTTGTCTTGCTAAATTTTGAGTTCCATATTAAAAGATCGATCCCAGTTTTTAATTGATGAGCTATTTGAGGAAATTCCACTGGTTGGAACCCCTGGTTAAATATAGAATGTGGTATGTGAGACATTGTCTGAAAGTGGTAGGTTTGAAAAATATGACTTACCGGAAAGAACTTTTTATACCATGCTACGTTGTTTTTGTTATATGAAGAAAACCTGCATGTCATGCAGCAAAATTCTTCAGGTGATTTCCCGACGAAGAAAAAAATATTTTGTTCCGATGAGTCATTAAAAAAATGAATTGCTTACTTAACCATTGAGTAGGAACAGCTTGTCCAAATTGAAACACTTCTTAATTTAAAATATTACCTTTAAATGCCTCCAAACACCGTTAAGAAGATTTATTCCTTAGCAGGTACTTAACTCTCTCACTTAAGTCATGAAATAACACAATCATAACGTCAAGGGTATCACTACTGGATTACCACTATAATAACATCGCCTTTATTTCGACAATCCATAAAAAGATTAACATAATCTATTAACAATAATATTGTTCGGATAATTTTGTTGATTGGTTTGTTGTATGGCATGTAAACTCTTCTTATTTAATGCCGAAGTCAGACGTTCTTTGCAAGCTATTATATGCAAAGATATTTTGTAAAGAATAATAAATTTCAAGAAACTAGTCTTCATACAAACAGTTTGAAAACAGTTATATGGACTCAAATATTCCTACAAATCTTAATAATTTTCAATCACTCAAAAAAAGTACATAGAATTGTAGTACTTACATTCACAAATAAAAATAAATTTCATTCATTGTCTGTTTTTATTTATGAATTTTTACGCATTCAATTTTTTTAAAACATCCAATATTCTAAGATAAGAGATTGTGGCTAAATTGGTTTTTCAAGAGACAAGACAATCCACCGTCCCTCAGCCAGAATGGGGTGTTTTTGCTTTTATGGTGAATTTATTTGGGTTAGAGTTGGAGATTTCTATAGCATAAAAATTCACAATAAAAAGACAATGACTGAATTATGAATGCAATACATTTACCTCTCTATTCTTCGACATAACGGCAACCATTTTTTAAGAACCTGGATTTTAATTAAACACTATTTTTTATTAGAAATAAAAGAATGCTCTTATAGTTTTCAAAAATATCTTTAAAAATGTCATTTTTTTATCAAACAGTATGGATGATAACAATAGTTCTGAGAAGAGGGAAACTTTTCTGTCAATCTTCTTGCTTCAGATAACCAAGCGTTACTAACTTAAAACCTCTTTTGTTAAATAATAGATAAGCGAAATCTCTTATTTGCATGTAGTATATTTAGTTTGGAACGGTTGCAAAATTCGTTGGGTCTCACAACGTGTAACTGACGTGTGATGACCCGGAAGTCATTGGAGAGCCTGGCTTTATTAGGCGAGAAGGTCAATGGATTAGAAGTAGAATTTAAGATCTCTTTAGTCAGCGAGAAGAGCATGAAGTAAGTGGATCGATTACTGTCTGTGCTCTGATCCCACTCTCTCCTTGTTAGTAGTCCCAAACGATTAATGTTAATGGAAGTCATCGTGAATAGATAAAATATGCCCGCATAAAAATGTTCTGCACTGCTCTTCATCACAGAATAGAAGAACTTAACACAATTGAGTTCACGAAAATAACGACACGAGGATACGTCACAATATGGTGGACGAGAAGAGATATGTTCAGTTGTAACAGGACAATAAGACTTGGGTGATAGGCGCCCATAGAAGTAAAAAGCAAATTAGAGAACGTAACACTTTTAAAGCAAGCTCTTACAAAATTATCGTCTAACAAAATTATCGTCCAAAAATTTCACATATTTTTCCAATTCTACAGAGAAAATCCGACTGATTTGGCGCTTCCTTTAAAAATGTACCAATGAAAATATAGATTAAATAAATAAATAAATGATATTTATTAACGAGAAATACTTATTAAAGATGTTTTAGTAAAAAAAAAAACACTTTGAAATCGTATTATCGCTTCCGTCATGAATATCAACTTGTACAGCATGCCGTTTTCAAATTTCTTGAGAAGTGAATTGTGTCATGGAGTTGCTTTACGCACAAACAGTTCCCAACTGACTCTAGTTTGCGGAACAATAGACGAAATTTGAAACAAATAAAGTGCATGAGCGAAATTGATCAGCTGAAATGGTGACTACTTACCCATCGCATCCTCTCTGTGTGTGCGTATGCATACAAGAGAGAGAGAGAGAGAGAGAGAGATAGAGAGAGAGAAAGAAAGTTGAGGTGATGACAAAATGAAGTCTCATAGTGCAATTATTCCTATTTCTCCTATTATCTGAAATTGACATATGAAGTCATACGCAAATTGAGCAGACTCGGGTGCTTGAAAATTGTGTTTGGAAGAGAATCTACACAAAATAAATTTTCCCTTAGTCAGTTGGACAAAAGAACAGAACTACTTTCTAAGTGTAGGCATGAAAAGAAGCAGCTGCTACGCTTACTGATTAAAAAATGTTTAATGCTCCATGAAAAAAGCATCTTGAATAACGAAACTGTATCGAAGTACCATTCATTTCTTTCATTCATTGCACTGGTGGAATGTTATCTTTTATCTTATGCATTGATATATTGATTTTTCGATTATAAGAGATGGATTTTTATTATAATCAAAATAATAGACATATTTCTATTATTTTTATTCCTTGGGAGTTTTTCACATCAGCGTAAGCTGATAGTCTTTCACTGAAGTTTGAGCGACAGCAAATCTCTTCAAGTCTCCAGAACTCATCTCAATATTCTGACTGATTTTAATGATGCAGTGGTTTGGATGGTCTCCACTCGCCCTGTTATTTTCATGCTCTCCAGTCCTTGTCTCAATCCTTTGGTGACTGTACCAAGAGCACCAATTATAATTGGTATAATCGTCATTTTCATGTTCTAGAGTTTTTAATTCCCTGGCAAGGTCCAGGTACTTATCCTTCTTTTCGCTTTCTTTCACTTTTACTCTGTGGTCAGTTCATAATTTTGTGAGTTCTCTTTTTTGTTGTTGATTGTTATAAGGTCTGAACAACTGGCCAAGATTATGTTATCCGTTTATGTCACAAAATCCCAGAGTCATGCGTCTCATTTTCTTGGACTGATGCTGGGTTGTGCATTATTATTATTATTATTATTTTACTCCTTTGAGAATTTTTCACACCAACGTTGGCTGGTGGTTTTTCAATGGAGTCACTTCAAGTTTCACAGAAGTCACTTCAAGTTTTCACAGAAGTCACTTCAAGTTTTCACAGAAGTCACTTCAAGTTTCCAGGAATCTTCTCAGTATTCTGGCTGGTATTAATTAAGCTGGAGTCTGTATGGTCTCCACTTGACCTCTTATTTCTAAGTCTACCAGTCCCTTTACCAATCGTTTAGGGATTGTTCCGAGAGCTCCAATTACCATTAGTATTATCATTATTTTGCTCATGTAAGAGTTTTTCACATCAGCGTTAGGTGATGGTTTTCCGCTAGATTTTGAGTGACAGCTAGTCTCCTCAAATCTCTAAGATTCTTCTTAGTATACTGGCCGATCTCAATTATGCTGTCGTTTGGATGGTCTCCACTTGTCCTCTTATTTCCAAGTCTTCAATTCCCAGTAGCAATATTTTGGTGTCTGTATTGAGCGCGCCAATCACAAATGGTATCACCACTACTTTCACGTTCCTTAGTTTTTTTCAGTTCTCTAGCAAGATCTAGGTGCTTATCTCACTTTTTGTATTCTTTCAGTTTTAGTCTGAGGTTGGCTGGAATGGCAAAGTCCATACTTTGGCAGCTTCTCTTTTATTCTTTTTTCACTAAGTCTGGTCGTCTGGGTGAGATTAGATGATCCGTTTGTATTTCAAAATCCCAACGAATTTTGTGCGTCTTATTTTCTAGGACTGATTCTGTGTCGTACATATACCACTTATTCGTATAGTCAGATTTAAACTTCTTCCACAATTCCCAGTCGATCACCTTCCCCACGCAGTCGTGTCTAGTTTTATTCTCTCTTTGCGCTAATTTGATACTCTCGCTCATTATGTGATTGATCGTTTTGTCTCTGTCACCATATAATTTACATCTGCTATTTTGTTGCGTCTTATCTATTCTTGTTTTGACATAATTATTCTTTAAGACATTGTTTGTGCAGCAACCAGAAGAGATTCAGTTTCTCTATTAAGGTTTCCATTTCTTAGCCATGTTCAATTTTTCGGGTGATTTCGCTTGTTTGTCGCTCGAAATATCCATTGAATTGTTTTTCTTCACATTTTTGTTTTCTAGTTATTGTTGATCCTTGTGTTAGTGATGTTTCTGGTCGCTCTAATTACAATTTTTATGTATTCTAGTCGCCGTATCGATGCATCAACGCTATCTTCAAAGCTGGTAAGTCCTCTTCCTCCTTCTTTTCTCGACACATACTGTCTGTCTACGTCATCTCTGGAATGTAAGGCCTTATGCATCATCATGAGTTTTCTTTTTGAAGTTCTCCCCTTGTCCTCTTTAAGAAAGGTCCCAAGTTGCAAATAGTAATGGTGACAGAACATCTCCCTTGAAGATTCATCGATGGATTTTCACTTCAGCTAAACTTTTTTCCTCCTGCAGACAGTTCGACTCTCCAATTTTCCGTGGTATTTTTGATAAACTTTATGACTTCATCGGATGTATATTTTGAGAAGGGCCATTATCCAGCTTTGCAAGACCATATCATATGCCTTTTTGTTGTCAATCCACGCAAGAGCTAAATTTTTCCGTCTCATTTTGCTGTCCTTGAAGATGTGTTGATCAATGTATAGTAGATCTCCTGTACCACTGGCCCGCTTTCGGCATCCTTTCTGTTCCTTAGGGAAGAGTCTGTGGCTTATTAGACAATCGTAAATTTCCTCCCTAATCTGTGCCGTTAGTATTTGCCATATCATCGGTAGGCACATTATGGGTATGTAGTTGTTGGGGCTGTTCTTTTTTATGTCCTTTTGGGTTAGGGTTAACTTTCCTTTTGTCATCCATTGTTTCTTGTAAGCATCTATTTATTTTGATAGCCAGTCTATTATGGATGGAGGTGAATTCTTTAATTTATCATGGCCTAGTTTTTCCAATTTGGTACATCTTTGAGTTTTGCTCTGAGTGAATCGAGGTGTATTTTTGCCTTTGGTGCTTCTTCGAGTCCTTCTAACACTTTTCCTGTGTTTCTTATCCATTCGGCTTTCCTGTTATGTTTTCTTCGTTCCCATATTTTGCTCCAAAATTGTTTTGTTTCCTTATCATCCCATCGTTGGTATGTCTTCGTGCTTTCTCTCTCTACTTTCAGGTAGAATTTTTTTCGTTTTGGAATGTCCGTTTTGTCTGTCTCGATATCTTATTATTCTTCCTTCTTTTGCCAGTAACTTGACTATCAATGATCATGAATCGCAGACCTGTTCTCTGGTTCGCACGTTATATTTCGATTTTACATTTTTACCATGGCTATTGAATAAAATGTAATAGCCATGGTAAAAATGTAAAATCAAAACATAACGTACCAGACCCAGGGGTTGTTTAAAATATATGCATCTGACACAGATGTGACCAAGTACTCTTTAGTTAAGAGAACTCACAAGCTGATCAAAAAATGTATAGTTTGGCTGTTCACGCATCAAAAGACCCCACATATCGATGGGGAGCTGTACTTTCCTGGCTGAACTATGTGGCCCGACCCATTAAGCAATGAAAATTTTCCGCCCAGCATCTACTGAGGCTCACAATTTACCAAACTTTGAATTCATCTGTTTTACTTCATATCCACCATGCTGTTTCCCATGGGTTCTAGTGAAATTTTCCCACATTTAAAAAAATATGTATTCAAAGAAGTAACAAAAAAATATCCCCCCATTTAAAAAATGTATTTGTTAAGTCCAGCTCATCATTATTTTTCCCTTTGTTCAGCCGAAGAAAAATTAGGTGCTGTGATTTATAACATTTAGCTCTCTCATATAATTTCATTGTGATTGTCTACAAGAGGAACACGGTAAACCCTAAATTTAGAATATCTGCCTTTATATATCTAAACTGCAAAACCACAGAGACGAGGAGAATACGAGTAAACAAAATAAAACGACTTAAGGTCCAGATGGTCAAAGCAAGGATAAATTTAAGTTAATACATACAGTTTGTCGTATTCCAGGACATAATATAGCTTGTTTTCTTTTCTTTTTTTTTCTGTATCTTTCCTGCTGTTTTCTTTGCTTCGATCTCTCGATACTGATATTTATTCTGAAATTCGTCACCTGACAGAACATTTCTACCTTTCTTTTCCATTTTTTCCGATCTTTTTATACTAAAATTAAACTGAATTAATTATTATTCAATATATTGTTTTCTGCCTATCCGTCCCTTTGGGTCACTTCTTCGGATACAAATTCTATGCTAACTTAACTGCATACATACCATTTTCTGAACTGTAAAACCATTGATCACTCAAGAATTCGAGTAAACAAAATAGAATGACTTAAGTTCCAGATAGTCAAAGCGAAGACAAAATTAAGTTAATGCATACAGTTTGTCGTTTTCCAGGACATGATATATCTTGACTTTTTTCTTGTTCCTTGTTAGTTTTTCGCAGCAGCGTGAGCTGGTGATCTTTTACAAGAGTCTGAGAGACAGTAAATAACCTCAGATCTCCGGGATTCTTCTAAGAAGTCTTGCTTATTACTTACTCATTAGAGTTTTTCACATCAGCGTTAGCAGATGGGTTTTCACTGAAGTTTGAGTGACGGTAAGTCTCCTCAAATCAACAGGACTCTTCTCAGTATTCTAGCCGTTCTCAATAATGTAGTAGTTTGGATGGTCTCCACTCGTCCGCCAACCTCCAACTCCTCCAGTCTCTTTAGTAATCCTTTAGTTACTGTTCCAAACGCACCAATTATAATTGGTATAATTGTCACCTGCATTTTCCACAGTTTTTTTCAATTCCCTAGCAAGGTCGAAGTACTTATCCTTCTTTTCACATTCTTTCAGTGGTCAGCCGGGACAGCAAAGTCGACAATTTTGCAAGTTCTCTTTTTTTTTGTTGGTTATTATTAGGTCTGGTCTTCTGGTCGAGATTAGGTGATCCGTGTGTATGTCAAAGTCCCATAGGAGTTTATGTGTGTTATTTTCTAGGACAGGGGCTTATTATTATTATTATTATTATTATTATTATTATTATTATTATTATTATATTCCTTTGGAGAATTTAGCCCCAGTTTCAACCGGTAGTTTTCACCGAAGTTTCTTTGGGTTTTCAGAACTTTTCAAAGTGTTTTCGATGATTTTGACAGTATAATGGTCTCAATTATTTCAGGATAATACGGGAGAATTTAATTCAGAGAGAAAATACGATGAGTTCATTATAGAAAAACTTTCATCATTCCCTTATCATCAGGAAATTGTGTAATTCAGATTAACACACACACACACACACACGCACACACACACACACACACACACACATATATATATATATATATATATGAGGTCTAGATGATGAGAGAATGTATTAGGCAGTGTATCTGGAAGAACTAAGGATGTCTTTTAACATAGCCTATCGTTTCCTATGAAAAAACAGACAGTAAGAGAAAACATTTTAGAAGAGGAAAAAAACGGAGAAAAATATATGCTAACGAAATAAAAAAAAAATAATAAAGTTCTCTTTCGCGATGAAATACAATAAAATGTTATAAGGACAGATTCAAGAGTAAATGGCACTACAGGAAGCCTATTAAAAAACTCCTAAATATAGCTCTGGTCATTGGGCGAACGTCTGTTCAGCTCAGAGAGACGCGAAAGTGGCTTATTGATATGAAATGATAGAATATGGTATAGCGTGACAGAATATGGTATAGCGTGACGTGCTCGGAAGATGCCTGAATCATTGTCTTTGTCCGATTCAGCGATTTCTCATACTTTTCACCAAATTTTTCGCTTTCGTTCTATTTTGTCACACTCACTTATTCCCCCACCTTCAACATTCTGATTTCTTTGAGTCTTCAAATTCATGTCTAATTATCAGCTCTTTTCTTTTCCTTGCTATCTTTCTCTTCTTCCTTATTCTCCAGTAATTACTTCTTTAGCTTTACGCATTCCCTCTTCTTTCTTTCTTTCTTTCCTTCCTTTTAATTCTGCTCTAATGACGTTCTTTTTTCTCTCTTCATTTCTTTGTTCTGTGTGTCTTTTTATTATTTATATGTACTGAGCAGACCCACGGTACAACACAAAGCCACACACACACACACACACACACACACACACACACACACACACACACACTTATATATATATATATATATGTGTGCAAATCAGTGTACATAAATGTATTAAATGCATGGGCCAAGAAATGTATTAAATGCATGGGATAAGAAATGTATTAAATGCATGGGATAAGAAATACTTCTGACAAATTAACCAGTGAATTATCAATCTTTCAAAAATCAGCTTTCTTTAATCCCTTAGAATGATTGCTATTTCATGTTCTCGAATTTGTTCTAATTTCTTTGATCAGATTTTTTACTTCATGAAACCTTTTTACTTTCATCACTTTTATCAACTAAAACACCGATAATTAGTTTCCTTTATTCAACTTAATATTTTTTCTGAATACTTATTCTTTCCTTATATATATATATATATATATATATATATATATATATATATATATATATATTACTCAGGCTATACTTCAAGTTTTATGAGATTATTTTTAGAGAAAAAAAAACTAAAGAACATACTTCCATATAGAAGTCTTTAATAACAATTTTTGCGTTGTTATAGTAACACGACGTTTACTTGCTTAAATGCCGCCGATACATGCCTTGTATTACCATGTGTTTTTTTAAGTTTCCTCATCCGCTTATCATTTTGCGATGGAATATTCTGGTAGTACAGAAAATATGCTAATATTACAGGTTGCACCTCATCAAACTAGTCTCCTAGATCAATTACCATTGAGTTCTGTGTTTGATTCTCACTCAGTGCCATATATTTATGACACTGTACTAAACCAAAGCTGGGCACCTCACAGGACTTAATGGTCAAAAGGATATGATAGTTGACAATTGTTAGTGACTTTGATTCTCGTTCAGTACTCCATACCTCTGGTCTTGCACAAAAAGATATATCTATTCTATCCCTTCTGAAGGAAACAAGATCAATTATTTTCCTTTCTCCTTGACCGCTTGTCCTACCAAAGCAAAAGAGCACAGCCTGTTCGACTATTTACTCATAGATGAAGGAGAAGAATTGGATTCCTGCTTTTCCCAAGGGCATTAGCACGAAATGGAACGCAAACAGTTCATCCAGGATTTGATCTCGGATTGGAAATTTCATTTTCTACGACTATAGATATTACACTAAGTTTTGTAAATGACAATATGCGTATATTATAGAACATTTTTCTGAACTTAAAAAAAAGGGGTTTTGAATATATAAACAGTGAATGGGAATATCGGTCTCATTAAGTTATGAAGATAAGTTCAGATAAAGTAATAAATATATTTCTGTAAATAATGCTTTTCTTTTTGGACACATATAAATGTAGACTACAATAAACTTACTTTGTCTTAGTCCTGGGAAAGTTGCAGATTTAGTGATGGTACTGGAAGTCAGATCTAAAAAATGTTATTTCAATTACTGCAAAGATTTTGAAATTTGGCGTAACACAATCTTCCAATCTCAATTTAGTCTTAAATGGCACCGTATCATGTTATGCTAAAATCATAAGATATCAAAAATGAATTCTAAAGACAAGGAATAGAGTCTCGACTAGAAAAAGGGAAAGCCATTAATAATAGAAACAATAGGGATATGAAGCTATGCAGATGGTAAGTGGAAGAAACGGAACAAAGAAAAAAAAAAAAGAAGTGAAAGGAAGAAAAAGAAAAAAAAAGAAGTGAGAAAAAAAGAATATACAAATACGATCCTGGGGATCATATTAAGCTTCATTCAACACATTATTACGAACAAATTAAAAATTGCGATTAAAAAAAGGGAAACATTGAAAATATGAATAATTATGATTATAATCAAACATTTAAAAACGAATCTTAGTTAGGCATTTAACTGCTCATAAGGAATTGATACGCCATTATACGAATTTATCTAACCATATATATATATATATATATATATATTGTGAGAGCAGAAAAAGCGAAAGAGTGAGAATAAAGAGAGTGATGGAGAGATAGAGAAGAAGAAAACACAATGAGAGGAAAGCGAGAAAATTCAATAAAAGAAACTCTGCAATAATTAAAGTGTTCAGAAGAATAAAATTGGGAGATAAGAAAGGCTAAAAAACAAAAAATAAAAACAAAAATAAAAACAAACAAAAGAAAAAAAAAGAAAACGATAAAAGAAATATCGATTGAAAAAGAGAAAAAACGAAAAAAATAAAAGCATTAATGTGAATTAAGGAAACTAATCATCAGCATCTTGCTTTAAAAATGGTTGAAAGAAGAAAGGTATTATTAGGGGAAAAATCCGGCGAAAAAGTAATAAAAGAAAATGGAAACATAGAAAGGCAATAAAGGGAGATAATCGGTCTAAGGTATAAAAACTGAATTTGCGAGATTGATAAGGGAGGAAAGGACGAAGTGAGAAAAAGAAAGGTCAAATAAAAGTAGAGAAAGCATAAAAGAAACGATTTGAAAGAAATCAGGTTGAATGTGATTGAAAGGACGTAAGCGAAAAATGGTCTCAGAAGATGAAGGAAAAAGTAAGGGGAAAGAGAGACTGAAGCAATGAGACATAATGAAAAGAAAAACTTACATATATATATAATATATAATGTGTGCATATGTGTCTTGTTTTTCTGGTGGCATCTCGTGTCGACTGTGTATCTGTACCCAGATCTTGAGATAGGGCTGGGAAAGGTTGAATGTTGCAGTTATCAATACACGAAGTCTCTCTCTCTCTCGCTTCATAATATTAATGATGTCTTCTGGGAAGAGCAAAGAGAAATTCAACTTGGTGTCAGTTTAGCCGCAAAAGTTGACAGCCAAGACTGGGTACACCTGCTTGTGCGGCATGGTGCAGAGTATAGTTGTCTTCCAGCAGTCACCCTTTTCATCCAGAGATGTAGACCTCCGCGTTGAGTCATTATCCCAACACCTGGCTGCCCAACTCCCCAGATTGTAATCCCTTTAATTATTATGTGTGGGGCACACTTAAGCAAGTGGCCTACAAAACTCAGTGCAACATCAAAGATGAACTGAAGGCAAAGATAATAGCAGATTTACTAGCTTAAACAATGATGCCGTTGGAAAGGTTTGAAGGAGATTCCAAAGTCGTGTGGAAGTTGTGATTTCTTGGAATAATCTATAGACTCTATACAATGTGCAATGGAGGAATTGTCGTCTAAATTATGCAAAAATGGAAAAAAAAAGCACTGATATTTCACTTTTTTAGATATATTTACCAAAATTATATTAATGAAAATCTCTTGAACAGGTCTTGGAGGCAACCCCCGACAAAACCATCCTAGAAAGACGAACAAGGTATGTAGAGCCCAGCTGGGGAAGTAAGGACGAACTCATAAGCGACGTTCTCTTATGGACGCCTACACATGAACGCACTAGGCTATCGCGAATAGCAAAGACTTACATATATCAGCTCTGTGCGGACACTGGATGCAACCTGGAGGACCTAAAGGGGTGATTGATGATAGAGCCGGATGGTGAGAGAGAGTAAGAAAACTCTGTTCTGATAGCGCAACTTGATGAAGATGATATATATATATATATATATATATATATATATATATATATATATAAAGAGAGAAATATGAAGGAGATAAAATTAGAAAATTAGAAAAAATACTAAAAACTATTTGATACCAAAAGACCCAAAAAAAAAACAAGATAAAATTAGATGCAAAAAGATGAAAAAATAAAAAACGATAAAATAAATAAAACCTTCAATTTAGAAAAAAAGAAAGAGATAATAAGAAGTTATAAATGATAAAAATATTTAAGATATAGAAAAAATATAGGAAAACGTAAAGGGGAAAATAAAAAAAGAAACTGAGAAAAAGAAAGATAGAAAAGGAACGAGTGAAAAGGTATGATTGCAATGAAAAGAAACAACGAAACGAAAAGAAAGACAGAATGAAGAAACTGTAAGAAAATTTTATAAAGCAATAGTGCAGAATGAGGTTAATAAGAGGGGAGATTATATATATATATATATATATATATAT
Source organism: Sepioteuthis lessoniana (assembly GCA_963585895.1). Lineage (NCBI taxonomy): Eukaryota > Metazoa > Mollusca > Cephalopoda > Myopsida > Loliginidae > Sepioteuthis > Sepioteuthis lessoniana. The sequence continues at coordinate 42,236,857 of OY757916.1, read as the reverse complement.
ATATATAGATATAGATAGATAGATATATAGATAGATAGATAGATAGAGAAGAGTTGGAGTGGAGTGAAGGAGAGAAGTTCTAAAGCAAGAAAGAGAGTGAGGTGAAATTGGAAGAGCGAAAAACAAGTGTGGCAGAAAATATGAAGCCACAAAATAATGAATGTCAGGCTATAGATTTTTTTTCCGATGACAACTGGAGTTTTTAAGATCAATCAAGCATACAAGATGCCCACAAGTAGAACCGCGTATATATATTTATACATATATCAAGAAGAGGATATATATATATATATATATATATATATATATATATATATATATATATATATATGTGTGTGTGTGTGTGTGTGTGTGTGTGTTTGTATGTGCAGGCAGATAGGAATAATGAGTGGAATATATGCACACAATCGTATAATACGCACATTAATGATTATGTACGCCATAATATAGATATCTCTCAATGGTATATGAACATCTTGTCAGTAAGTTATATAAAAATTCGCACTCACAGTTTTGCATGCACAGGTATACACACACACACACACACACACACACACACACACACACACACACACACACACACATATATATATATATATATATATATATGTATATATAAGGTTTATTGAAAAATACGCACCTGCATATTAACGGAAAGATATATCTATCTTTACGCTTCCAATTTTCTATCCATCTATCTATGGCTATGAAAAGCAACAGCATATACGTATGTTTTATAGACTTAAGTACATTGATTTACATAAGCATATGAATGTATATATGATCTGAGTCATGTATATTTTATGTTTCCAGATGTACATATCTTCACTTGTACGACGTATATTAATATTTATGAGAGTGTCTTTGACAATAACTAGGTGTATCCAAATACGAGGATGTGGTATAAGGTCAATTTTGAAGTTGAGTACAGTTAGTTTGAATTCAGTTGAATTCTTCTAGACCTGTTGCTGTACCGAGGCTAAAGAACACTACAATTTACCCATAGAAAGGGATAGAAAAGAAGGAATCATTAAGTTATATATATATATATATATATATATATATATATATATATATATATATATCATCATGTCGTGGCACTAGCACGGATATCCCTGATCCTCTCTCGCCACTTCTCTCTATCATTCATCGCTTTTGGCAGGTCTTCAAGGTTATATCCCGTATCCTCACATAGCTGCTGTATGTATGTTCGAGCTGGTCGTCCTGCTTTTGCTTGGCCATATGCTGGGGTCCATAGGAGTACATCACAGATGAGTTCGTCCTTGCTTCTCCAGCAGTGTCCTGCGTGTCTGGTTCGTCTAACTTGTATAGTTTTCGTGATGGGAGGCAAGTGGCCATATAGTTGGTGTCTTATGGGGTGTTGCCGCCAGGACTTGTTCAATATTGCTCGCAACATTCTTGTGTAATTGCCGTCTAGCTTTTTCTTCAGCCGTTTAGTTAGCGTCCAAGTAGTGGATCCATATAGCAGTATCGATACGACCACTGCCTGGAAGAAACTGCGTTTCATTTTATCGGTCAGGTCTGATCTCCATATGATCGAGAGCCTATCGATAGCTGTCCATGCTTTCGTTAGTCGCGTGTCGATGTCTTTTTCAGTTGATGAGTTGTAAGTTGATACAGGTGACAAAACAGCATATATATATATATATATATATATATATATATATATATATTCGTTCATCTTCTCTTTGTTTCTTCAACATCTTTTTAAAATGTAACCTTTTGCGAGGACCAACAATCTTACAAAGCTGGATACTCACCATATCTTTTCGTTAATAGAGAAAAAGAATGATAAAAATTGGAATATATATATATAGGTAAGGTTTGGAGTAAAATCCGACGGAACGAGAAAACTTAACAATACAAAATATCAAATTGGCATATTTTGCAATAAATTCGGCTTCATCAGCTTCAACCAAATTAATACTCAGGGAATGTGGGATACTAAAATACATAAACAAGAATAATAAAACAAACAACTTACATAATGAGGTCCAAAACGATACTGGATATATTCAAATAATCAATTAAATGAATAAATAAATAAAACAAATGAAAATTGAATAGAATAATTAAAAAATGATTCGATTTTCCCCCTTTTACACACATAAACATCGTTTTTTTCGAAATAGAATTTATATCTGAAGAAGTTATCTTTAGGGCTGTTTGCGTTTTATTTCGCATCAATTTATTTGTTTTACACACCCAGTTATGGATAAATAGTGAGTCCGACTGTGTTTTTTTTCGAAAGAAAACTCTGAATTCAAACCAGTTAAACCCTCTATACAAATTGCTTTGAATCACAGCCTACTGAAGGGAAGGGGTCGAATAAACATACACACACATACAAGCATGTATATAGATATATATATATGAGTAAAGTTGGCGACCTTAGTCGAGGGTGACCCGAAGGCTCCCTTTTCAATTGCTCCACTTTACTCTTGATCTTTACCTAATAATACTGAGTGTTAAGCAAGGCATCATCAAGTACCATTTTTGAGTCTTGTATGATTCGACTTGGGATTGATCCTCCGTCTCCCGGACCATTAGTAAACACTCTACTCATTAGGATAATGTCCCAGTTTATATATACAATATGTACAACCCAGCACCTGTCCTAGAAAATGACACGCTTAAACTCTTATGGGACTTTGACAAACACAGGGATCACCTAATCTCGACCAGAAGACCAGACCTTATAATAATCAACAAAAAGAAAAAGAGAATTTGCAAGATTGTCGACTTTGCTCTCCCAGCTGACCACTGAATAAAACTGAAAGAATGTGAAAAGAAGGATAGGTACCTCAACCTTGCTAGTGAATTGAAGAAACGAAAGACCTTGAAAGTGTCGATTGTACCAATTGTGATTGGTGCTTTTGGCACAGTGACTGAAGGATTATTAAAAGGCCCAGAGGACTTGGAAGTTGGCGGACGAGTGGAGACCATCCAAACGACAGCTTTATTGAAGACGGCTAGAATACTGAGAAGAGTCCTGGAAACTTGAGGAGACTTGCTGTCAATTAAACTCCAGTGAAAAACCATCAGCTAACGTTGATGTGAAAAACTCTTAAAGAGTAAATAATAATTATAAATATTACTCTTCTACGTCTTTAGTTATATGGATGCTTATTTGCGATCCTTGGTTTCATGCCGTCTTTATACGCCGTCATTAGGCAGAGAAAAAATGATTTAGGAGAAATTGAAAAAAATCGAAAAATACAATCAAAAGAATGTATACGTTAGAATTGAGTATAATTCTTTTGTGTGTGTATATTGTTTTTTGAAGCATTTTTTGATGTCTTGCTGTAGGCGAAAATTAACGTAGTGTACAGAGCTAAAAACTAACAAGTCCGTCAAGCAGTATATAGGTGCAACGGAGGGAACCCTAAAACAAAGGATATATGCCCACAAACTTTCCTTCTCCAACAGAAATTACTCAACTGACACTTTTTTATCCATACAGATGTAGCACCCAAAGGACATGAGCATCTCACCCACCATTACCCGGAAAATACTAAAAATAGCAGCCGTCTACAGCAAGACATAAAAATACCTTCTTTGTCTCCATGAGAAACTCGAAATTATCACTCACCCATCACAAAACACCCTATTAAACAAAAAATTCGAAATATTATCCAAATGCCGACATATCGTAAGGGCCATTTTCCTCCATTGAACCTTTATATCCATCTCCAAACACCCTCACCAAATGTTGGTATAGTGTTAGCTATAATTTCATAATTCTTAGAAGTATGTCTTAATACAGTATATATACCATACGTGCGTACAATCATAAATTACAATAAGGTCGTAATATAATATTAGCACAACAGAGGCAATTAATACAAATTATTATAACATACACATTGCAATTTAACTCTACATATTCCAAATACTGATATTGCATGATATACCATAGTATATATATATATATATATATATACCATGTCTTAACACCATGTCTTAACACTAATATTCTTACGTTTTAAATTGAGTATCCACCATTTTCGCCTATTATACTTACATGCCAAATCAAAAAAGTTCATTTTCTCCATAATGCAATGATGATGATAAATTTGTCTCTTAGTTAAAATCATCACGACTCACACACCTACACACAAAATTATTCGTCCAAATCCCCAACTGTCTCACGAATTCAACCACACATCGCTACACATATATTCAGGAGACAACTTCAAATCGGCCACCCGGCACATGTATCATCATACACACTCAATCACATATATAAACAAACACAACAATGCCCAAATATAATCAGCACAAACACACACATCCGCACATACACACTCAAACACGAGGAGTTATAGGCACTTCTACCATAAACATTCTTTTGACTGTATATTTCGATGTTTTCGATTTCTCTAAATTTTTTCTTTCTCTGCCTGACGATTGTCGTTATAAGATAGCATCCATGGTATGAAATATATATAAAAACTAATATTTATTTATTCATTGCATAAAAGCTCTATCATAGATATTGAGAACTCTCCAAATTATACCACATTTGGTCTGCCACAAACCCACCAAAAGAATAGTGAAAACCATTCACTGTTATAATATTATTAGTTTTTATATATATTTAATAGCATAGGATTGTGTTCAACTCTTTTTTTTGCGCGCGTGTGTATATGTATGTGTGTGTTTGTGTAGATTATATTTACGTATTATTGTGTGTGGTCGTATTAGTGATTGGTAGTATGTGTGTGTATTATGATACATGCACCGTGCGGCAAATTTGAAGTTGCCTCCTGGATATATGAATCGTGGTGTGTCGCGAAAGTCGGGACAGACAAGGGTTTGACCGAATAATTTTTTAACAAAGGAACAACTTAGCTAATATTCCAACATAGAATATTAATATTGCATAAAACTCCATAGTATATTACAATATAACATGTCTCAGCACCACAATATTTCCATCTCACTCATTGCGTTTTGATCCACCATAAATCTTCGTATATTATGCTTACAAATCAAAAGTTTATTTTCTTCGTAATGCAATGATGATGATAATTTGTTCCTTAGTCAAAATCATCAATACACACACATGCACACACAAATACAAATACAAAAAAAATTTTTTCGGTCTAAACCTTGTCTGTCGCTACTTACGCGACACTCATATCCAGGATGTAGAGGATTGGCAGTGGAGAAATGGAATCACGGAGTCGGCGGTGGAGTAGAAGTTGCGCCAGTGATTGGCCAATATTTTGGATTGGGGTGTTTCGGTATTCGCAAGTAGCTAAGTCCATTCTCTGGCCCAGTGAATGGGTATATATATATACATATATATATATATATATATATACCGGCTTGCTTCAGTCATGTTACGGCTCGGTATTGATTTACCACCCGTTTTATTTTTTGTCTACCAGCTGAACGCTAGCTGGAGCCCCTGAGTCGGTAAGTGTTGTTATTCTTGTTGTTTATTCTGTACGTTAGAGCAGTGACTTCTAAATCTCCCCTCTCTTCCCCCACGAGTTGGTCAGGTTGTATGAGGGCTGTACCCTTCTTTTAGGCCAAGCCTGTTATATGGTAATAACTTGAACAGAGCTCGAGGAATTCTCGACGATCGAAGGCGTGGTGATGTATATGCGGTTTGTTTGTTTGTTTGGGGGTTCAATTGCTGTGTATGTGAAGATTTAAGGGGATGGGGGTGCAAGAGTGGAGCATTGCTTGTGCGAATTATTGGTCCTGGTGTTGCACTTGGTATTGAGTGCGGGTTTGAGTTCGCACTTTTTGAGGAAACAGCTGTTCCTAAGGTCATTCTTCCTGATCCATCAACTCTAATTCGGTATTAGCGATCTAGGAGGCCAGAGATGATTTTTCCCGTCGTGTTCCATCTGTGATGGGGGGGGGGCTTCCGATAGCTACAGTGTCACCAGCTTGTAATGGGGAAAGTTTGTGGGTATATTTTTTATACCTTTCTACGGTAAGTGTTGTTATTCTTGTTGTTTATTCTACACGTGAGAGCAATGACTTCTACACAAACTCATATTTGCTTCGCAGCTAATGTATCATAATAGGCACACATACTCACAACGACTAACAACCACACTAAATAATACGCGAATATAACCGACAATCGCAGATTAGCATCCATGTTATTAAATATATATATAAAAACTAATATATACTTATTTATTATTATTATATAATAACTCTGTCACAAATATTGGGCACCATCCAAATTATACCGCATTTGGTCAGCTACAAACACAGTGAGATTATGATAACTATACTCTGTTTAGAGACTCAGTTGAAGATAGACCATCTAGGATAGGATAGAAGACAGTAAACGAAGTGAGCTGAAGGAAGAGTACTGTGAAAGCTAAACTGAAAGCTACCAGCCAAGAAGAATGAATACACTTGTGGAAATAACATTTCGAGAATTTACACGCAAAACCTCCGAAAGTTACGCATGAACCAATCACGAGAATTCTTAGTAATCAACTAGACATCAAACTAGGACAGTTTACGCAAGAAAAACTTGACTCAGTACTAAGAAAAATTAAAATAGGAAAGCAGCAGGGCTTGATGAAATACCACTAGAAGTATGGAAGACCAGGGAATTCGACAATATACTGCTCCAACGCTGAAATGCCGTATATAACCAAAACACAATAGACAGATGGACAAAAGGATGCATCCTTCCTTTCCCCAGGAAGGGTGACCTCAGAATAGCCAAAAACTACCGATGTATAACCCTTACATCCATAGAAGCCAAGATCTACAATGCTCTACTACGCAACCTTATAGAAACCAAAATTGAGAACACACTTAGAAATGGTTTTCGGAGAAATCGGTCCAAGATATCACAAATCTTGACTATCCGTCAAATTCTAGAAGGTGTACGTGCAAAAAATCTCGACGCAACAATATTATTTGTCGACTTCCCCGAGGCATTTGACTCCATACACAGAGGGAAACCTTCGTAGCCATTATGATGCTCTATAAAAACACGAAAGTAAAAGACTGCTCTCCGGATGGAGACACAGATTACTTCGACATTGTAGTTAGTGTGCTACATGGAGACACATTAGCCCCATACCTGTTTATCATCTGCCTAGACTACTTGCTTAGAACGTCTATTGATTTAATGAAAGAAAATGGTTTCAAGCTAGCAAAGGAAAGAAGCAGAAGATACCCAGCACAAACAATTACGGACGCGGACTACGCCAATGATATAGCGCTTCTGGCAAATGCACACGCCCAGGCCGAAATTCTGCTACATAGTCTGGAACGAGTAGCTAGTGACACAGGCCTCCGTGTCAACGCAGACAAGACGGAATACATGTGCTTTAATCAAAGAGACACCTCTCGACATTAAAGTGTGGGTCTTTGAAACAATTTCACCTACCTAGGAAGCAGTGTCTCATCAACCGAGAATGACATAAACACGCTACTAGCAAAAGTATGGACAGCTAACGATAGTCATTGGATCAGATAGAAATCAGATCTGACCGATAAAATAAAACGTAGTATTTTCCAAGCCGCAGTCGAATCAGTACTGCTATATGGATGCACTACATGGACGCTAACAAAATATATGGAGAAAAAGCTAAACGGCAATTACACAAGTATGCTGTGAGCAATATTGAACAAATCCTGGAGGCAACAACCCCCAAAACAGAAGCTGTACGGCTACCTAACACCCATCACAAAAACTATCAAAGTTTCGTGAATCAGACGTGCGAGACACTGCTGGAGAAGTAAGGACGAACTCATCAACGATATACTCCTGTGGACCCCTTCACATGGACGAGCAAAGACAGGACGACCAGCTAGAACCTATATACAACAGCTATGTGTCGATACAAGATATAACCTTGAAGACCATCCGGTAGCGATGGACTATAGAGACGGGTGGCGAGAGGTCAGGGAGATCCGAGCTGGTAGCGCGACATTATATATATATATATATATAAATACTACATAAGATTTTTATTTTGTGTGGATTTTTATTTTGAGTGGATTTACGTATTAACTATGTGTTTTCTTACATATATATATATATATAATTTGTAGATCCAATCATAAAATAAAGAAAAATCCCGGTGGGTATTTATAAGTATATTTCTGCTATTAGAATGGAAAATTGTCAGTATCTACACCTGTTTATATGTTTTTATTTTCGAGTAAATTTACGTTTGATGTGCTTATATACATGTTTATATACATGTGCTTATATACATGTTTATGAGTGAATATTGTAAGCCAAACTTATTTCAACAGAAGTCGAAAATCTGTAATCTAAAAAAAGGTATCTGACTGCAGTTTGTAACGGGTCAATTAGAAATATCCATACAATAAAAAAAGGTTATAAACTTGTACAGAAATGAATAAAAGAAAGGAATTAATAATTTCTTTTAATATATTGTCAAGGAAAATAGACTGTGTTCACACAGACATAAACTCATGTACGGACGCAAGTGCAAAGCCCTCACTCCACACACATAAAACATGCACATATCAACACATCTATGTACTTCTAGAACAGTAGATATAA